>CAUDMG010000139.1:0-580000 GCA_958450375.1 Homarus gammarus
ACCATGATTATAACAACCACGACCATGATTATAACAAACACGACCCTGATTATAAAAATCACGACCATGATTATAACAACGATGACCATGATTAAAACAACCACGACCATGATTATAGCAACGACGACCATTATTATAACAACGATGACCATGATCGAAACATAGACCATGATTGTGTCAACCAGCACCATGATTATAACAACCACGACCATGATTTTAATAACCAGACCATGATTATAGCAACTACGACCATGATTATTATAACGACGACCTTGATTATAGCAACAACGACCATGATTATAACAACCGCGAAAATGATTATCACAACAACGACTATGATTATATCACCCAACCATGATTATAACAACAACGACTATGATTATAACAACCACGATCATGATTATAACAAAGAGGACCATGATTATAACAACGAGGACCATGATTATAACCACGACCATGATTAAAATAACCACGACCATGATTATAACAACCAGGACCATGCTTGTAACCAAGATCATGATTATAATAACCACGAGCATGATTATAACAACCACGACCATGATTATAACAACCACAACTATGATTATATCAACCACGACCATGATTATAACAACCATGACCATGATTATAACAACGATGACCATGATCAAAACATAGACCATGATTGTTACAACCAGCACCATGATTATAACACCCACGACAATGATTATAATAAACAGACCATGATTATAGCAACAACGACCATGATTAAATTAAAGCAACGACCTTGATTATAGCAACCACGACCATGATTATAACAACCGCGAAAATGATTATCACAACAACGATTATGATTATATCACCCAAAAATGATTATAAGAACAACGACTATGATTATAACAACCACGATCATGATTATAACAAAGAGGATCATGATTATAACCACGACCATGATTATAATAACCACGACCATGATTATAACAACCAGGACCATGATTATAACCACGACCATGATTATAATAACCACGACCATGATTATAACAACCACGACCATGATTATAACAACCACGACAATGATTAAAACAACCACGACCATGATTATAACAACCACGACCATGATTATAACAACCACGACAATGATTATAACAACCACGACCAGGATTATAACAACCATTACCATGAGTATAAACACGACCATGATTTTAATAACCACGACCATGATTATAAGAATCACTACCATGATTACATCAACAACGTCCATGATTATATAAAACACGACCATGATTATAACAACCACGACTATGATTATAACAACCAACGACCATGATTATAACAACCATGACCATGATTATAACAAGCACGACCATGATTATAACAACCATGACTATGATTATACCAACCACGACCATGATTATAACAACCACGACCATGATTATAACAACCACGACCATGATTATAGCAACGACGACCATGATTATAACAACGATGACTATGATCAAAACATAGACCATGATTGTTACAACCAGAACCATGATTATAACAACCACGACCATGATTATAATAACCAGACCATGATTATAGCAACTACGACCATGATTATAATAACGACGACCCTGATTATAGCAACAACGACCATGATTATGACAACCGCGAAAATGATTATCACAACAACGACAATGATTATATCACCCAACCATGATTATAACAACAACGATAATGATTATAACGACCACGACCATGATTATAACAACGAGGACCATGATTAAAACCACGACCATGATTATAAAGAGCACCACCAGGATTATAACAACCATGACTATGATTATATCACCCACGACCATGATTATAACAACCACGCCCAAGAGTATAACAAACATTACCATGATTATAGCAACCACGACCATGATTATAACAACCACGACCATGATTATAACAACCACGACCATGATTATAACAACGATGACCATGATTACAACAACCACGACCATGATTATAGCAACGACGACCATGATTATAATAACGATGACCATGATCATAACATAGACCATGAGTGTAACAATCAGCACCATTATTATAACAACCACGACCATGATTATAATAACCAGGACCATGATTATAGCAACCACGACCATGATTATAATAACGACGACCATGATTATAGCAACCACGACCATGATTATAACAACCGCGAAAATGATTATCACAACAACGACTATGATTATAACAACCACGACCATGATTATCACAACGAGGACTATGATTATAACCCCCACCATGATTATAATAATCACGACCATTATTATAACAACCAGACCATGATTATAAACCACGACCATGATTATAACAACCACAGCCATGATATAGCACTACGACCATGATTATAACAACCACGACATGATTATAACAACCACGACCATGATTATAACAACCACGACCATGATTAAAAGACCATGATTATAACATAGACCATGATTGTACCAACCAGCACCATGATTATAACAACCACGACCATGAATATAATAACCAGGACATGATTATAACAACCAGGACCATGATTATAACAACCACGACTTTGATCATAACAAACACGAATATGATCATAACAACCATGTCCATTATTATAACAACCACGACTATGATTATAACAACCACGACCATGATTATAACAACCACGACCATGATTATAACAACCACGACCATGATTATAACAACCACGACAATGATTATAACAACCACGACCATGATTACAACAACCAGGACCATGATTATAACCACGACCATGATTATAATAACCACGACCATGATTATAACAACCACGACCATGATTATAACAACCACGACCATGATTAAAAAAACACGACAATGATTATAACAACCACGACCATGATTATAACAACCACGACCATGATTATAACAACCACGACCATGATTATAACAACCCGTAAAATGATATAACCACGACCATGATTATAACAACCACGACCATGATTATAACAACGACGACCATGATCATAACACAGACCATGATTGTCGCAACCAGCACCATGATTATAACAACCACGACCATGATATAACAACCACGACCATGATTATAATAACCAGGACCATGATTATACAACCACGACCATGATTATAACAACCACGACCATGATTATAACAACCACGACCATGATTATAACAACCACGACCATGATTATAACAACCACGACCATGATTATAACAACCACGACCATGATTATAACAACCACGACCATGATTATAACAACCACGACTATGATTATATCACCCACGACCATGATTATAACAACCACGACCATGATTATAACAACCAACCATGATTATAGCAACCACGACCATGATTATAACAACCACGACCATGATTATAACAACCACGACCATGATTATAACAAGCACGACCATGATTATAACAACCATGACTATGATTATATCAACCACGACCATGATTATAACAACCACGACCATGATTATAACAACCACTACCATGATTATAACAACCACGACCATGATTATAACAACCACGACCATGATTATAACAACCACGACCATGATTATAACAACCACGACCATGATTATAGCAACGACGACCATGATTATAACAACGATGACCATGATCATAACATAGACCATGATTGTAACAACCAGCACCATGATTATAACAACCACGACCATGATTATAATAACCAGACCATGATTATAGCAACCACGACCATGATTATAACAACCACGACCATGATTATAGCAACCACGACCATGATTATAACAACCGCGACAATGATTATCACAACACGACTAAGATTATATCACCCGACCATGATTATAACAACAACGACTATGATTATAACAACCACGACCATGATTATAACAACGAGGACCATGATTATAACCACGACTATGATTGTAACAACCGCGAAAATGATTATCACAACAACGACTATGATTATAACAACCACGACCATGATTATCACAACGAGGACTATGATTATAACCCCCACCATGATTATAATAATCACGACCATTATTATAACAACCAGGACCATGATTATAACCACGACCATGATTATAACAACCACAGCCATGAATATAGCACCCACGACCATGATTATAACAACCACGACATGATTATAACAACCACGACCATGATTATAACAACCACGACCATGATTGTAACAATGACGACCATGATCATAACACAGACCAAGATTGTACCAACCAGCACCATGATTATAACAACCACGACCATGAATATAATAACCAGGACATTTATTTTAACAACCAGGACCATGATTATAACAACCACGACTTTGATCATAACAAACACGAATATGATCATAACAACCATGTCCATTATTATAAAAACCACGACTATGATTATAACAACCACGACCATGATTATAACAACCACGACCATGATTATAACAACCACGACCATGATTATAACAACCACGACAATGATTATAACAACCACGACCATGATTATAACAACCAGGACCATGATTATAACCACAACCATGGTTATAATAACCACGACCATGACTATAACAACCACGACCATGATTATAACAACCACGAACATGATTAAAAAAAACACGACCAAGATTACAACAACCAAGACCATGATTATAACAACGAAGACCATGATTATAACAACCACGACCATGATTATAACAACCGCGAATATGATCATAACCACGACCATGATTAAAACAACCGCGACCATGATTATAACAACGACGGCCATGATCATAACAGAGACCATGATTGTAGCAACCAGCACCATGATTATAACAACCACGAACATGAACATAATAACCAGGACCATGAATATAATAACCAGGACCATGATTATGACAACACGACCATAATTATAACAACCACGACCATGTTTATAACAACCCCAACCATGATTATAACAAACACGACCATGATTAAAACAACCACGACCATGATTATAACAACCACGACCATGATTATAAAAAGCACGACCATGATTATAACAACCATGACTATGATTATATCAACCACGACCATGATTATAACAACCACGACCATGATTATAACAACCAATACCATGATTATAGCAACCACGACCATGATTATAACAACCACGACCATGATTATAACAACCACGACCATGATTATAAAAAGCACGACCAGGATTATAACAACCATGACTATGATTATATCACCCACGACCATGATTATAACAACCACGACCAGGAGTATAACAACCAATACCATGATTATACCAACCACGACCATGATTATAACAACCACGACAATGATATAACAACCACAACCATGATTATAACAACCACGACCATGATTATAGCAACGACGACCATGATTATAACAACGATGACCATGATCAAAACATAGACCATGATTGTTACAACCAGAACCATGATTATAAGAACCACGACCATGATTATAATAACCAGACCATGATTATAGCAAGTACGACCATGATTATAATAACGACGACCCTGATTATAGCAACCACGACCATGATTATAACAACCGCGAAAATGATTATCACAACAACGACTAAGATTATATCACCCAACCATGATTATAACAACAACGACTATGATTATAACAACCACGACCATGATTATAACAACGAGGACCATGATTATAACCACGACTATGATTATAATAAACACGACCATGATTATAACAACCAGGACCATGATTGTAACCACGACCATGATTGTAACCACAAACATGATTATAATAACCAGGACCATGATTATAACAACCACGACCATGATTATAACAACCACGACCATGATTAAAACAACCACGACCATGATTATAACAACCACGACCCTGCATATAACAACCACGACAATGATTATAACAACCACGACCATGATTACAACAACCATTACCATAAGTATAAACACCACCATGATTTTAATAACCACGACTATGATTATAGCAACCATGACCATAATTATAACAACCACAACCATGATTATAACAACCATGACAATGATTACAGCAAACAACCCATGATTATATCATATCAAACACGACCATGATTATAACAACCACGACTATGATTATAACACCTACGACAATGATTATAACAACCATGACCATAATTATAACAACCTCAACCATGATTATAACAACCACGACCATGATTATAACAACCACGACCATGATTATAGCAACCACGACCAGGATTATAACAACCATGACTATGATTATATCACCCACGACCATGACTATAACAACCACGACCATGAGTATAACAACCAATACCATGAATATAACAACCACAACCATGATTATAACAACCATGACCATGATTAAAACAACCACGACCATGATTATAGCAACGACGACCATGATTATAGCAACGATGACCTTGATCAAAACATAGACCATGATTGTTACAACCAGCACCATGATTATAACAACCACGACCATGATTATAATAACCAGATCCATGATTATAGCAACTTCGACCATGATTATAATAACGACGACCATGATTATAGCAACCACGACCATGATTGTAACAACCGCGATAATGATTATCACAACAACGACTATGATTATAACAACCACGACCATGATTATAACAAAGAGGACCATTATTATAACCACGACTATGATTATAATAACCACGACCATGATTATAACAACCAGGACCATGATTATAACCTCGGCCATGATTATAGTAAGCACAACCATGATTATAACACCCACGACCATGATTATAACAACCACGACCATGATTAAAACAACCACGACCATGATTATAACAATGACGACCATGATCATAACACAGACCATGATTGTAACAACCAGCACCATGAATATAACAACCACGACCAGGAATATAATAACCAGGACCATTATTTTAACAACCAGGACCATGATTATAACAACCACGACTATGATCATAACAAACACGAATATGATCATAACAACCATGTCCATATTTATAAAAACCACGACTATGATTATAACAACCACGACCGTGATTATAACAACCACGACCATGATTATAACAACCACGACCCTGATTATAACAACCACGACAATGATTATAACAACCACGACCATGAGTACAACAACCACGACCATGATTATAACCACAACAATGATTATAATAACCACGACCATGATTATAACAACCGCGACCATGATTATAACAACGACGGCCATGATCATAACAGAGAACATGATTGTATCAACTAGCACCATGATTATAACAACCACGACCATGAAAATAATAACCAGGACCATGAATATAACAACCAGGACCATGATTATGACAACACGACCATAATTATAACAACCACGACCATGATTATAACAACTCCAACCATGAATATAACAACCTCGACCATGATTAAAACAACCACGACCATGATTATAACAACCACGACCCTGCTTATAACAACCACGACAATGATTATAACAACCACGACCATGATTACAACAACCATTACCATGAGTATAAACACGACCCTGATTTTAATAACCACGACCAGGACTATAGCAACCACGACAATGATTACAGCAACCACACAAGGATTATATCAAACACGACCATGATTATAACAACCACAACTATGATAGTAACACCTACGACCCTGATTATAACAACCATGACCATGATTATAGCAACCACAACAATGATTATAACAGGCACGACCATGATTATAACAACCACGACCATGATTATAACAACCACGACCATGATTATAAAGAGCACGACGAGGATTATAGTAACCATGACTATGATTATATCACCCACGACCATGATTATAACAACCACGACCATGAGTATAAGAACCAATACCCTGATTATAGTAACCACGACCATGATTATAACAACCACGACCATGATTATAACAATGACGACCATGATCATAACACAGACAATGATTGTAACAACCAGCACCATGATTATAACAACCACGACCATGAAAATAATAACCAGGACCATTATTTTAACAACAAGGACCATGATTATACAACCACGACTATGATCATAACAAACACGAATATGATCATAACAACCATGTCCATGATTATAAAAACCACGACTATGATTATAACAACCACGACCATGATTATAACAACCACGACCATGATTATAACAACCACGACCCTGATTATAACAACCACGACATGATTATAACAACCACGACCATGATTACAACAACCAGGACCATGATTATAACCACAACCATGATTATAATAACCACGACCATGATTATAACAACCAAGACCATGATTATAAAAAACACGACCAAGATTATAACAACCAAGACCATGATTATAGCAACCAAGACCATGATTATAACAACCACGACCATGATTATAACAACCGCGAATATGATCATAAGCACGACCATGATTATAACAACCGCGACCATGATTATAACAACGACGGCCATGATCATAACAGAGACCATGATTGTAGCAACCAGCACCATGATTATAACAACCACGACCATGAACATAATAACCAGGACCATAAATAAAACAACCAGGACCATGATTATGACAACACGACCATAATTATAACAACCACGACCATGATTATAGCAACCCCAACCAAGATTATAACAACCACGACCATGATTAAAACAACCATGACCATGATTATAACAACCACGACCATGATTATAAAATCACGAAGAGGATTATAACAACCATGACTATGATTATATCACCCACGACCATGATTATAACAACCACGACCATGAGTATAACAACCAATACCATGATTATAGGAACCACGACCATGATTATAACAACCACGACCATGATTATAAAAAGCACCCACCAGGATTATAACAACCATATCTATGATTATATCACCCACGATCATGATTATAGCAACCACGACCATGAGTATATCAACCAATACCATGATTATAGCAACCACGACCATGATTATAACAACCACGACCATGATTATAACAACCACAACCATGATTATAGCAACCATGACCATGATTAAAACAACCACGACCATGATTATAGCAACGACGACCATGATTATAACAACGATGACCATGATCAAAACATAGACTATGATTGTTACAACCAGCACCATGATTATAACAACCACGACCATGATTATAATTACCAGGACCATGATAATAGCAACTGCGACCATGATTATAATAACGACGACCATGAGTATGGCAACCACGACCATGATTGTAACAACCGCGAAAATGATTATCACAACAACGACTATGATTATAACAACCACGACCATGATTATAACAACGGGGACCATGATTATAACCACGACCATGATTATAATAACCACGACCATGATTATAACAACGAGGACAATGATTATAACCACAACCATGATTAAAACAACCACAACCATGATTTTAACACCCATGACCATGATTATAACCACCACGACCATGATTATAACAACCACGACCATGATTATAACAATGACGACCATGATCATAACACAGACCATGATTGTAACAACCAGCACCATGATTATAACAACCACGACCATGAATATAATAACCAGGACCATTATTTTAACAACCAGGACCATGATTATAACAACCACGACTATGATTATAACAAACACGAATATGATCATAACAACCATGTCCATGATTATAAAAACCACGACTCTGATTATAGCAACCATGACCATGATTATAGCAACCACGACAATGATTAAAACAACCACGACCATGATTATAACAACCACGACCCTGCTTATAACAACCACGACAATGATTATAACAACCACGACCATGATTACAACAACCATTACCATGAGTGTAAACACGACCATGATTTTAATAACCACGACCATGATTATAACAATCACGACAATGATTACAGCAACCACCCTATGATTATAACAAACACGAACATGATTATAACAACAACGACTATGATTATAACACCTACGACCATGATTATAACAACCATGACCATGATTATAACAACCACAACCATGATTATAACAACCACGACCATGATTATAACAACCACGACCATGATTATAACAACCACGACCATGATTATAAAAAGCACGACCAGGATTATAACAACCACGACTATGATTATATCACCCACGACCATGATTATAACAACCACGACCATGAGTATAACAACCAATACCATGATTATAGCAACCACGACCATGATTATAACAACCACGACCATGATTATAACAACCACGACCATGATTATAACAACCACGCCCATGATTAAAACAACCACGACCATGATTATAGCAACGACGACCATGATTATAACAACGATGACCATGATCAAAACATAGACCATGATTGCTACAACCAGCACCATGATTATAACAACCACGACCATTATTATAATAACCAGACCATGATTGTAGCAACTACGACCATGATTATAATAACGACGACCCTGATTATAGCAACCACGACCATGATTATAACAACCGCGAAAATGATTATCACAACAACGACTATGATTATATCACCCAACCTTGATTATAACAACAACGACTACGATTATAACAACCATGACCATGATTATAACAACGAGGACCATGATTATAACCACGACCATGATTATAATAAACACGACCATGATTATAACAACCAGGACCATGATTATAACCACGACCATGATTATAAAAACCAGGAACATGATTATAACAACCACGACCATGATTATAACAACCACAACCATGATTATAACAACCACGACCATGATTATAACAACCACGACCATGATTAAAACAAACACGACCATGATTATAACAACCACGACCCTGCTTATAACAACCACGGCAATGATTATAACAACCACGACCATGATTACAACAACCATACCCTAAGTATAAACACCACCATGATATTAATAACCCCGTTCATTATTATATCAACCACGACAATGATTACAGCAAACACCCCATGATTATATCATATCAAACACGACCATGATTATAACAACCACGACTATGATTATAACAACACGACCATGATTATAACAACCACGACCATGATTATAACAACCACAACCCTGATTATAACAACCACGACAATGATTATAACACCTACGACCATGATTATAACAACCACGACCATGATTATAACAACCACGACCATGATTATAACAACCACGACCATGATTATAACAACCACGACCATGATTATAAAAAGCACGACCAGGATTATAACAACCACGACTATGATTATATCACCCACGACCATGATTATAACAACCACGACCATGAGCATGACAACCAATACCATGACTATTACAACCAAAACTATGATTATAACAACCACGACCATGATTATAACAACTGCGACCATGATTATAACAACGACGACCATGATCATAACAGAGACCATGATTGTAGCAACCAGCACCATGATTATAACAACCACGACCATGAATATAATAACCAGGACCATGATTATAACAACCAGGACCATGATTATAACAACACGACCATAATTATAACAACCACGACCATGATTATAACAACCACAACCATGATTATAACAACCACGACCATGATTATAACAACCACGACCATGATTATAGCAACCACGACCATGATTATAACAACCACGACAATGATTATAACAACCACGACCATGATTACAACATCCATTTCCATGAGTATAAACACGACCATGATTATAATAACCACGACCATGATTATAACAACCACGACAATGATTACAGCAACCACCCTATGATTATAACAAACACGAACATGATTATAACAACCACGACTATGATTATAACACCTACGACCATGATTATAACAACCATGACCATGATTGTAACAGCCACAACCATGATTATAACAGCGACGACCATGATTATAACAACCACGACCATGATTATAACAACCACGACCATGATTATAAAAAGCACGACCAGGATTATAACAACCATGACTATGATTATATCACCCACGACCATGATTATAACAACCAGGACCATGAGTATAACAACCAATACCATGATTATAGCAACCACGACCATGATTATAACAACCACGACCATGATTATAACAACGACGACCATGATTATAACAACCACGACCATGATTAAAACAACCACGATCATGATTATAGCAACGACGACCATGATTATAACAACGATGACCATGATCAAAACATAGACCATGATTGATACAACCAGAACCATAATTATAACAACCACGACCATGATTATAATAACCATGACCATGATTATAGCAACTACGACCATGATTATAATAACGACGACCATGACTATAGCAACCACGAACATGATTATAACAACCGCGAAAATGATTTTCACAAAAACAACTATGATTATATCACCCAACCTTGATTATAACAAACACGACTATGATTATAACAACCACGACCATGATTATAACAACGAGGACCATGATTATAACCACGACCATTATTATAATAACCACGACCATGATTATAACAACCACGACCATGATTATAACAACCACAACCATGATTATAACACCCACGACCATGATTATAACAACCACGACCATGATTAAAACAACCACGACCATGATTATAACAACGACGACCATGATCATAACAGAGACAATGATTGTAACAACCAGCACCATGATTATAACAACAACGACCATGAATATAATAACCAGGACCATTATTATAACCACAACCATGACTATAATAACCACGACCATGATTATAACAACCACGACCATGATTATAACAACCACGACCATGATTATAAAAAACACGACCATGATTATAACAACCACGACTATGATTATAATAACCACGACCGTGATTATAACAACCATGACCATGATTATAACAACTACGACCATGATTACAACAAGCACCCCTTGATTATAACAACCACGACCATGATTATAACAACTACAACCATGATTATAACAACCACAACTATGATTATAACAACTACGACTCTGATTACAACAAGCACCCAATGATTATAGCAACCACAACCATGATTATAAAAATCACGACCATGATTATAACAACCACGACTATGATTATAACAACCACAACCATGATTATAACAACCACGACCATGATTATAACAACTACGACCATGATTACAACAAGCACCCTATGATTATAACACCTACGACCATGATTATAACAGCCACGTCCATGATTATAACAACCACGACCATGATTATTACAACCACGACTATGATCATAACAACCACGACCATGATTATAACAACCAAGACCATGATTATAACTACCACGACAATGATTATAACAACCACGACCATGATTATAGCAACCACGACCATGATTATAACAACCACGACCATGATTATAAAAAGCACGACCAGGATTATAACCACCACGACTATAATTATATGACCCACGACCATGATTATAACAACCACGACCATGAATAAAACAACCAATACCATGATTATAGCAACCACGACCATGATTATAACAACCACAACAATGATTATAGCAACCACGACCATGATTATAACAACCACGACCATGATTATAACAACCACGACCAAGATTATAGCAACCACGACCATGATTGTAACAATCACGACCATGATTATAACAACCACGACCATGATTATAACAACGACGGCCATGATCATAACAAAGACCATGAATGTAACAACGAGCACCATGATTATAACAACCACGACCATGAATATAATAACCAGGACCATTATTTTAACAACCAAGACCATGATTATAACCACGACTATGATCATAACAACCATGTCCATGATTATAAAAACCACGACTATAATTATAACAACCACGACCAGGATTATATCATCCACGACCATGATTATAGCAACCACGACCATGATTATAACAACCACGACCACGATTATAATAACGACGACCATGATCATGACAGAGACCATGATTGTAACAATCAGCACCATGATTATAACAACCACGACCATGAATATAATAACCAGGACCATTATTATAACCACGACTATGATTATAATAACCACGACCATGATTATAACAACCACGACCATGATTAAAAAAACACGACTATGATCATAACAACCACGACTATGATTATAATAACCACGACCATGATTATAACAACCACGACCATGATTATAGCAACCACGACCATTATTATAGCTACCACGACCATGATTATAACAACTATGACCATGATTACAACAAGCACCCTATGATTATAACACCTACGACCATGATTATAACAACTACGCCCATGATCATAACAACCCCGACTATGATCATAACAACCACGAGCATTATTATAACAACCAAGACCATGATTATAACTACCACGACAATGATTGTAACAAACACGACCATGATTATGGCAACAACGACCATGATTATAACAACGACGACCATGATCATAACAAAGACCATGATTGTAACAACAACGACCATGATTATAACTACCACGACCATGATTATAACAACCACGACCATGATTATAGCAACCACGACAATGATTATAACAACCACGACCATGATTATAACAACCACGACCATGATTATAACAACCACGACCATGATTATATCACCCACGACCATGATCATTACAGAGACCATGATTGCAACAACAACGACCATGATTATAACTACCACGACCATGATTATAACAACCACAACCATGATTATAACAACCACGACTATGATTATAACAACCACGACCATGATTATAACAACCACGACCATGATTATATCAACCACGACCATGATTATAACAACCACGACCATGATTATAACAACCACGACCATGATTATAGCAACCACGACCATGATTATAACAACCACGACAATGATTATAGCAACCACGACCATGATTATAACAACCACGACCATGATTATAACAACCACGACCATGATTATAACAACGACGACCATGATCATAACAAAAACCATGATTGTAACAACCAGCACCATGATTATAACAACCACGACCATGATTATAACAACCACGACCATGATTATAACAACCACGACCATGATTATAGCAACCACGACTATGATTATAACAACCACGACCATGATTATAACAACCACGACTATGATTATAACAACCACGACCATGATTATAACAACCACGACCATGATTATAACAACCACGACCATGATTATAACAACCACGAAAATGATTATAACAACGACGACCATGATCATAACAGAGACCATGATTGTAACAACCAGCACCATGATTATAACAACCACGACCATGAATATAATAACCAGGACCATTATTATAACCACGACCATGATTATAATAACCACGACCATGATTATAACAACCACGACCATGATTATAACAACCACGACCATGATTAAAAAAACACGACCATGATTATAACAACCACTACTATGATTATAACAACCACGACCATGATTATGACAACCACGACCATGATCATACCAACTACGACCATGATTACAACAATCACCCCATGATTATAACAACCACGACCATGATTATAGCAACCACGACCATGATTATAACAACCACGACCATGATTATAACAACTATGACCATGATTACAACAAGCACCCTATGATTATAGCACCTACGACCATGATTATAACAGCCACGTCCATGATTATAACAACTACGCCCATGATTATAACAACCACGACTATGATCATAACAACCCCAACTCTGATCATAACAACCACGACCATGATTATAACAACCATACCATGATTATAACTACCACGACAATGATTATAACAACCACGACCATGATTATAGCAACCACGACCATGATTATAACAACGACGACCATGATCATAACAGAGACCATGATTGTAACAACAACGACCATGATTATAACTACCACGACCATGATTATAACAACCACGACCATGATTATAACAACCACGACAATGATTATAACAACCACGACCATGATTATAACAACCACGACCATGATTATAACAACCACGACTATAATATATCAACCACGACCATGATCATAACACAGACCATGATTTAGCAACCACGACCATGATTATAACTACCACGACCATGATTATAACAACCACAACCATGATTATAACAACCACGACCATGATTATAACAACCACGACCATGATTATAAAAGCACGACCATGATTAAAACAACCACGACTATAATTATATCACCCACGACCATGATCATAACAGAGACCATTATTGTAACAACAACGACCATGATTATAACTACCACGACCATGATTATAACAACCACAACCATGATTATAACAACCACGACCATGATTATAACAACCACGACCATGATTATAACAACCAGACCATGATTATAACAACCACGACCATGATTATAACAACCACGACCATGATTATAACAACCACGACCATGATTATAACAACCACGACCATGATCATAACAACAGACCATGATTATAACAACCACGACCATGATTATAACAACCACGACCATGATTATAATAACCAGGACCATGATTATAACAACCACGACCATGATTATAACAACCACGACTATGATTATAACAACCACGACCATGATTATAACAACCATGACCATGATTATAAAAACCACGACCATGATTATAACAACCACGACCATGATTATAACAACCACGACCATGATTATAACAACCACGACTATGATTATAACAACCACGACCATGATCATAACAACCACGACCATGATTATAACAACCAAGACCATGATTATAACAACCACGACCATGATTAAAACAACCACGACCATGATTATAGCAACCACGACCATGATTATAACAACGATGACCATGATCAAAACAAGACCATGATTATAACAACCACGACCATGATTATAACAACCACGACCATGATTATAATAACCAGGACCATGATTATAACAACCACGACCATCATTATAATAACGACGACCATGATTATAGCATCCACGACAATGATTATAACAACCGCGACAATGATTATCACAACAACGACTATGATTATATCACCACGACCATGATTATAACAATGACGACCATGATTATAACAACCACGACCATGATTATAACAACCAGGACCATGATAATAACCACGACCATGATTATAATAACCACGACCATGATTATAATAACCACGACCATGATTATGACAACCACGACCATGATTATAACAACCACAACCATGATTATAACAACCACGACCAGGATTATAACAACCACGACCATGATTATAACAACCACGACCATGATTATAACAACCACGACCATGATTATAACAACCAATACCATGATTATAGCAACCACGACCATGATTATAACAACCACGCCAATGATTATGGCAACCACGACCATGATTATAAAAACCACGACCATGATTATAACAAGCACGACCATGATTATAGCAACCACGACCATGATTATAACAACCACGACCATGATTATAACAACCACGACCATGATTATAACAACGACGACCATGATCATAACAAAGACCATGATTGTAACAACCAGCACCATGATTATAACAACCACGACCATGATTATAACAACCACGACCATGATTATAACAACCACGACTATGATTATACACCCACGACCATGATTATAACAACCACGACCATGATTATAACATTAAGACCATGATTATAGCAACCACGACCATGATTATAACAACCACGACCATGATTATAATAACCACGACCATGATTATAACAACCACGACCATGATTATAACAACTACGACCATGATTACAACAAGCAACCCATGATTATAATACCTACAACCATGATTATAACAACCACGACCATGATTAAAACAAACACGACCATGATTATAACAACCACGACCATGATTATAATAACCACGACCATGATTAAAACAACCACGACCATGATTATAACAACCACGACCATGATTATAACAACCACGACCATGATTATAACAACTACGACCATGATTACAACAAGCACCCTATGACTATAACAACCACGACTATGATTATAACACCTACGACCATGATTATAACAACCTCGCCCATGATTATAACAACCGCGACTATGATCATAACAACCACGACCATGATTATAACAACCACGAACATGATTATAACAACAACGACCATGATTATAACAACGACGACCATGATCATAACAGAGACCATGATTTTAACAACCACGACCATGATTATAACTACCACGACCATGATTATAACAACTACAACCATGATTATAACAACCACGACAATGATTATAACAACCACGACCATGATTATAACAACCACGACCATGATTATAACAACCACGACTATAATTATATCACCCACGACCATGATCATTACAGAGACCATGATTGCAACAACAACGACCATGATTATAACTACCACGACCATGATTATAACAACCACAACCATGATTATAACAACCACGACCATGATTATAACAACCACGACCATGATTATAACAACCACGACTATGATTATATCACCCACGACCATGATTATAACAACCACGACCATGATTAAATCAACCAATACCATGATTATAGCAACCACGACCATGATTATAACAACGACGACAATGATTATAGCAACCACGAACATGATTATAACAACCACGTACCATGATTATAACAACCACGACCATGATTATAACAACCACGACCATGATTATAACAACCACGACCATGATTATAGCAACCACGACCATGATTATAACAATCACGACCATGATTATAACAACCACGACCATGATTATAACAACGACGACCATGATCATAACAAAGACCATGAATGTAACAACCAGCACCATGATTATAACAACCACGACCATGAATATAATAACCAGGACCATTATTATAACAACCACGACCATGATTATAACAACCACGACTATGATCATAACAACCACGACCATGATTATAACAACCACGACCATGATTATAACAACCACGACCATGATTATAACCACGACCATGATTATAATAACCACGACCATGATTATAACAACCACGACCATGATTATAACAACCACGACCATGATTATAAAAAACACGACCATGATTATAACAACCACGACAATGATTATAACAACCACGACCATGATTATAACAACCACGACCATGATTATAACAACTACGACCATGATTACAACAATCACCCCATGATTATAACAACCACGACCATGATTATAGCAACCACGACTATGATTATAACAACCACGACCATGATTATAACAAATATGACCATGATTACAACAAGCACCCTATGATTATAGCACCTACGACCATGATTATAACAGCCACGTCCATGATTATAACAACTACGCCCATGATTATAACAACCACGACTATGATCATAACAACCCCAACTCTGATCATAACAACCACGACCATGATTATAACAACCACGACCATGATTATAACTACCACGACAATGATTATAACAACGACGACAATGAATATAACAACGACGACCATGATTAAAATAAGCACGACCAGGATTATAACCACCACGACTATAATTATATCACCCACGACCATGATCATAACAGAGACCATGATTGTAACAACAACGACCATGATTATAACAACCACGACCATGATTATAACAACCACGACCATGATTATAACAACCACGAAAATGATTATAACAACCACGACCATGATTAAAATAAGCACGACCAGGATTATAACCACCACGACTATAATTATATCACCCACGACCATGATCATAACAGAGACCATGATTGTAACAACAACGACCATGATTATAACAACCACGACCATGATTATAACAACCACGACCATGATTATAACAACCACGACCATGATTATAACCACAACGACTATAATTATATCACCCACGACCATGATTATAACAACCACGACCATGATTAAAACAACCAATACAATGATTATAACAACGGCGACCATGAATATAATAACCAGGACCATTATTATAACAACCAGGACCATGATTGTAAGAACCACGAATATGATCATTACAAACACGACTATGATCATAACAACCACGTACATAATTATAGCAACCACAACCATGATTATAACAGCCACGACCATGATTATATCAACCACGACCATGATGATATAAAGCACGACCAGGATTATAGCAACCACGACTATGATTATATCACCCACGACAATGATTATAACAACCACGACCATGAATATAATTACCAGGACCATTATTACAACAACCAGAACCATGATTACAACAACCACGACTATGATCATAACAAACACGAATATGATCATAACAACCACGTCCATGATTATAAAAACCACGACTATGATTATAACAACCAGCACCCTGATTATAACATCCACGACCATGAATGCAATAACCAGGACCATTATTATAACCACGACCAAGATTATAATAACCACGACCATGCTTATAACAACCACGACCATGATTATAACAACCACGACCATGATTATAAAAAACACGACCATGATTATAACAACCACGACTATGATTATAACAACCACGACCATGATTATTACAACCATGACCATGTTTACAACAACTACGACCATGATTACAACAAACACCCCATGATTATAACAACGACGACCATGATTATAACAACCACGACTATGATTATGACACCTATGACCATGATTATTACAACCACGACCATGATTATAACAACCACAACCATGATTATAACAGCCACGTCCATGATTATAATTACCACGCCCGTGATTATAACAACCACGACTATGATCATAACAACCCCGACTATGATCATAACAACCATGATCATGGTTATAACAACCAAGACCATGATTATAACTACCACGACAATGATTATAACAACCACGACCATGATTATAGCAACAACGACCATGATTATAACAACGACGACCATGATCATAACAGAGACCATGA
The DNA here is from genome assembly GCA_958450375.1 of Homarus gammarus. Taxonomy (NCBI): domain Eukaryota; kingdom Metazoa; phylum Arthropoda; class Malacostraca; order Decapoda; family Nephropidae; genus Homarus; species Homarus gammarus. The sequence goes on from CAUDMG010000139.1 coordinate 20,879, forward strand.
TTGTAACAACAACGACCATGATTATAACTACCACGACCCTGATTATAACAACCACGACCATGATTATAACAACCAGCACCATGATTATAACTACCACGACCATGATTATAGCAACCACCACCCTGATTATAACAACCACGACTATGAATTTAATAACCAGGACCATTATTATAACCACGACCATGATAATAACCACGACCATGATTATAACAACCACGACCATGATGATTAAAACCACGACTATGATTATAACAACCAGCACCATGATTATATCAACCACGACCATGAATACAATAACCAGGACCATTATTATAACCACGACCATGATTATAATAGCCACGACCATGATTATAACAACCACGACCATGATTATAACAACCACGACCATGATTTTAAAAAAGACGACCATGATTATAACAACCACGACTATGATTATAACAACCACGACCATGATTATAACAACCATGACCATGATTATAACAACTACGACCATGATTATTACAACCACGACCATGATTATAACAACCACGACCATAATTATAATAACCAGGACCATAATTATAACAACCACGACTATGATTATATCACCCAACCATGATTATATCAACAACCACCATGATTATAACAACCACAACCATGAATATATCTACCACAACAATGATTATACCACCCACGACCATGATTATGAAATGCACAACCAAGATTTTAACAACCACGACTGTGATTATATCAACCACGACCATGATTATAATAGCCACGACTATGATTATAACAACCACTACCATGATTACAACGACCACGACCGTGATTATAACAACCACAACCATGATTATAATAACCAAGACCATGATTATAACAACCACGACCATGATTATAACAATCGCTACTATGATCATAACCACGACCATGATTATAACACCCACGACCATGATCATAACAACCAGCACCATGATTATAACTACCACGACTATGATTATTGCAACCACAACCATGATTATAACTACCACCACTGTGATTATATCAACCACGACCATGACTATAATAGCCACGACTATAATTTTGACAACCACGATCATGATTATAACGACCACGACCATGATTATAACAACCACGACTATAATTATAACAACCACGAATATGATTATATCGACCACGACCATGATTATAACAACCACGACCATGATTTTTAAAAACACGACCATGATTATAACAACCACGACCATGATTATAACAACCACGACTATGATCATAACAAACACGACTATGATCATAACAACCACGTCCTTGATTAAAAAAACCACGACTATGATTATAACAACCAGCACCATGATTATAACAACCACGACCATATTATAACAGCGACGACCATGATCATAACAGAGACCATGATTGTAACAACCAGCACCATGATTATAACAACCACGACCATGAATATAATAACCAGGACCATTATTATAACAACCAGGACCATGATTATAACAACCACGACTATGATCATAACAACCACGTCCATGATTATAACAACCCACAACCATGATTAAAACAGCCACGACCATGATTATAACAACAACGACCATGACTATTACAACCAATACCATGATTATAACAACCACGACGATGATTATAACAACCAACACCATGATTATAGCAACCACGACCATGATTATAACCACGACCATGATTATAGCAACCACGACCATGATTATAACAACCAGGACCATGATTATAACAACCATGAATATGACATAACAAACACGACTATGATCATGACAGCCACGTCCATGATTATAAAAACCAAGACTATGATTATAACAACCACGACCATGATTATAATAACCAAGGTCCATGATTATAACAACCACGAACATGATTACAACAACGACGACCATGATCATAACAGAGACCATGATTGTAACAACCAGCACCATGATTATAACAACCACGACCATGATTATAACAACCAATACCATGATTATAGCAACCACGACCACGATTATAACAACTAGGACAATGATTATAACAACCACGACCATGATTATAACAACCACGACCATGGTTATAACAACCAGCACCATGATTATAACTACCACGACCATGATTATAGCTACCACAACCTTGATTATAACAACCACGACTATGAATATAATAACCCGGACCATTATTGTAACCACGACCATGATAATAACCACGACCATGATTATAACAACCACGACCATGATTATAAAAACCACGACTATGATTATAACAACTAGCACCATGATTATAACAACCATGACCACGAATACAATAACCAGGACCATTATTATAACCACGACCATGATTATAACAACCACGACCATGATTATAACAACCACGACCATGATTATAAAAAGCACGACCATGATTATAACAAACACGACTATGATTATAACAACCACGACCATGATTATAACAACCATGACCATGATTATAACAACTACGACCATGATTATTACAATCACGACGATGATTATAACAACCACGACCATAATTATAATAACCAGGACCATAATTATAACAACCGCGACTATGATCTTAACAACCACGACTATGATCGCAACAACCACGTCCATGAATATAACAACCACGAAAATTATTATAACAACACGACTATGATTATATCACCCAACCATGATTATTCCAACAACGACCATGATTATAGCACCCACGACCATGATTATAAAAAGCACAACCAAGATTTTAACAACCACGACTGTGATTATATCAACCACGACCATGATTATAACAGCCACGACTATGATTATAACAACCACGACCATGATTATAACGACCACGACCATGATTATAACAACCACGACCATGATTATAACAATCGCTACTATGATCATAACCACGACCTTGATTATAACAACCACGTTCATGATTATAACAACCAGCACCATGATTATAACTACCACGACCATGATTATAGCAACCACGACCATGATTATAACAACCACGACTATGATTATAACAACCACGACCATGATTATAACTACCATGACCATGATTATAACACCACGACCATGATTATAACAACCACGACCATGATTATAACAACCACGACCATGATTATAACAACCACGACCATGATTATAAAAACACGACCATGATTATAACAACCACGACCATGATTATAACAACCACGACCATGATTATAACAACCACGACTATGATCATAACAACCACGACCATGATTATAAAACCACGACTATGATTATAACAACCACGACCATGATTATAACAACCACGACCATGATTATAACAACGACGACCATGATCATAACAGAGACCATGATTGTAACAACCAGCACCATGATTATAACAACCACGACCATGAATATAATAACCAGGACCATGATTATAACAACCAGGACCATGATTATAACAACCACGACTATGATCATAACAAACACGACTATGATCATAACAACCACGTCCATGATTATATCAACCACGACCATGATTATAATAGCCACGACCATGATTATAACAACCACGACCATGACTATAACAACCAATACCATGATTATAACAACCACGACCATTATTATAACAACCAATACCATGATTATAGCAACCACGACCATGATTATAACCACGACAATGATTATAGCAATCACGACCATGATTATAACAACCACGACTATGATCATAACAAACACGACTATGATCGTAACAACCACGTCCATGATAATAGAAACCAAGACTATGATTATAACAACCACGACCATGATTACAATAACCAAGGACCATGATTATAACAACCACGACCATGATTATAACATCCATGACCATGATTATAACAACGACGACCATGATCATAACAGAGACTATGATTGTAACAACCAGCACCATGATTATAACAACCACGACCATGAATATAATTACCAGGACCATTATTTTAACAACCAAGACCATGATTATAACAACCACGACCATGATTATAACAATCACTACTATGATCATGCCCATGACCATGATCACAACAACCACGTCCATGATTATAAAAACCTCGACTATGATTATAACAACCAGCACCATGATAATAACAACCACGACCATGAATACAATAACCAGGACCATTATTGTATCCACGACCATGATTATAATAACCACGACCATGATTATAACAACCACGACTATGAATATAACAACCACGACCATGATTATAGCAACCATGACCATGATTATAGCAACTACGACCAGGATTATTACAACCACGATCATGATTATAACAACCAAGACCATGATTATAACTACCACGACAATGATTATAACAACCACGACCATGATTATAGCAACAACGACCATGATTATAACAACGACGACCATGATCATAACAGAGACCATGATTGTAACAACAACAACCATGATTATAACTACCACGACCATGATTATAACAACCACAACCATGATTATAACAACCACGATTATGATCATAAAAACAACAACTACGATCATAACCATCATGTCCATGATTATAACAACCACGAAAATGATTTTAACAACAACGACTAAGATTATATCACCCAACCATGATTATAACAACAACGACTATGATTATAACAACCACGACCATATTATTATAACCAGGACCATAATATAATAACCACGACAATGATCATAACATCCACGACTATGATCATAACAACCACGTCCATGAATATAACAACCACGACAATGATTTTAACAACAACGACTAGATTATATCACCCAACCATGATTATAACAACAACGACCATGATTATAACAACCACGACCATGAATATAACTACCACGACAAAGATTATAACAACCACGTCCATGATTTTAACAACCACGACCATGATTATAACAACTACGACCATGATTACAACAAGCACCCCATGATTATAACAACCACGACCATGATTATAACAACCACAACCATGATTATAACAACCAATACCATGATTATAGCAACCACGACCATGATTATAACCACGACCATGATTATAGCAACCACGACCATGATTATAACAACCAGGACCATGATTAAAACAACCACGACCATGATTATAACAACCACGACCATGATTATAACATCCAGCACCATGAATATAACTGCGACGACCATTATTATAGCAACTACAACCATGATTATAACAACCACGACTATGAATATAATAACCAGGACCATTATTGTAACCACGACCATGATAATAACCACAACCATGATTATAACAACCACGACCATGATTATAACAACCAGAAATATGATTATAACTACGACGACCATGATTATAGCAACCACAACCATGATTATAACAACCACGACTATGAATATAATAACCAGGACCATTATTATAACCACGACCATGATAATAACCACGACCATGATTATAACAACCACAACCATGATTATAAAAACCACGACTATGATCATAACAACCAGCACCATGATTATAACAACCACGACCATGAATACAATAACCAGGACCATTATTATAAACACGACCATGATTATAATAACCACGACCATGATTATAACAACCACGACCATGATTATAACAACCACGACCTTGATTACAAAAAACACGACCATGATTATAACTACCACGACTATGATTATAACAACCACGAACATAATTATAACAACCATGACCATGATTATAACAACTACGACCATGATCATTACAACCACGACCATGATTATAACAACCACGACCATAATTATAATAACCAGGACCATAATTTTAACAACCACGACTATGATATTAACAACCACGACTATGATCATAACAACCACGTCCATGGTTATAACAACCACGAAAATGATTATAATAACAACGACTATGATTATATCACCCAGCCATGATTATAACAACAACGACCATGATTATAACAACCACGTCCATGATTATAAAAACCACGACAATGATTATAACAACCACGACCATGATTATAACAACCACGACCATGATTATAACAACTACGACCATGATTACAACAAGCACCCCATGATTATAACAACCACGACCATGATTATAGCAACCACGACTATGATTGTAACACCTACGACCATGATTATAACAACCACGACCATGATTATAACAACCACAACCATGATTATAACAGCCACGTCCATGATTTTAACAACCACGCCCATGATTATAACAACCACGACTATGATCATAACAAGCCCGACTATGATCATAACAACCACGACCATGATTATAACAACAAGACCATGATTATAATAACCACGACCATACTTATAAGACCCACGACCATGATCTTAACAACCACGACTATGATCATAACCACCACGTCCATGGTAATAACAACCACGAAAATGATTATAACAACCACGACTATTAATATATCACCCAACCATGTTTATATCAACAACGACCATGATTATAACAACCACAACCATGATTATAACTACCTCGACAATGATTATAACACCCACGACTATGATTATAAAAAGCACAACCAAGATTTTAACAACCACGACTGTGATTATATCAACCACGACCATGATTATAACAGCCGCGACTATAATTATAACAATCACGACCATGATTATAACGATCACGACCATGATTATAACAACCACAACCATGATTATAATAACCAAGACCATGATTCTAACAACCACGACCATGAATATAACAATCGCTACTATGATCATAACCACGACCATGATTATAACAACCACGACCATGATTATAACAACCAGCACCATGATTATAACTACCACGACCATGATTATTGCAACCACGACCATGATTATAAAAGCCACGACTATAATTATAACAACCACGACCATGATTATAACGTCCAACACCATGATTATAACAACCACGACCATGATTATAAAAACCACGACCATGATTATAACAACCACGACCATGATTATAACAATCACTACTATGATCATAACCACGACAATGATCATAACAACCACGTCCATGATTATAAAAACCACGACTATGATTATAACAACCAGCACCATGATTATAACAACCACGACCATGATTATAACAACGACGACCATGATCATAACAGAGACCATGATTGTAACAACGAACACCAAGATTATAACAACCACGACCATGAATATAATAACCAGGACCATTATTATAACAACCAGGACAATGATTATAACAACGACGACTATGATCACAACAACACGACTATGATCATAACAACCACGTCCATGATTAAAACAACCACAACCATGATTAAAACAGATACGACCATGATTATAACACCCACGACCATGACTATAACAACCAATACCATGATTATAAGAACCACAACCATGATTATAACCACGACCATGATTATAGCAACCACGACCATGATTATAACAACCAGGACCATAATTATAACAACCAGGACAATGATTATAACAACGACGACTATGATAATAACAAACACGACTATGATCATAACAACCACGTCCATGATTAAAACAACCCACAACCATGATTAACACAGATACGACCATGATTATAACACCCACGACCATGACTATAACAACCAATACCATGATTATAAGAACCACAACCATGATTATAACCACGACCATGATTATAGCAACCACGACCATGATTATAACAACCAGGACCATGATTATAACAACCACGACTATGATCATATCAAACACGACTATGATCATAACAACCACGTCCATGATCATAAAAACCAAGACTATGATTATAACAACCACGACCATGATTATAATAACCAAGGACCATGATTATAACAACCACGACCATGATTATAACAACCACGACCATGATTATAACAACGACGACCATGATCATAACAGAGACCATGATTGTAACAACCAGCACCATGATTATAACAACCACGACCATGATTATAACAATCACTACTATGATCATAACCACGACAATGATCATTACAACCACGTCCATGATTATAAAAACCACGACTATGATTATAACAACCAGCACCATGATTATAACAACCACGACCATGAATACACTATCCAGGACCATTATTATAACCACGACCATGATTATAATAACCACGACCATGATTATAACAACCACGACCATGATTATAACAACCACGACCATGATTATAACAACCACGACCATGATTATAACAACCATGACCATGATTATAACAACTACGACCAGGATTATTACAACCACGACAATGATTTTAACAACCACGACCATGATTATAACAACCACGACTATGATTATAACAACCACGATCATGATTATAACAACCATGACCATGAATATAACAACTACGACTATGATCATAACAACCACGACTATGATCATAACAACCACGTCCATGAATATAACAACCAACGAAAATGATAATAACAACCACGACTATGATTATATCACCCAACCATGATTAAAACAACAACGACCATGATTATAACAACCACGACCATGATTATAACTACCACGACCATGATTATAACAACTACGACCGTGATTACAACAAGCACCCCACGATTATAACAACCACGACCATGATTATAACAACTACGACTATGATTCTAGTCGTAGTGTTTAGAATCATGGTCGTGGTTGTTATAATCGTGGGGTGCTTGTTGTAATCACGGTCGTAGTTGTTATAATCATGGTCGTGGTAGTTATAATCATGGTCGTGGTTGTTATAATCATGGTCGTTGTTGTTTTAATCATGGTTGGGTGATATAATCATAGTCGTGGTTGTTATTATCATTTTCGTTGGTTGTTATATTCATGGACGTGGTTGTTATGATCATAGTCGTGGTTGTTATGATCATAGTCGTAGTTGTTATATTCATGGTCATGGTTGTTATAATCATGATCGTGGTTGTTATAATCATAGTCGTGGTTGTTATAATCATGGTCGTGGTTGTTATAATCATGGTCGTGGTTGTAATAATCCTGGTCGTAGTTGTTATAATCATGGTCATGGTTGTTATAATCATGGTCGTGGTTGTTATAATCATGGTCGTGGTTGTTATAATCATGGTCTTGGTTGTTATAATCATGGTCGTGGTTATTATAATTATGGTCGTGGTTATAATAATGGTCCTGGTTATTGTATTCATGGTCGTGGTTGTTATAATCATGGTGCTGGTTGTTATAATCATAGTTGTGGTTTTATAATCATGGACATGGTTGTAATGATCATGGTCGTGCTTATGATCATAGTAGTGATTGTTATAATCATGGTCGTGGTTGTTATAATCATGGTGCTGGTTGTTACAATCATGGTCTCTGTTATGATCATGGTCGTCGTTGTTATAATCATGGTCGTGGTTGTTATAATCATGGTCGTGGTTGTTATAATCATGGTCCTTGGTTATTATAATCATGGTCGTGGTTGTTATAATCATAGTCTTGGTTTTTATGATCATGGACGTGGTTGTTATGATCATAGTCGTGTTTGATATGATCATAGTCGTGGTTGTTATAATCATGGTCCTGGTTGTTATAATCATGGTCGTGGTTGCTATAATCATGGTCGTGGTTATAATCATGGTTGTGGTTCTTATAATCATGGTATTGGTTGTTATAGTCATGGTCGTGGGTGTTATAATCATGGTCGTATCTGTGTTAATCATGGTTGTGGGTTGTTTTAATCATGGACGTGGTTGTTATGATCATAGTCGTGTTTGTTATGATCATAGTCGTCGTTGTTATAATCATTGTCCTGGTTGTTATAATTATGGTCCTGGTTGTTATAATCATGGTCGTGGTTGCTATAATCATGGTCGTGGTTATAATCATGGTTGTGGTTCTTATAATCATGGTATTGGTTGTTATAGTCATGGTCGTGGGTGTTATAATCATGGTCGTATCTGTTTTAATCATGGTTGTGGGTTGTTTTAATCATGGACGTGGTTGTTATGATCATAGTCGTGTTTGTTGTGATCATAGTCGTCGTTGTTATAATCATTGTCCTGGTTGTTATAATAATGGTCCTGGTTATTATATTCATGGTCGTGGTTGTTATAATCTTGGTGTTCGTTGTTACAATCATGGTCTCTGTTATGATCATGGTCGTCGTTGTTATAATCATGGTCGTGGTTGTTATAATCATGGTGCTGGTTGTTATAATCATAGTCGTGGTTTTTATAATCATGGACGTGGTTGTTATGATCATAGTCGTGTTTGTTATGATCATAGTCGTGGTTGTTATAATCATGGTCGTGGTTGTTATAATGATGGTCGTGTTTTTTATAATGATGGTCGTGGTTGTTATAATCATGGTCATGTACGTTATAATCATGGTCGTGGTTGTTATAATTATAATCGTGGCTTTTATAATCATGGTCGTGGTTGCAATAATCATGGTCGTGGTAGTTATAATCATGGTGCTGGTTGTTATAATCATGGTCGTGGTTGTTATAATCATGGTCGTGGTTATGATCATAGTAGCGATTGTTATATTCATGGTCGTGGTTGTTAGAATCATGGTCTTGGTTATTATAATCATGGTTGTGGTTGTTATAATCATGGTCGTGATCGTTATAATCATGGTCGTGATTGTTATAATTATAGTCGCGGCTGTTATAATCATGGTCGTGGTTGATATAATCACAGTCGTGGTTGTTAAAATCTTGGTTGTGCTTTTTATAATCATAGTCGTGGGTGTTATAATCATTGTCGAGGTAGTTATAATCATGGTTGTGGTTGTTATAATCATGGTCGTTGTTGATATAAACATGGTTGGGTGATATATTAATAGTCGTGGTTGTTATAATCATTTTCGTGGTTGTTATTACCATGGACGTGGTGGTTATGATCATAGTCGTGGTTGTTAAGATCATAGTCGTGGGTCTTATAAGTATGGTCGTGGTTATTATAATCATGGTCTTGTTTGTTATAATCATGGTCGTGGTTGTTATGATCATAGTCGGTGTTGTTATGATCATAGTCGTGGTTGTTATAATCATGGGCGTGGTTGTTAAAATCATGGACGTGGCTGTTAAAATCATGGTTGTGGTTGTTTTAATCATGGTCGTGGTTGTCATAATCATGGTCGTAGGTGTTACAATCATAGTCGTGGTTGCTATAATCATGGTCGTGGTTGTTATAATCATGGGGTGCTTGTTGTAATCATGGTCGTAGTTGTTATAATCATGGTCGTGGTTGTTATAATCATGGTCGTGGGTGTTATAATCATTGTCGTGGTTGTTATAATCATGGTCGTGGTTGTTATAATCATGGTCGTTGTTGTTATAATCATGGTTGGGTGATATAATCATAGTCGTGGTTGTTATAATCATTTTCGTGGTTGTTATAATCATGGACGTGGTTGTTATGATCATAGTCGTGGTTGTTAATATCATAGTCGTGGTTGTTTTAATTATGGTCCTGGTTATTATAATTATGGTCCTGGTTGTTATAATCATGGTCGTGGTTGTAATAATCATGGTCGTAGTTGTTATAATCATGGTCATGGTTGTTATAATTATGTTCGTGGTTGTTATAATCATAGTCGTGGTAGTTATAATCATGGTCGTGTTTTTTGTAATCAAGGTCGTGGTTGTTATAATCATGGTCGTGGTTGTTATAATCATGGTCGTGGTTATTATAATCATGGTCGTGTTTATAATAATGGTCCTGGTTATTGTATTCATGGTCGTGGTTGTTATAATCATGGTGCTGGTTGTTATGATCATAGTCGTGGTTTTTATAATCATGGTTGTGGTTGTTATAATCATGGTCGTGGTTATTATCATGGTCGTGGTTATAATAATGGTCCTGGTTATTATATTCATAGTCGTGGTTGTTATTATCATGGTTGTGGTTGCTATAATCATGGTCGTCGTAGTTATAATCATATTTCTGGTTGTTATAATCATGGTCGTGGTTGTTATAAACATGGTTGTGGTTATTATCATGGTCGTGGTTACAATAATGGTCCTGGTTATTATATTCATAGTCGTGGTTGTTATAATCATGGTTGTAGTTGCTATAATAATGGTCGTCGCAGTTATATTCATGGTGCTGGATGTTATAATCATGGTCGTGGTTGTTATAATCATGGTCGTGGTTGTAATAATCATGGTAATGGTTGTTATAATCATGGTCGTGGTTGCTATAATCATGGTCATGGTTATAATCATGGTCGTGGTTGCTATAATCATGGTATTGGTTGTTATAATCATGGTTGTGGTTGTTATAATCATGGTCGTGGTTGTTATAATCATGGGGTGCTTGTTGTAATCATGGTCGTAGTTGTTATAATCATGGTCGTGGTTGTTAAAATCATGGTCGTGGGTGTTATAATCTTTGTCGTGGTAGTTATATTCATGGTCGTGGTTGTTATAATCATGGTCGTTGTTGTTATAATCATGGTTGGGTGATATAATCTTAGTCGTTGTTGTTAAAATCATTTTCGTGGTTGTTATATTCATGGACGTGGTTGTTATGATCATAGTCGTGGATGTTATGATCATTGTCGTGGTTATTATTATTATGGTCCTGGTTATAATAATTATGGTCGTGGTTGTTATAATCATAGTCGTTGTTGTTATAATCATGGTTGGGTGATATAATCTTAGTCGTTGTTGTTAAAATCATTTTCGTGGTTGTTATAATCATGGACATGATGGTTATGATCGTAGTTGTTGTTTTTATGATCATAATCGTGGTTGTTATAATCATGGTTGTGGTTGTTATAATCATGGTCGTGGTAGTTATAATCATGGTTGTTGTTGTTACAATCATGGTCTCTGTTATGATCATGGTCGTCGTTGTTATAATCATGGTCGTTGTTGCTATAATCATGGTCGTGGTTGTTATAATCATTGTCGTGGTAGTTATAATCATGGTCTTGGTTGTTATAATCATGATCGTGGTTGTAATAATCCTGGTCGTAGTTGCTATAATCATGGTCATGGTTGCTATAATCATGGTCGTGGTTATTATATTCATAGTCGTGGTTGTTATAATCATGGTCGTGGTTATTATAATCATGGTCGTGGATACAATAATGGTCCTGGTTATTGTATTCATGGTCGTGGTTGTTATTATCATGGTGCTGGTTGTTATAATCATAGTCGAGGTTTTTTTAATCATGGACATGGTTGTTGTGATCATGGTCATGGGCATGATCATAGTAGTGATTGTTATAATCATGGTCGTGGTTGTTATAATCATGGTCTTGGTTGTTAAAATAATGGTCCTGGTAATTATATTCATGGTCGTGGTTGTTATAATCATGGTGCTGGTTGTTACAATCATAGTCTCTGTTATGATCATGGTCGTCGTTGTTATAATCATGGTCATGGATGTTATAATCATGGTCGTGGTTGTTTTAATCATGGACCTTGGTTATTGTAATCATGGTCGTGGTTGTTATAATCATAGTCTTGGTTTCTATTATCATGGACGTGGTTGTTACGATCATAGTCGTGTTTGTTATGATCATAGTCGTGGTTGTTATAATCATGGTCGTGATTGCTATAATCATTGTCGTGGTTATAATCATGGTCGTGGTTGCTATAATCATGGCATTGGTTGTTATAATCATGGTCGTGGTTGCTATAATCATGGTATTGGTTGTTATAGTCATGGTCGTGGTTGTTATAATCATGGTCATGGCTGTTTTAATCATGGTTGTGGGTTGTTATAATCATGGACCTGGTTGTTATGATCATAGTCGTGTTTGTTATGATCATAGTCGTGGTTGTTATAATCATGGTCCTGGTTGTTATAATAATGGTCCTGGTTATTATATTCATGGTCGTTTTTGTTATAATCATGGTGCTGGTTGTTACAATCATGGTCTCTGTTATGATCATGGTCGTCGTTGTTATAATCATGGTCGAGGTTGATATAATCATGGTGCTGGTTGTTTTAATCATAGTCGTGGTCTTTATAATCATGGACGTGGTTGTTATGATCATAGTCGTGTTTGTTATGATCATAGTCGTGGTTGTTATAATCATGGTCGTGGTTGTTATAGTCATGGTCATGTTTTTTATAATCATGGTCGTGGTTGTTATAATAATGGTCGTGGTCGTTATAATCATGGTCGTGGTTGTTATAATTATAGTCGTGGATGTTATAATCATGGTCATGGACGTTATAATCATGGTCGTGGTTGTTATAATTATAGTCGTGGCTATTATAATCATGGTCGTGGTTGCAATAATCATGGTCGTGGTAGTTATAATCATGGTGCTGGTTGTTATAATCATGAACGTGGTTGTTATAATCAAGGTCGTGGTTATGATCATAGTAGCGATTGTTATAATCATGGTTGTGGTTGTTATAATCATGGTCGTGGTCGTTATAATCATGGTCGTGGTTGTTATAATTATAGTCGTGGCTGTTATAATCATGGTCGTGGTTGATATAATCATAGTCGTGGTTGTTAAAATCTTGGTTGTGCTTTTTATAATCATGGTCGTGGGTGCTATAATCATGGTCGTTGTTGGAATAATCATGGTTGGGTGATATAATCATAGTCGTGTTGTTATAATAATTTTCGTGGTTGTTATATTCATGGACGTGGTTGTTGCGATCATAGTCGTGGTTGTTAAGATCATAGTCGCGGTTGTTATAATTATGGTCCTGGTTATTATAATTATGGTCGTGGTTGTTATAATCATCGTCGTGATTGTAATAATCATGGTCGTAGTTGTTATAATCATGGTCATGGTTGTTATAATCATGGTCGTGGTTGTTATAATCATGGTCGTGTTTGTTATAATCATGGTCGTGCTTGTTATAATCATGGTCGTGGTTGTTATAATCATGGTCGTGGTTGTTATAATCATGGTCGTGGTTATAATAATGGTCCTGGTTATTGTATTCGTGGTCATGGTTGTTATAATCATGGTGCTAGTTGTTATAATCATAGTCGTGGTTTTTATAATCATGGTCGTGGTTGTTATAATCATGGTCGTGGTTATTATCATGGTCGTGGTTACAATAATGGTCCGGGTTATTATATTCATAGTCGTGGTTGTTATAATCAAGGTTGTGGTAGCTATAATCATGGTCGTGGTAGTTATAATCATGGTGCTGGTTGTTATAACCATGGTCGTGGTTGTTATAATCATGGTCGTGGTTGTTATAATCATTGTCCTAGTTGTTATAATCGTGGTCGTGGTTGCTATAATCATGGTATTGGTTGTTATAATCATGGTCGTGGTTGTTATAATCATGGTGCTGGTTGTTACAATCATGGTCTCTGTTATGATCATGGTCGTCGTTGTTGTAATCATGTTCGTGGTTGTTATAATCATGGACCTTGGTTATTATAATCATGGTCGTGGTTGTTATAATCATAGTCTTGGTTTTTATAATCATGGACGTGGCTGTCATGATCATAGTCGTGTTTGTTATGTCATATTCATGGTTGTTATAATCATGGTCCTGGTTGTTATAATCATGGTCGTGGTTGCTATAATCATGGTCGTGGTTATAATCATGGTCGTGGTTGCTATAATCATGGTGTTGGTTGTTATAATCATCGTCGTGGTTGTTATAATCATGGTATTGGTTGTAATAGTCATGGTCGTTGTTGTTATAATCATGGTCGTGGCTGTTTTAATCATGGTTGTGGGTTGTTATAATCATGGACGTGGTTGTTATGATCATAGTCGTGGTTGTTATAATCATGGTCCTGGTTGTTATAATAATGGTCCTGGTTATTATATTCATGGTCGTGGTTGTTATAATCATGGTGCTGGTTGTTACAATCATGGTCTCTGTTATGATCATGGTCGTCGCTGTTATAATATGGTCGTGGTTGTTATAATCATGGTGCTGGTTGTTATAATCATAGTCGTGGTTTTTTTAATCAAGGACGTGGTTGTTATGATCATAGTCGTGTTTGTTATGATCATAGTCGTGGTTGTTATAATCATGGTCGTGGTTGTTATAATCATGGTCGTGTTTTTAAAAATCATGGTCGTGGTTGTTATAATCATGGTCGTGGTCGATATAATCATATTCGTGGTTGTTATAATTATAGTCGTGGTTGTTATAATCATGGTCGTGGTCGTTATAATCATGATCGTGGTTGTCAAAATTATAGTCGTGGCTATTATAGTCATGGTCGTGGTTGATATAATCACAGTGGTGGTAGTTATAATCATGGTTGTGGTTGCAATAATCATAGTCGTGGTAGTTATAATCATGGTGCTGGTTGTTATGATCATGGTCGTGGGTGTTATAATCATGGTCGTGGTTATGATCATAGTAGCGATTGTTATAATCATGGTCGTGGTTGTTATAATCATGGTCTTGGTTATTATAATCATGGTTGTGGTTGTTATAATCACGGTCGTGGTCGTTGTAATCATGGTAGTGGTTGTTATAATCATAGTCGTGGCTATTATAATCATGGTCGTGGTTGATATAATCACAGTCGTGGTTGTTAAAATCTTGGTTGTGCATTTCATAATCATGGTCGTGGGTGGTATAATCATTGTTGTGGTAGATATATTCATGGTTGTGGTTGTTATAATCATGGTGGTTGTTGATATAATCATGGCTGGGTGATATAATCATAGTCGTGGTTGTTATAATTATGGTCCTGGTTATTATAATTATGGTCCTGGTTGTTATAATCATGGTCGTGGTTGTAATAATCATGGTCGTAGTTGTTATAATCATGGTCATGGTTGTTATAATCATGGTCGTGGTTGTTATAATCATAGTCGTGGTTGTTATAATCATGGTCGTCTTTTTTAAAATCATGGTCGTGGTTGTTATAATCATGGTCGTGGTTGTTATAATCATGGTCGTGGTTATTATAATCATGGTCGTGGTTATAATAATGGTCCTGGTTATTGTATTCATGGTCGTGATTGTTATAATCATGGTGCTGGTTGTTATAATCATAGTCGTGGTTTTTATAATCATGGTCGTGGTTGTTATAATCATGGTCGTGGTTATTATCATGGTCGTGGTTATAATAATGGTCCTGGTTATTAAATTCATAGTCGTGGTTGTTATAATCAGGGTGGTGGTTGCTATAATCATGGTCGTGGTAGTTATAATCATGGTGCTGGTTGTTATAATCATGGTCGTGGTTGTTATAATCAGGGTCGTGGTAGTTATAATCATGGTCGTTGTTGTTACAATCATGGTCTCTGTTATGATCATGGTCGTCGTTGTTATAATCATGGTCGTTGTTGCTATAATCATGGTCGTGGTTGTTATAATCATTGTCGTGGTAGTTATAATCATGGTCTTGGTTGTTATAACCATGATCATGGTTGTTATGATCATAGTCGGGGTTGTTATGATCATAGTCGTGGTTGTTATAATCACGGTCGTGGTTTTTATAATCATGGACGTGGCTGTTATAATCATGGTTGTGGTTGTTATAATCATGGTCGTGGTTGTAATAATCATGGTCATAGGTGTCATAATCATAGTCGTGGTTGTTATAATCATGGTCGTCGTTGTTATAATCATGGGGTGTTTGTTGTAATCATGGTCGTAGTTGTTGTAAACATGGTCATGGTTGTAATAATCATGGTCGTGGTTGTTATAATCAGAGTCGTGGTTGTTATAATCATGGTCGTGTTTTTTATAATCATGGTCGTGGTTGTTATAATCATGGTCGTGGTTGTTATAAGCATGGTCGTGGTTATTATAATCTTGGTCGTGGTTATAATAATGGTCCTGGTTATTGCATTCATGGTCGTGGATGTTATAATCAGGGTGCTGGTTGTTATAATCATAGTCGTGGTTTTTATAATCATGGACGTGGTTGTTATGATCATATTCGTGTTTGTTATGATCATAGTCGTGGTTGTTGTAATCATGGTTCTGGTTGTTGTAATAATGGT
This sequence comes from Homarus gammarus, assembly GCA_958450375.1. Taxonomy (NCBI): domain Eukaryota; kingdom Metazoa; phylum Arthropoda; class Malacostraca; order Decapoda; family Nephropidae; genus Homarus; species Homarus gammarus. The sequence continues at coordinate 38,679 of CAUDMG010000139.1, forward strand.
CCTGGTAATTATATTCATGGTCGTGGTTGTTATAATCATTGTCGTGGGTGATATAATCATAGTCGTGGTTGCTATAATCCTGGTCGTGCTTTATATCATCATGGTCGTGGTTGATATAATCATGGTCGTGGCTGTTATAATCATGGTTGTGGTTGCTATAATTATGTACGTGGTTGTTATGATCATAGTCGTGTTTGTAATGATCATATTCGTGGTTCTTACAATCATGGTCCTGGTTGTTATAATAATGGTCCTGGTTATTATATTCATGGTCGCCGTTGTTATAATCATTGTATTGGTTGTTTTAATCATGGTCGTGGTTGTTATAATCATGGTCGTGGGTGATATAATTATAGTCGTGGTTGTTATAATCATGGTCGTGGTTGTTATAATCATGGTCGTGGTTGTTATAATCATGGTCGTGGTTGTTATAATCATGGTCGTTGTTGTTACAATCATGGTCTCTGTTATGATCATGGTCGTGGGTGATATAATTATAGTCGTGGTGGTTATAATCCTGGTCGTGCTTATTTTAATCATGGTCGTGGTTGTTATAATCATTTTCGTGGTTGTTATAATCATGGTCGTGGTTGTTATAATCATGGTCGTGGTTGTTATAATCATGGTCGTTGTTGTTACAATCATGGTCTCTGTTATGATCATGGTCGTGGGTGATATAATTATAGTCGTGGTGGTTATAATCCTGGTCGTGCTTATTTTAATCATGGTCGTCGTTGTTATATTCATTGTCGTCGTTGTTATAATCATTGTCGTGGTAGTTATAATCATGGTCTTGGTTGTTATAATCATGGCCGTGGTTGTTATGATCATAGTTGGGGTTGTTATGATCATAGTCGTGGTTGTTATAATCATGGGCGTAGTTGTTATAATCATTGACGTGGCTGTTATAATCATGGTCGTAGGTGTTATAATCATAGGGTGCTTGTTATAATCATGGTCATATTTGTTATAATCATGGTCGTGGTTGTTATAATCATAGTCGTGGTTGCTATAATCATGGTCGTGGTTGTTATAATCATGGGGTGATTGTTGTAATCATGGTCGTAGTTGGTATAATCATGGTCGTGGTTGTTATAATCTTGGTCGTGGTTGTTATAATCATAGTCGTGGTTGTTATAAACATGGTCGTGTTTTTTTTAATCATGGTCGTGGTTTTTATAATCATGGTCGTGGTTGTTATAATCATGGTCGTGGTTATTATAATCATGGTCGTGGTTATAATAATGGTCGTGGTTGTTATAATCATAGTCGTGGTTTTTATAATCATGGACATGGTTGTTATGATCATAGTCGTGGTTGTTATAATCATGGTCTTGGTTGTTAAAATAATGGTCCTGGTTATTATATTCATGGTCGTGGTTGTTATAATCATGGTGCTGGTAGTTACATTCATGGTCTTTGTTATGATCATGGTCGTCGTTGTTATAATCATGGTTCGTGGTTGTTATAATCATGATCGTGATTGTTATAATCATGGTCGTGGTTGCTATAATCTTGGTCGTGGTTGTTATAATCATGGTCGTGGTTGTTAAATCATGGTTGTGGTTGTTATAATCATGGTACTGGTTGTTATAATCATGTTCGTGGTTGCTATAATCATTGTCGTATTTGTTATAATCATGGTCGTGGTTGCTATAATCATGGTATTGGTTGTTTTAATCATGCTCGTGGTTGTTATAATCATGGTCGTGGGTGATATAATTATAGTCGTGGTGGTTATAATCCTGGTCGTGCTTTTTATAATCATGGTCGTGGTTGTTATAATCATGGTTGTGTGTTGTTATAATCATGGTCGTGGTAGTTATAATCATGGTCGTTGTTGTTGCAATCATGGTCTCTGTTATGATCATGGTCGTGGGGGATATAATTATAGTCGTGGCGGTTATAAGCCTGGTCGTGCTTTTTATAATCATGGTCGTGGTTGTTATAATCATTTTCGTGGTTGTTATAATCATGGTTGTAGTTGTTATAATAATGGTCGTGGTAGTTATAATCATGGTCGTTGTTGTTACAATCATGGTCTCTGTTATGATCATGGTCGTCGTTGGTATAATCATGGTCGTTGTTGCTATAATCATGTTCGTGGTTGTTATAATCTTGCTCGTGGTTGTTATGATCATAGTCGGGGTTGTTATGATCATGGGCGTAGTTGTTATAATCATGGACGTGGCTGTTATAATCATGGTCGTAGGTGTTATAATCATAGGGTGCTTGTTGTAATCATGGTCATAGTTGTTATAATCATGGTCGTGGTTGTTATAATCATGGTCGTGGTTGCTATAATCATGGTCGTGGTTGTTTTATTCATGGTCGTGGTTATTATAATCATAGTCGTGGTTGTTATAATCATGGTCGTGTTTTTTTTAATCATGGTCGTTGTTGTTATAATCATGGTTGTGGTTATTATAATCAAGGGGTGCTTGTTGTAATCATGGTCGTAGTTGTTATATTCATGGTCGTGGTTGTTATAATCATGGTCGTGGTTATTATAATCATAGTCGTGGTTGTTATAATCATGGTCGTGGTTGCTATAATCATGGTATTCCTTGTTTTAATCATGGTCGTGGTTGTTATAATCATGGTCGTGGGTGATATAATTATAGTCGTGGTGGTTATAATCCTGGTCGTACTTTTTATAATCATGGTCGTGGTTGTTATAATCATGGTGCTGGTTGTTACATTCATGGTCTTTGTTATGATCATGGTCGTCGTTGTTATAATCATGGTCGTGGTTGTTATAATCATGGTCGTGATTGTTATAATCATGGTCGTGGTTGCTATAATCTTGGTCGTGCTTGTTATAATCATGGTCGTGGTTTTTATAATCATGGTCGTGGTTGCCATAATCATTGGCGTGGTTGTTATAATCATGGTCGTGGTTGCTATAATCATGGTATTGGTTGTTTTAATCATGGTCGTGGTTGTTATAATCATGGTTGTGGTTGTTATAATCATGGTCGTGGTTGTTATAATCCTGGTCGTGGCTGTTATAATCATGGTTGTGGTTGTTATAATCATGGTCGTGGTTGTCATAATCATGGTCGTGGTTATTATAATCATGGTCGTGGTTATTATAATCATGGTCGTGGTTATTATCATGGTCCTCGTTGTTATAATCATGGTCGTGGTTGTTATAATCATAATCGTTGTTGTTATAATTATGGTTGGGTGATATAATCATAGTCGTTGTTGCGATAATCATTTTCGCGGTTGTTATAACCATGGTCGTGGTTGCTATAATCATGGTCGTCGTTATTGTAATCATGGTCGTAGTTGCTGTAATCATGGTCCTGGTTATTATAATCATGGTCGTGGTTGTTATAATCATGGTGCTGGTTGTAACAATCATGGTCTATGTTTTGATCATGGTCATCGTTGTTATAATCATGGTCGTCGTTGCTATAATCATGGTCGTGGTTGTTTTAATCATGGTCGTCATTGTTATAATCATGGTCTTGGTTGTTAAAATCATGGTCGTGGTTGTTATGATCAGAGTTGGGGTTGTTATGATCATAGTCGCGGTTGTTATATTCATGGGCGTGGTTGTTATAATCATGGACGTGGTTGTTATAATCATAGTCGTGGTTTTTATAATCATGGACATGGTTGTTATGATCATAGTCGTGTTTGTTATGATCATAGTCGTGGTTGTTATAATCATGGTCCTGGTTGTTAAAATAATGGTCCTGGTTATTATATTCATGGTCGTGGTTGTTATAATCATGGTGCTGGTTGTTACAATCATGGTCTTTGTTATGATCATGGTCGTCGTTGTTATAATCATGGTCGTGGTTGTTATAATCATGGTCGTGGTTGTTTTAATCATGGTCGTGGTTGTTATAATCATGGTACTGGTTGTTATAATCATGGTCGTGGTTGCTATAGTCACTGTCGTGGTTGTTATAATCATGGTTGTGGTTGTTATAATCATGGTCGTGGTAGTTATAATCATGGTCGTTGTTGTTACAATAATGGTCTCTGTTATGATCATGGTCGTGGGTGATATTTTTATAGTCGTGGTGGTTATAATCCTGGTCGTGCTTTCTATAATCATGGTCGTGGTTGCTATAATCATGGTCGTGGTTATTATAATCTTGGTTGTGGTTGTTATAATCATGGTGGTGGTAGTTATAATCATGGTCGTTGTTGCTACAATAATGGTCTCTGTTATGATCATGGTCGTGGGTGATATTTTTATAGTCGTGGTGGTTATAATCCTGGTCGTGCTTTTTATAATCATGGTCGTGGTTGTTATAATCATTTTCGTGGTTGTTATAATCATGGTTGTGGTTGTTATAATCATGGTCGTGGTAGTTATAATCATGGTCGTTGTTGTTACAATCATGGTCTCTGTTATGATCATGGTCGTCGTTGTTATAATCATGGTCGTGGTTGCTATAATCATGGTCGTGGTTGTTATAATCATTGTCGTGGTAGTTATAATCATGGTATGGTTGTTATAATCATGGTCGTGGTTGTTATGATCAGAGTTGGGGTTGTTATGATCATAGTCGTGGTTGTTATAATCATGGGCGTAGTTGTTATAATCATGGTCGTGGTTGTTATAATCATGGTCGTGGTTGTATATTCTTGGTCGTGCTTGTTGTAATCATGGTCATAGTTGTTATAATCATGGTCGTGGTTGTTATAATCATGGTCGTGGTTGCTATAATCATGGTCGTGGTTGTTATAATCATGGTCGTGATTGTTGTAATCATGGTCGTGGTTGTTATGATCATGGTCGTGGTTGTTATAATCATGGTCGTGGTTGTTATAATCATAGTCGTGGTTGTTATAATCATGGTCGTGTTTTTTAATCATGGTCGTGGTTGTTATAATCATGGTCGTGGTTGTTATAATCATGGTCGTGGTTATTATAATCATGGTCGTGGTTATAATCATGGTCCTGGTTGTTATAATCATGGTCGTGGTTGTTATAATCATGGTGCTGGTTGTTATAATCATGGTCGTAGTTATGATCATGGTCGTGGTTGTTATAATCATGTTCGTGGTTGTTATAATCATGGTCGTGGTTGTTATAATCATGGTCGTGGTTGTTATAATCATGGTCGTGGTTGTTATAATCATAGTCGTGGTTTTTATAATCATGGACATGGTTATTATGATCATAGTCGTGGTTGCTATAATCATGGTCTTGGTTGTTAAAATAATGGTCCTGGTTGTTATATTCATGGTCGTGGTTGTTATAATCATGGTGCTGGTTGTTACATTCATGGTTTTTGTTATGATCATGGTCGTCGTTGTTATAATCATGGTCGTGGTTGTTATAATCATGGTCGTGATTGTTATAATCATGGACGTGGTTGCTATAATCATTGTCGTGGTTGTTATAATCATGGTCGTGGTTGCTATAATCATGGTCGTGGTTGTTATAATCATGGTCGTGGTTGTTATAATCATGGTCGTGGGTGATATAACTATGGTCGTGGTTGTTATAATCATGGTCGTGGTTGTTATAATCATAGTCGTGGTTGTTATAATCATGGTCGTGGTTGTTATAATCATGGTCGTGGTAGTTATAATCATGGTCGTTGTTGTTGCAATCATGGTCTCTGTAATGATCATGGTCGTGGGTGATATAATTATAGTCGTGGCGGTTATAATCCTGGTCGTGCTTTTTATAATCATGGTCGTGGTTGTTATAATCATTGTCGTGGTTGCTATAATCATGGTCGTGGTTGTTATAATCATGGTCGTGGTTGTTATAATCATGGTCGTTGTTGTTATAATCATGGTCTTTGTTATGATCATGGTCGTCGTTGTTATAATCATGGTCGTTGTTGCCATAATCATGGTCGTGTTTGTTATAATCATTGTCGTGGTTGTTATAATCATGGTCTTGGTTGTTATAATAATGCTCGTGGTTGTTATGATCATAGTCGGGGTTGTTATGATCATGGGCGTAGTTGTTATAATCATGGTCGTAGGTGTTATAATCATGGGTGCTTGTTGTAATCATGGTCATAGTTGTTATAATCATGGTCGTGGTAGCTATAATCATGGTCGTGGTTGTTATAATCATGGTCGTGGTTGTTATAATCATGGTCGTGGTTATTATAATCATAGTCGTGGTTGTTATGATCATAGTCGTGTTTTTTTAATCATGGTCGTGGTTGTTATAATCATGGCCGTGGTTATTATAATCATAGTCGTGGTTATAATAATGGTCCTGGTTATTATATTCATGGTCGTGGTTGTTATAATCATGGTGCTGATTGTTACAATCATGGTCTCTGTCATGATCATGGTCGTCGTTATTATAATCGTGGTCGTGGTTGTTATAATCATGGTCGTGGTTGCTATAATCATGGTCGTGGATGTTATAATCATGGTCGTGGTTGTTATAATCATAGTCGTGGTTGTTATAATCATGGTCATGGTTGTTATAATCATAGTCGTGGTTATAATCATGGTCTTGGTTGTTAAAATAATGGTCCTGGTTATTATATTCATGGTCGTGGTTGTTATAATCATGGTGCTCGTTGTTACATTCATGGTCTTTGTTATGATCATGGCCGTCGTTGTTATAATCATGGTCGTGGTTGTTATAATCATGGTCGTGATTGTTACAATCATGGTCGTGGTTGCTATAATCTTGGTCGTGGTTGTTATAATCATGGTCGTGGTTGTTATAATCATGGTCGTGGTTGCTATAATCATTGTTGTGGTTGTTATAATCATGGTCGTGGTTGCTATAATCATGGTATTGGTTGTTTTATTCATGGTCGTGGTTGTTATAATCATGGTCGTGGGTCATATAATTATAGTCGTGGTGGTTATAATCCTGGTCGTGCTTTTTATAATCATGGTCGTGGTTGTTATAATCATGGTCGTGGTTGCTATAATCATGGTCGTGGTTGTTATAATCATTGTCGTGGTAGTTATAATCATGGTCTTGGTTGGATAATCATGGTCGTGGTTGTTATGATCAGAGTCGGGGTTGTTATTATTATAGTCGGGTTGCTATAATCATGGACGTGGCTGTTATAATCATGGTCGTAGGTGTTATAATCATAGGGTGCTTGTTGTAATCATGGTCGTAGTTGTTATTATCATGGTCGTGGTTGTTATAATCATGGTTGTGGTTGTTATTATCATAGTCGTGGTTGTTATAATCATGGTCGTGATTTTTATAATCATGGTTGTGGTTGCTATAATCATTGGGTGCTTGTTGTAATCAGAGTCGTAGTTGTTATAATCATAGTTGTGGTTGTTATAATCATGGTTGTAGTTGTTATAATCATGGTCGTGGTTGTTATAATCAAGGGGTGCTTGTTGTAATCATGGTCGTAGTTGTTATATTCATGGTCATGGTTGTTATAATCACGGTCGTGGTTATTATAATCATAGTCGTGGTTGTTATAATCATGGTCGTGTTTTTTATAATCATGGTCGTGGTTGTTATAATCATGGTCGTGGTTGTTATAATCATGGTCGTGGTTATTATAGTCATGGTTGTGGTTATAATAATGGTCCTGGTTATTATATTCATGGTCGTTGTTGTTATAATCATGGTGCTGGTTGTTACAATCATTGTCTCTGTTATGATCATGGTCGTCGTTGTTATAATCATGGTCGTGGTTGTTATAATCATGGTCGTGGTTGTTATAATCATGGTCGTGGTGTTATAATCATGGTTGTGGTTGTTATAATCATGGTCGTGGTTGTTATAATCATGGTCGTGGTTATTATAATAATGGTCGTGGTTATAATCATGGTCCTCGTTGTTATAATCATGGTCGTGGTTGTTATAATCATAGTCGTGTTTGTTATAATCATGGTTGGGTGATATAATCATAGTTGTTTTTGTGAAAATCATTTTCGCGGTTGTTATAATCATGTTCGTGGTTGCTATAGTCATGGTCGTCGTTATTATAATCATGGTCGTAGTTGCTATAATCATGGTCATGGTTATTATAATCATGGTCGTGGTTGTTATAATTATGGTTCTGGTTGTATCAATCATGGTCTATGTTTTGATCATGGTCATCGTTGTTATAATCATGGTCGTCGTTGCTATAATCATGATCGTGGTTGTTTTAATCATGGTCGTGGTTGTTATAATCATGGTCGTCGTTGTTATAATCATGGTCGTGGTTGTTATAATCATGGTCGTGGTTGCTATAATCATGGTATTGGTTGTTATACTCATGGTCCTGGTTGTTATAATCATGGTCGTGGGTGATATAATCATAGTCATGGTTGTTATAATCCTGGTCGTGCTTTTTATAATCATGGTCGTGGTTGTTATAATCATGGTCGTGGTTGTTATAATCATGGTCGTCGCTGTTATAATCATGGTTGTGGCTGTTACAATCATGGTCATGGTTGTTATAATCATGGTCGTAGGTGTTATTTTCATAGTCGTGGTTGTTATAATCATGGTCGTGTTTGATATAATCATGGTGTGGTTGCTGTAATCATTGTCGTGGTTGTTATATTCCTGGTCGTGGTTATTAAAATCATGGTCGTGTTTATACTCATGGTAATGGTTGTTGTAATCATGGTCGTGGTTGTTATAATCATTGTCGTGGTTGTTATAAGCAGGGTCGTGGTTGCTATAATCATGGTCGTGGTTGTTCTAATCATGGTCGTGGTTGTTATAATCATGGTTGGGGTTGTTATAATCATGGTCGTGGTTGTTATAATTATGGTCGTGTTGTCATAATCATGGTCCTGGTTGTTATATTCATGGTCCTGGTTATTATTTTCATGATCGTGGTTGTTATAATCATGGTGCTGGTTGCTACAATCATGGTCTCTGTTATGATCATGGCCGTCGTTGTTATAATCATGGTCGTAGTTGTTTTAATCATGGTCATGGTTGTTATAATCATGGTTTTGGTTGTAATAGTCATGGTATTGGTTGTCATGCTCATGGTCGTGGTTGTTATAATCATGGTCGTGGGTGATATAATCATAGTCATGGTTGTTATAATCCTGGTCGTGCTTTTTATAATCATGGTCGTGGTTGTTATAATCATGGTCGTGGTTGTTATAATCATGGTTGTGGTTGTTATAATCATGGTCATGGTTGTTATAATCATGGTCGTAGGTGTTATAATCATTGTCGTGGTTGTTATAATCAGGGTTGTGGTTGTTATAATCATGGTCGTGGTTGTTATAATCATGGTCGTGTTGTTATAATCATAGTCGTGGTTGTTATAATCATGGTCGTGTTTGATATGATATAATCATGGGGTGTTTGCTGTAATCATTGTCGTGGTTGTTATAATCATGATCGTGGTTATTAAAATCATGGTCGTGTTTATACTTAGGGTAATGGTTGTTGTAATCATGGTCGTGGTTGTTATAATCATTGCCGTGGTTGTTATAAGCAGGGTCGTGGTTGTTATAATCATGGTCGTGTTTGTTTTAATCATGGTCGTGGTTGTTATAATCATGGTCGTGGTTGTTATAATCATGGTTGTGGTTGTTATAATCATGGTCGTGGTTGTTATAATCATGTTCCTGGTTTTTATTATCATGGTCGTGGTTACAATCATGGTCCTGGTTGTTATAATCATGGTCGTGTTTATTATAATCATGGTCGTGGTTATAATCATGGTCCTCGTTGTTATAATCATGGTCATGGTTGTTATAATCGTAGTCGTTGTTGTTATAATCAAGGTTGGGTGATATAATCATAGTCGTTGTTGTGATAATCATTTTCGCGGTAATTATAATCTTGGTCGTGGTTGCTATAATCAGGGTCGTCGTTATTATAATCATGGTCGTAGTTGCTACAATCATGGTCTGGTTATTATAATAATGGTCGTGGTTGTTATAATCATGGTGCTGGTTGTAGCAATCATGGTCTATGTTTTGATCATGGTCATCGTTGTTATAATCATGGTCGTCGTTGCTATAATCATGGTCGTGGTTGTTTTAATCATAGTCATGGTTGTTATAATCATGGTTGTCTTTGTTATATCATGGTCGTGGTTGTTATAATCAGGGTCGTGGTTGCTATAATCATGGTATTGGTTGTTATACTCATGGTCGTGGTTGTTATAATCATGGTCGTGGGTGATATAATCATAGTCATGGTTGTTTTAATCCTGGTCGTGCTTTTTATAATCATGGTCGTGGTTGTTATAATCATGGTCGTGGTTGTTATAATCATGGTCGTGGCTGTTATATCATGGTTGTGGTTGTTATAATCATGGTCATGGTTGTTATAATCATGGTCGTAGGTGTTATAATCATAGTCGTGGTTGCTATAATCATGGTCGTGTTTGATATAATCATGGTGTGGTTGCTGTAGTCATTGTCGTGATTGTTATAATCATGGTCGTGGTTATTAAAATCATGGTCGTGTTTACACTCATGGTAATGGTTGTTGTAATCATGGTCGTGGTTGTTATAATCATTGTCGTGGTTGTTATAAGCAGGGTCGTGGTTGTTATAATCATGGTCGTGGTTGTTTTAATCATTGTCGTGGTTGCTATAATCATGGTCATGGTTGCTATAATCAGAGTCGTGGTTTTTATAATCATGGACATGGTTGTTATGATCATATTCGTGTTTGTTATAATCATAGTCGTGGTTGTTATAATCATGGTCCTGGTTGTTAAAATAATGGTCCTGGTTATTATATTCATGGTCGTGGTTGTTATAATCATGGTGCTGGTTGTTACAATCATGGTCTGTGTTATGATCATGGTCGTCATTGTTATAATCATGGTCGTGGTTGTTATAATCATGGTCGTGGTGGTTATAATCATGGTCATGGGTGTTAAAATCATGGTTGTGGTTGTTTTAATCATGGTTGTGGTTATAATCATTGTCCTCGTTGTTATAATCATGGTCGTGGTTATTATAATCATGGTCGTGGTTATAATCATGGTCCCCGTTGTTATAATCATGGTCGTGGTTGTTATAATCATAGTCGTTGTTGTGATAATCATTTTCGCGGTTGTTACAATCATGGTCGTGGTTGCCATACTCATGGTCGTCGTTATTATAATCATGGTCGCAGTTGCTATTATCATGGTCCTGGTAATTATAATCATGGTCGTGGTTGTTATAATCATGGTGCTGGTTGTAACAATCATAGTCTATGTTTTGATCATGGTCATCGTTGTTATAATCATGGTCGTCGTTGCTATAATCATGGTCGTGGTTGTTTTAATCATGGTCATGGTTGCTATAATCATGGTTGTGGTTGTTATAATCATGGTCGTGGTTGTTATAATCATGGTCGTGGTTGCTATAATCATGGTATTGGTTGATATACTCATGGTCGTGGTTGCTATAATCATGATCGTGGGTGATATAATCATAGATATGGTTGTTATAATCCTGGTGGGTGCTTTTTATAATCATGGTCGTGGTTGTTATAATCATGGTCGTGGTTCCTATAATCATGGTATTGGTTGTTATACTCATGGTCGTGGTTGTTATAATCATGGTCGTGGGTGATATAATCATAGTCATGGTTGTTATAATCCTCTTCGTGATTTTATAATCATGGTCGTGGTTGTTATAATCATGGTCATGGTTGTTTTAATCATGGTCGTGGTTGTTATAATCTTGGTTGGGGTTGCTATAATCATGGTCGTGGTTGTTATAATTATGGTCGTGTTGTCATAATCATGGTCCTGGTTGTTTTATTTATGGTCCTGGTTATTATGTTCATGGTCGTGGTTGTTATAATCATGGTGCTGGTTGCTACAATCATGGTCTCTGTTATGATCATGGCCGTCGTTGTTATAATCATGGTCGCGGTTGTTATAATCATGGTCGTGCTTATGATCATATTCGCGGTTGTTATAATCATGGTCGTGGTTGTTATAATCATGGTCTTGGTTGCTATAATCATGGTCTTGGTTGTTATAATCTTGGTCGTGTTTTTATAATCATGGTCTTGGTTGTTATAATCATGGTCGTGGTTATTATAATCATGGTTGTGGTTATAATCATGGTCCTGGTTGTTGTAATCATGGTCGTGGTTGTTATAATCATTGTCGTGGTTGTTATAATCATGGTCGTGGTTGTTATAATCATGGTCGTGGTTGTTATAATCATGGTCGTGGTTGTTATAATCATAGTCGTGGTTTTTATAATCATGGACATGGTTGTTATGATCATATTCGTGTTTGTTATGATCATAGTCGTGGTTGTATAATCATGGTCCTTGTTGTTAAAATAATGGTCCTGGTTATTATTTTCATGGTCGTGGTTGTTATAATCATGGTGCTGGTTGTTACAATCATTGTCTGTGTTATGATCATGGTCGTCATTGTTATAATCATGGTCGTGGTTGTTATAATCATGGTCGTGGTTACTATAATCAGGGTATTGGTTGTTATACTCATGGTCGTGGTTGTTATAATCATGGTCGTGGGTGATATAATCATAGTCATGGTTACTATAATCCTCGTCGTGCTCTTTATAATCATGGTCGTGGTTGTTATAATCATGGTCGTGGTTGTTATAATCATGGTCGTGCCTGTTATAATCATTGTTGTGGTTGCTATAATCATGGTCATGGTTGTTATAATCAGGGTCGTAGGTGTTACTATCTTAGTTGTGGTTGTTATAATCATGGTCGTGTTTGATATAATCCTTGTGTGGTTGCTGTAATCATTGTCGTGGTTGCTATAGTCCTGGTCGTGGTTATTAAAATCAGGGTCGTGTTTATACTCATGGTAATGGTTGTTGTAATCATGGTCGTGGTTGTTATAATCATTGTCGTGGTTGTTATAAGCAGGGTCGTGGTTGTTATAATCATGGTCGTGGTTGTTTTAATCATGGTCGAGGTTGTTATATTCATGGTTGGAGTTGTTATAATCATGGTCGTGGTTGTTATAATTATGGTCGTGTTGTCATAATCATGGTCCTGGTTGTTATATTCATGGTCCTGGTTATTATTTTCATGGTCGTGGTTGTTATAATCATGGTGCTAGTTGATACAATCATGTTCTCTGTTATGATCATGGCCGTCGTTGTTATAATCATGGTCGCGGTTGTTATAATCATGGTCGTGGTTATTATAATCATTGTTGTGGTTATAATCATGGTCGTGGTTGTTGTACTCATGGTCGTGGTTGTTATAATCATTGTCGTGGTTGTTATAATCAGGGTCGTGGTTGTTATAATCATGGTCGTGGTTGTTATAATCACGGTCGTGGTTGTTATAATCATAGTCGTGGTTTTTATAAATATGGACATGGTTGTTATGATCATATTCGTGTTTGTTATGATCATAGTCGTGGTTGTTATAATCATGGTCCTGGTTGTTAAAATAATGGTCCTGGTTATTATATTCCTGGTCGTGGTTGTTATATTCATGGTGCTGGTTGTTACAATCATGGTCTGTGTTATGATCATGGTCGTCATTGTTATAATCATGGTCGTGGTTGTTTTAATCATGGTCGTGGTTGTTATAATCATGGTCGTGGGTGTTATAATCATGGTTGTGCTTACTATAATCATGGCCGAGGTTATAATCATGGTCCTGGTTGTTATAATCATGGTCGTGGTTATTATAATCATAGTCGTGGTTATAATAATGGTCCTCTTTGTTATAATCATGGTCGTGGTTGTTATAATCATAGTCGTTGTTGTGATAATCATTATCGCGGTTGTTACAATCATGGTCGTGGTTGCTATAATCATGGTCGTCGTTATTATAATCATGGTCGAAGTTGCTATAATCATGGATCTGGTTATTATAATCATGGTCGTGGTTGTTATAATCATGGTGCTGGTTGTAACAATCATGGTCTATGTTTTGATCAAGGTCATCGTTGCTATAATCATGGTCGTCGTTGCTATAATCATGGTCGTGGTTGTTTTAATCATGGTCATGGTTGTTATAATCATGGTTGTGGTTGTTATATTCATGGTATTGGTTGTTATACTCATGGTCGTGGTTGTTATAGTCATGGTCGTGGGTGATATAATCATAGTCATGGTTGTTATAATCCTGGTCGTGCTTTTTATAATCATGGTCGTGGTTGTTATAATCATGGTCGTGGTTGTTATAATCATGGTTGAGGTTGTTATAATTATGGTCATGGTTGTTATAATCATTGTCGTAGGTGTTATAATCATAGTCGTGGTTGTTATAATCATGGTCGTGTTTGATATGATATAATCATGGGTTGTTTGCTGTAATCATTGTCATGGTTGTTATAATCATGGTTGTGGTTGTTATAATTATGGTCATGGTTGCTATAATCATAGTCGTGGTTATTAAAATCATGGTGGTGTTTATACTTATGGTAATGGTTGTTGTAATCATGGTCGTGGTTGTTATAATCATTGTCGTGGTTGTTATATGCAGGGTCGTGGTTGTTATAATCATGGTCGTGGTTGTTTTAATCATGGTCGTGGTTGTTATAATCATGGTCGTGGTTGTTATAATCATGGTCCTGGTTATTATAATCATGTTTGTGGTTACAATCATGGTCGTGGTTACAATCATGGTCCTGGTTGTTATAATCATGGTCGTGTTTATTATAATCATAGTCGTGGTTATAATCATGGTCCTCGTTGTTATAATCATGGTCGTGGTTGTTATAATCATAGTCGTTGTTGTTATAATCATGGTTGGGTGATATAATCTTAGTCGTTGTTGTGATAATCATTTTCGCGGTTGTTATAATCATGGTCGTGGTTGCTATAATCAGGGTCGTCGTTATTATAATCATGGTCGTACTTGCTATAATCATGGTCTGGTTATTATAATCATGGTCGTGGTTCTTATATTCATGGTTCTGGTTGTAACAATCATGGTCTATGTTTTGATCATGGTCATCGTTGTTATAATCATGGTCGTCGTTGCTATAATCATGGTCGTGGTTGTTATAATCATGGTTGTGGTTGTTATATCATTGTCGTGGTTGTTATAATCATGGTCGTGGTTGGTATAATCATGGTATTGGTTGTTATACTCCTGGTCGTGGTTGTTATAATCATGGTCGTGGGTGATATAATCATAGTCATGGTTGTTATAATCCTGGTCGTGCTTTTTATAATCATGGTCGTGGTTGTTATAATCATGGTCGTGGTTGTTATAATCATGGTCGTGGTTGCTATAATCATGGTATTGGTTGTTATACTCATGGTCGTGGTTGTTATAATCATGGTCGTGGGTGATATAATCATAGTCATGGTTGTTATAATCTTGGTCGTGCTTTTTATAATCATGGTCGTGGTTGTTTTAATCATGGTCGTGGTTGTTTTAATCATGGTCGTGTTTGTTATAATCATGGTTGGGGTTGTTATAAACATGGTCGTGGTTGTTATAATTATGGTCGTGTTGTCATAATCATGGTCCTGGTTATTATATTCATGGTCCTGGTTATTATGTTCATGTTCGTGGTTGTTATAATCATGGTGCTGGTTGCTACAATCATGGTCTCTGTTATGATCATGGCCGTCGTTGTTATAATCATGGTCGCGGTTGTTTTAATCATGGTCGTGGTTATGATCATATTCGCGGTTGTTATAATCATGGTCGTGGTTGTTATAATCATGGTCTTCGTTGTTATAATCATGGTCTTGGTTGTTGTAATCTTGGTCGTGTTTTTTTTAATCATGTTCGTGGTTGTTATAATCATGGTCGTGGTTGTTATAGTCATGGTCGTGGTTATTATAACCATGGTTGTGGTTATAATCATGGTCCTGGTTGTTGTAATCATGGTCGTGGTTGTTATAATCATTGTCGTGGTTGTTATAATCAGGGTCGTGGTTGTTATAATCATGGTCGTGGTTGTTATAATCATGGTCGTGGTTGTTATAATCATAGTCGTGGTTTTTATAATAATGGACATGGTTGTTATGATCATATTCGTGTTTGTTATGATCAAAGTCGTGGTTGTTATAATCATGGTCCTGGTTGTTAAAATAAATGTCCTGGTTATTATATTCATGGTCGTGGTTGTTATAATCATGGTGCTGGTTGGTACAATCTTGGTCTGTGTTATGATCATGGTCGTCATTGTTACAATCATGGTCGTGGTTGTTATAATCATGGTCGTGGTTGTTATAATCATGTCGTGGTTGTTATAATCATGGTCGTGGGTGCTATATTCATGGTCGTGGTTGTTATAATCATGGTCGTGGTTATAATCATGGTCCTGGTTGTTATAATCATGGTCGTGGTTATTATAATCATGGTGGGGGTTATAATCATAGTCCTCGTTGTGATAATCATGGTCGTGGTTGTTATAATCATGGTCGTTGTTGTTATAATCATTTTCGCGGTTGTTACAATCATAGTCGTGGTTATAATCATGGTCCTCGTTGTTATAATCATGGTCGTGGTTGTTATAATCATAGTCGTTGTTGTTATAATCATGGTCGTGGTGTTATAATCTTAGTCGTTGTTGTGATAATCATTTTCGTGGTTGTTATAATCATGGTCGTGGTTGCTATAATCAGGGTCGTCGTTATTATAATCATGGTCGTACTTGCTATAATCATGGTCTGGTTATTATAATCATGGTCGTGGTTCTTATATTCATGGTTCTGGTTGTAACAATCATGGTCTATGTTTTGATCATGGTCATCGTTGTTATAATCATGGTCGTCGTTGCTATAATCATGGTCGTGGTTGTTATAATCATGGTCGTGGTTGTTATAATCATTGTCGTGGTTGTTATAATCATGGTCGTGGTTGTTATAATCATGGTCGTGGTTGTTATATTCCTGGTCGTGGTTGTTATAATCATGGTCGTGGGTGATATAATCATAGTCGTGGTTGTTATAATCCTGGTCGTGCTTTTTATAATCATGGTCGTGGTTGTTATAATCATGGTCGTGGTTGTTATAATCATGGTCGTGGTTGCTATAATCATGGTATTGGTTGTTATACTCATGGTCGTGGTTGTTATAATCATGGTCGTGGGTGATATAATCATAGTCATGGTTGTTATAATCTTGGTCGTGCTTTTTATAATCATGGTCGTGGTTGTTATAATCATGGTCGTGGTTGTTTTAATCATGGTCGTGTTTGTTATAATCATGGTTGTGGTTGTTATAATCATGGTCGTGGTTGTTATAATTATGGTCGTGTTGTCATAATCATGGTCCTGGTTATTATATTCATGGTCCTGGTTATTATGTTCATGTTCGTGGTTGTTATAATCATGGTGCTGGTTGCTACAATCATGGTCTCTGTTATGATCATGGCCGTCGTTGTTATAATCATGGTCGTGGTTGTTTTAATCATGGTCGTGGTTGTTATAATCATGGTCGTGGTTGTTATAATCATGGTCGTGGTTGTTATAATCATGGTCTTCGTTGTTATAATCATGGTCTTGGTTGTTGTAATCTTGGTCGTGTTTTTTTTAATCATGTTCGTGGTTGTTATAATCATGGTCGTGGTTGTTATAATCATGGTCGTGGTTATTATAATCATGGTCGTGGTTATAATCATGGTCCTGGTTGTTGTAATCATGGTCGTGGTTGTTATAATCATTGTCGTGGTTGTTATAATCATGGTCGTGGTTGTTATAATCATGGTCGTGGTTGTTATAATCATGGTCGTGGTTGTTATAATCATAGTCGTGGTTGTTATAATCATGGTCATGGTTGTTATAATCATATTCGTGTTTGTTATAATCATAGTCGTGGTTGTTATAATCATGGTCCTGGTTGTTATAATCATGTCCTGGTTATTATATTCATGGTCGTGGTTGTTATAATCATGGTGCTGGTTGGTACAATCTTGGTCTGTGTTATGATCATGGTCGTCATTGTTACAATCATGGTCGTGGTTGTTATAATCATGGTCGTGGTTGTTATAATCATGTCGTGGTTGTTATAATCATGGTCGTGGGTGCTATATTCATGGCTGTGGTTGTTATAATCATGGTCGTGGTTATAATCATGGTCCTGGTTGTTATAATAATGGTCGTGATTATTATAATCATGGTGGGGGTTATAATCATAGTCCTCGTTGTGATAATCATGGTCGTGGTTGTTATAATCATAGTCGTTGTTGTGATAATCATTTTCGCGGTTGTTACAATCATGGTCGTGGTTGCTATAATCATGGTCGTCGTTATTATAATCATGGTCGTGGTTGCTATAATCATGGTCCTGGTTATTATAATCATGGTCGTGGTTGTTATAACCATGGTGCTGATTGCAACAATCATGGTCTATATTTTGATCATGGTCATCGTTGTTATAATCATGGTCGTCATTGCTATAATCATGGTCGTGGTTGTTGTAATCATGGTCATCGTTGTTATAATCATGGTTGTGGTTGTTATAATCATGGTCGTGGTTGTTTTAATCATGGTCGTGGTTGCTATAATCATGGTAATGTTTGTTATACTCTTGGGCGTGGTTGTTATAATCATGGTCGTGGGTGATATAATCATAGTCATGGTTGTTATAATCCTGGTGGTGCTCTTTATAATCATGGTCGTGGTTTTAATCATGGTCCTCGTTGTTATAATCATGGTCGTGGTCGTTATAATCATTATCGTTGTTGTTATAATCATGGTTGGGTGATATAATCATTGTCGTTGTTGTGATAATCATTTTCGCGGTTGTCATAATCATGGTCGTGGTTGCTATAATCAGGGTCGTCGTCATTATAATCATGGTCGTAGTTGCTATAATCATGGTCTGGTTATTATAATCATGGTCGTGGTTCTTATAATCATGGTTCTGGTTGTAACAATCATGGTCTATGTTTTGATCATAGTCATCGTTGTTATAATCATGGTCGTCGTTGCTATAATCATGGTATTGGTTGTTATACTCATGGGCGTGGTTGTTATAATCATGGTCGTGGGTGGTATAATCATAGTCATGGTTGTTATAATCCTTGTCGTGCTTTTTATTATCATGGTCATGGTTGTTATAATCATGGTCGTTGGTTTTATAATCATAGTCGTGGTTGTTATAATCATGGTCGTGTTTGATATAATCATGGGGTTGTTGCTGTAATCATTGTCGTGATTCTTATAATCATGGTCGTGGTTATTAAAATCATGGTCGTGTTTATACTCATGGTAATGGTTGTTGTAATCCTGGTCGTGGTTGTTATAATCATTGTCGTGGTTGTTATAAGCAGGGTCGTGGTTGTTATAATCATGGTCGTGGTTGTTTTAATCATTGTCGTGGTTGTTATAATCATGGTCGTGGTTGTTATTATCATGGTCGTGGTTATTATAATCATGGTCGTGGTTACAATCATGGTCCTGGTTGTTATAATCATGGTCGTGGTTATTATAATCATGGTCGTGGATATAATCATGATCCTCTTTGTTATAATCATGATCGTGGTTGTTATAATCATAGTCGTTGTTCTTATAATCATTTTTGGGTGATATAATCATAATCGTTGTTGTGATAATCATTTTCGCGGTTGTTATAATCATGGTCGTGGTTGCTATAATCAAGGTCGTTGCTTTAATTTAATCATGGTCGTTGTTGCTATAATCATGGTCTGTTTATTATAATCATTGTCGTGGGTGTTATAATCATGGTGCTGGTTGTAGCAATCATGGTCTATGTTTTGATCATGGTCATCGTTGTTATAATCATGGTCATGGTTGTTATAATCATGGTCGTGGTTGATATAATCATAGTTGTGGTTGTTATAATCATGGTCGTGGTTGTTATAATCATGCTCGTGGTTATTATAATCATGATCTTGGTTACAAGCATGGTCCTGGTTGTTATAATCATGGTCGTGGTTATTTTAATCATGGTCGTGGTTATAATCATGGTCCTCGTTGTTATAATCATGGTCCTCTTTGTTATAATCATGATCGTGGTTGTTATAATCATAGTCGTTGTTGTTATAATCATGGTTGGGTGATATAATCATAGTCGTTGTTGTGATAATCATTTTCGCGGTTGTTATAATCATGGTCGTTGTTGCTATAATCAAGGTCGTCGTTATAATAATCATGGTCGTAGTTGCTATAATCATGGTCTGGTTATTAAAATCATGGTCGTGGTTGTTATAATCATGGTGCTGGTTGACACAATCATGGTCTATGTTTCGATCATGGTCATCGTTGTTATAATAATGGTCGTCGTTGCTATAATCATGGTCGTGGTTGTTTTAATCATGGTCATCGTTGTTATAATCATGGTCGTGATTTTTATAATCAGGGTCGTGTTTGTTATAATCATGGTCGTGGTTGTTATAATCATGGTCGTGGTTATTATAATCATGGTTGTGGTCATAATCATGGTCCTGGTTGTTGTAATCATGGTCGTGGTTGTTATAATCATTGTCGTGGGTGATATAATCAGGGTCGTCTTTGTTATAATCATGGTCGTGGTTGTTGTAATCATGGTCGTGGTTCTTATAATCATAGTCGTGGTTTTTATAATCATGGACATGGTTATTATGATCATAGTCGTGTTTGTTATGATCATAGTCGTGGTTTTTATAATCATGGTCCTGGTTGTTAAAATAATGGTCCTAGTTATTATATTCGTGGGCGTGGTTGTTATAATCAATGTGCTGGTTGTTACAATCATGGTCTTCGTTATGATTATGGTCGTCGTTGTTATAATCATGGTCGTGGTTGTTATAATCATTGTCGTGGTTGTTATAATCATGGTCGTGGCTATAATCATGGTCCTGGTTGTTATAATCATGGTCGTGGTTATTATAATCATGGTCGTGGTTATAATCATGGTCCTCGTTGTTATAATCATGGTCGTGGTTGTTATAATCATAGTCGTTGTTGTTATAATCATGGTTGGGTGATATAATCATAGTCGTTGTTGTGATAATCATTTTCGCGGTTGTTATAATCATGGTCGTGGTTGCTATAATCATGGTCGTCGTTATTATAATCATAGTCGTAGTTGCTATAATCATGGTCCTGGTTATAATAATCATGGTCGTGGTTGTTATAATCATGGTGCTGGTTGTAACAATCATGGTCTATGTTTGGATCATGGTCATCGTTGTTATAATCATGGTCGTCGTTGCTATAATCATGGTCGTGGTTGTTGTAATCATGGTCGTGGATGTTATAATCATGGTCGTGGTTGTTCTAATCATGGTCGTGGTTGTTATAATCATGGTCGTGGTTGTTATAATCATGGTAGTGCTTTTTATAATCATGGTCGTGTTTGTTATAATCATGGTCGTGGTTGTTATAATCATGGTCGTGGCTGTTATAATTATAGTTGTGGTTGTTATAATCATGGTCATGGTTGTTATAATCATGGTCGTAGTTGTTATAATCATAGTCGTGGTTGTTATAATCATGGTCGTGTTTGATATAATCATGGGGTGGTTGCTGTAATCATTGTCGTGGTTGTTATAATCATGGTCGTGGTTATTAAAATCATGGTCGTGTTTATACTCATGGTAATGGTTGTTGTAATCATGGTCGTGGTTGTTATAATCATTGTCGTGGTTGTTATAAGCAGGGTCGTGGTAGTTATAATCATGGTCGTGGTTGTTTTAATCATGGTCGTGGTTGTTATATTCATGGTTGGGGTTGTTATAATCATGGACGTGGTTGTTATAATTTTGGTCGTTTTGTCATAATCATGGTCCTGGTTGTTATATTCATGGTCCTGGTTATTATGTTCATGGTCGTGGTTGTTATAATCATGGTGCTGGTTGCTACAATCATGGTCTATGTTATGATCATGGCTGTTGTTGTTATAATCATGGTCGCGGTTGTTATTATCATGGTCGTGGTTATGATCATATTCGCGGTTGTTATAATCATGGTCGTGGTTGTTATAATCATGGTCTTCGTTGTTATATAAATGGTCATGGTTGTTATAATCATAGTCATTTTTTTTATAATCATGGTCGTGGTTGTTATAATCATGGTCGTGGTTGTTATAATCATGGTCGTGGTTATTATAATCATGGTTAGGGTTATAATCATGGTCCTGATTGTTGTAATCTTGGTCGTGGTTGTTATAATCATGGTCGTGGTTTTTATAATCATGGTCGTGGTTGTTATAATCATAGTCGTGGTTTTTATAAACATGGACATGGTCGCTATGATCATAGTCGTGTTTGTTATGATCATAGTCGTGGTTGTTATAATCATGGTCCTGGTTGATAAAATAATTGTCCTGGTTATTATATTCATGGTCGTGGTTGCTATAATCATGGTGCTGGTTGTTACGATCATGGTCTTTGTTATGATCATGGTCGTCGTTGTTATTATCATGGCCGTGGTTGTTATAATCATGGTCGTGGTTGTTATAATCATTGTCGTGGGTGTTATAATCATTGTCGTGGTTGTTATAATCAGGGTCGTGGTTGTTATAATCATGGTCGTGGTTGCTATAATCATGGTCGTGGTTGTTATAATCAGAGTCGTGGTTTTTATAATCATGGACAAGATTATTATGATCATAGTCGTGTTTGTTATGATCATAGTCGTGGTTGTTATAATCATGGTCCTGGTTGTTAAAATAATGGATCCTGGTTCTTATATTCGTGGGCGTGGTTGTTATAATCAATGTGCTGGTTGTTACAATCATGGTCTTTGTTATGATCATGGTCGTCGCTGTTATAATCATGGTCGTGGTTGTTATAATCATGGTCATGGTTTTTATAATAATGGTCGTGGGTGTTATAATCATGGTTGTGGTTGTTATAATCATGGTTCGTGGTTCTTATAATCATGGTCGTGGTTATTATAATCATGGTCATGGTTATAATCATGGTCCGGGTTGTTATAATCTTGGTCGAGGTTATTATAATCATAGTCGTGGTAATAATCATGGTCCTCGTTGTCATAATTAGGGTCGTGGTTGTTATAATCATGGTCGTGGTTGTTACAATCATGGTCGTGGTTGTTATAATCATTGTCGTGGTTTTTATAATCATGGACATGGTTGTTATGATCATAGTCGTGTTTGTTATGATCATAGTCGTGGTTGTTATAATCATGGTCCTGGTTGTTAAAATAATGGTCCTGGTTATTATATTCATGGTCATGGTTGTTATAATCATGGTGCTGGTTGTTACAATCATGGGCTGTGTTATGATCATGGTCGTCGTTGTTATAATCATAGTCGTTGTTGTTATAATCATGGTCGTGGTTATTATAATCATGGTCGTGGTTATAATCATGGTCCTCGTTGTTATAATCATTGTCGTGGTTGTTATAATCATAGTCGTTGTTGTAATAATCATGGTTGGGTGATATAATCATAGTCGTTGTTGTGATAATCATTTTCGCGTTTGTTATAATCATGGTCGTGGTTGCTATAATCATGGTCGTCGTTAATAATCATTGTCGTAGTTGCTATAATCATGGTCCTGGTTATTATAATCATGGTCGTGGTTGTTATAATCATGGTGCTGGTTGTAACAATCATGGTCTATGCTTTGATCATGGTCATCGTTGTTATAATCATGGTCGTCGTTGCTATAATCATGGTCGTGGTTGTTGTAATCATTGTCGTGGATGATATAATCATGGTCGTGGTTGTTATAATCATGGTCGTGGTAGTTATAATCATGGTCGTGGTTGTTATAATCATGGTCGTGCTTTTTATAATCATGGTCGTGTTTGTCAAAATCATGGTCGTGGTTGTTATAATCATGGTCGTGGCTGTTATAATCATGGTTGTGGTTGTTATAATCATGGTCATGGTTGCTATAATCATGGTCGTAGGTGTTATAATCATTGTCGTGGTTGTTATAATCATGGTCGTGTTTGTCAAAATCATGGTCGTGGTTGTTATAATCATGGTCGTGGCTGTTATAATCATGGTTGTGGTTGCTATAATCATGGTCGTGTTTGATATAATCATGGGGTGGTTGCTGCAATCATTGTCGTGGTTGCTATAATCATGGTCGTGGTTATTAAAATCATGTTCGTTTTTATATTCATGGTAATGGTTGTTGTAATCATGGTCGTGGTTGTTATAATCATTGTCGTGGTTGTTATAAGCAGGGTCGTGGTTCTTATAATCATGGTCGTGGTTGTTATAATCATGGTTGGGGTTGTTATAATCATGGTCGTGGTTGTTATAATTTTGGTCGTTTTGTCATAATCATGGTCCTGGTTGTTATATTCATGGTCCTGGTTATTATGTTCATGGTCGTGGTTGTTATAATCATGGTGCTGGTTGCTACAATCATGGTCTCTGTTATGATCATGGCCGTCGTTGTTATAATCATGGTCGCGGTTGTTATAATCATGGTCGTGGTTATGATCATATTCGCGGTTGTTATAATCATGGTCGTGGTTGTTATAATCATGGTCTTGCTTGTTAAAATCATGGTCATGGTTGTTATAATCATGGTCGTGATTTTTATAATCATGGTCGTGGTTGTTATAATCATGGTCGTAGTTGTTATAATCATTGTCGTGGTTGTTATAATCAGGGTCGTGGTCGTTATAATCATGGTCGTGGCTGTTATAATCATGGTCTTGGTTGTTATAATCATAGTCGAGGTTTTTATAATCATGGACATGGTCGTTATGATCATAGTCGTGTTTGTTATGATCATAGTCGTGGTTGTTATAATCATGGTCCTGGTTGATAAAATATTGGTCCTGGTTATTATATTCATGATCGTGTTTGCTATAATCATGGTGCTGGTTGTTACAATCATGGTCTTTGTTATGATCATGGTCGTCGTTGTTATAATCATGGCCGTGATTGTTATAATCATTGTCGTGGTTGTTATAATCATGGTCGTGGATGTTTTATTCATGGTCGTGGTTGCTATAATCATGGTGCTCGTTGTTACAATCATGGTCTTTGCTATGATCATGGTCTTCGTTGCTATAATCATGTTCGTGGTTATTATAATCATGGTCGTGGATATAATCATAGTCATGGTTGTTATAATCTTGGTCGTGGTTATTATAATCATAGTCGTGGTTATAATCATGGTCCTCGTTGTTATAATCATGGTCGTGGTTGTTATAATCATAGTCGTTGTTGTTATAATCATGGTTGGGTGATATAATCATAGTCGTTGTTGTGATAATCATTTTCGCGGTTGTTACAATCATGGTCGTGGTTGCTATAATCATGGTCATCTTTGTTATAATCATGGTCGTCGTTGCTATAATCATGGTCGTGGTTGTTTTAATCATGGTCGTGGTTGTTATAATCATGGTTATGGTTGTTATAATCATGGTCGTGGTTGTTATAATCATGGTCGTGGTTGCTATAATCATGGTATTGGTTGTTATACTCATTGTCGTGGTTGTTATAATCATGGTCGTGGGTGATATAATCATAGTCATGGTTGTTATAACCCTGATCGTGCTTTTTATAATCATGGCCGTTGTTGTTATAATCATGGTCGTGGTAGTTATAATCATGGGCGTGGCTGTTTTAATCATGGTCGTAGGTGTTATAATCAGAGTCGTGGTTGTTATAATCATGGTCGTGTTTGCTATAATCATGGGGTGGTTGCTGTAATCATTGTCGGGGTTGTTATAATCATGGTCGTGGTTATTAAAATCAGAGTCGTGTTTATACTCATGGTAATGGTTGTTGCAATCATGGTCGTGGTTCTTATAATCATTGTCGTGGTTGTTATAAACAGGGTCGTGGTTGTTATAATCATGGTCGTGGTTGTTTTAATCATGGTCGTGGTTGTTATAATCATGGTTGGGGTTGTTATAATCATGGTCGTGGTTGTTATAATTATAATCGTGGTTTTTATAATCAAGGACATGGTTGTTATGATCATAGTCGTGTTTGTTTTGATCATAGTCGTGGTTGTTGTAATCATGGTCCTGGTAGTTAAAATAATGGTCTGGTTATTATATTCATGGTCATGGTTGTTATAATCATGATGCTGGTTGTTACAAACATGGGCCTTTGTTATGATCATGGTCGTCATTGTTATAATCATGGTCAAGTTTGTTATAATCATGGTCGTGGTTGTTATAATCATGGTCGTGGGTGTCATAATCATGGTTGTGGTTGTTAAAATCATGGTCGTGGTTGTTATAATCATGGTCGTGGCTATTATAATCATGGTCGTGGTTATAATCATGGTCCTGGTTGTTATAATCATGGTCGTGGTTATTATAATAATACTCGTGATTATAATCATGTTCCTCGTTGTTATAATCATGGTCGTGGGTGTTATAATCATAGTCGTTGTTGTTATAATCATGGTTGGGTGATATAATCATAGTCGTTGTTGTGATAATCATTTTCGCGGTTGTTATAATCATGGTCGTGGTTGCTATAATCATGGTCGTCGTTATTATAATCATTGTCGTAGTTGCTATAACCATGGTCCTGGTTATTATAATCATAGTCGTGGTTGTTATAATCATGGTGCTGGTTGTAACAATCATGGTCTATGCTTTGATCATGGTCATCGTTGCTATAATCATGGTCCTCGTTGCTATAATCATGGTCGTGGTTGTTGTAATCATTGTCGTGGATGTTATAATCATGGTCGTGTTTGTCATAATCATGGTCGTGTTTGTTATAATCATGGTCGTGGCTGTTATAATCATGGTTGTGGTTGTTATAATCATGGTCATGGTTATTATAATCATGGTCGTAGGTGTTATAATCATAGTCGTGGTTGTTATAATCATGGTCGTGTTTGATATAATCATGGGGTGGTTGCTGTAATCATTGTCGTGGTTGTTATAATCATGGTCGTGGTTATTAAAATCATGTTCGTGTTTATATTCATGGTAATGGTTGTTGTAATCATGGTCGTGGTTGTTATAATCATTGTCGTGGTTGTTATAAGCAGGGTCGTGGTTCTAATAATCATGGTCGTGGTTGTTATAATCATGGTTGGGGTTGTTATAATCATGGTCGTGGTTGTTATAATTTTGGTCGTTTTGTCAAAATCATGGTCCTGGTTGTTATATTCATGGTCCTCGTTATTATGTTCATGGTCGTGGTTGTTATAATCATGATGCTGGTTGCTACACTCATGGTCTCTGTTATGATCATGGCCGTCGTTGTTATAATCATGGTCGCGGTTGTTATAATCATGGTCGTGGATATGATCATATTCGCAGTTGATATAATCATGGTCGTGGTTGTTATAATCATGGTCTTGCTTGTTAAAATCATGGTCATGGTTGTTATAATCTTGGTCGTGATTTTTATAATCATGGTCGTGGTTGTTATAATCATGGTCGTGGTTGTTATAATCATTGTCGTGGTTGTTATAATCAGGGTCGTGGTTGTTATAATCCTGGTCGTGGTTGTTATAATCATGGTCGTGGTTGTTATTATCATAGTCGAGGTTTTTATAATCATGGACATGGTCGTTATGATCATAGTCGTGTTTGTTATGATCATAGTCGTGGTTGTTATAATCATGGTCCTGGTTGATAAAATATTGGTCCTGGTTATTATATTCATGATCGTGTTTGCTATAATCATGGTGCTGGTTGTTACAATCATGGTCTTTGTTATGATCATGGTCGTCGTTGTTATAATCATGGCCGTGATTGTTATAATCATGGTCGTGGTTGTTATAATCATGGTCGTGGATGTTATATTCATGGTCGTGGTTGCTATAATCATGGTGCTGGTTGTTACAATCATGGTCTTTGCTATGATCATGGTCGTCGTTGTTATAATCATGTTCGTGGTTATTATAATCATGGTCGTGGATATAATCATGGTCATGGTTGTTATAATCTTGGTCGTGGTTATTATAATCATAGTCGTGGTTATAATCATGGTCCTCGTTGTTATAATCATGGTCGTGGTTGTTATAATCATAGTCGTTGTTGTTATAATCATGGTTGGGTGATATATTCATAGTCGTTGTTGTGATAATCATTTTCGCGGTTGTTACAATCATGGTCGTGGTTGCTATAATCATGGTCATCGTTGTTATAATCATGGTCGTCGTTGCTATAATCATGGTCGTGGTTGTTTTAATCATGGTCGTGGTTGCTATAATCATGGTTATGGTTGTTATAATCATGGTCGTGGTTGTTATAATCATGGTCGTGGTTGCTATAATCATGGTATTGGTTGTTATACTCATTGTCGTGGTTGTTATAATCATGGTCGTGTGTGATATAATCATAGTCATGGTTGTTATATCCCCGGTCGTGCTTTTTATAATCATGGCCGTTGTTGTTATAATCATGGTCGTGGTTGTTATAATCATGGTCGTGGCTGTTATAATCATGGTCGTAGGTGTTATAATCATAGTCGTGGTTGTTATAATCATGGTCGTGTTTGTTATAATCATGGGGTGGTTGCTGTAATCATTGTCGGGGTTGTTATAATCATGGTCGTGGTTATTAAAATCATAGTCGTGTTTATACTCATGGTAATGGTTGTTGTAATCATGGTCGTGGTTCTTATAATCATTGTCGTGGTTGTTATAATCATGGTCGTGGTTGTTATAATCATGGTCGTGGTTGTTTTAATCATGGTCGTGGTTGTTATAATCATGGTCGTGGTTGTTATAATCATGGTCGTGGTTGTTATAATTATAATCGTGGTTTTTATAATCAAGGACATGGTTGTTATGATCATAGTCGTGTTTGTTATGATCATAGTCGTGGTTGTTGTAATCATGGTCCTGGTAGTTAAAATAATGATCCTGGTTATTATATTCATGGTCGTGGTTGTTATAATCATGATGCTGGCTGTTACAATCATGGGTCTTTGTTATGATCATGGTCGTCGTTGTTATAATCATGGTCAAGGTTGTTATAATCATGGTCGTGGTTGTTATAATCATGGTCGTGGGTGTCATAATCATGGTTGTGGTTGTTATAATCATGGTCGTGGTTGTTATAATCATGGTCGTGGCTATTACAATCATGGTTGTGGTTATAATCATGGTCCTGGTTGTTATAATCATGGTCGTGGTTATTATAATAATAGTCGTGATTATAATCATGTTCCTCGTTGTTATAATCATGGTCGTGGTTGTTATAATCATAGTCGTTGTTGTTATAATCATGGTTGGGTGATATAATCATAGTCATTGTTGTGATAATCATTTTCGCGGTTGTTATAATCATGGTCGTGGTTCTTATAATCATGGTGCAGGTTGTAACAATCATGGTCTATGTTTTGAACATGGTCATCGTTGCTATAATCATGGTCGTCGTTGCTATAATTATGGTCGTGGTTGTTTTAATCATGGTCGTGGTTGTTATAATCATGGTTGGGGTTGTTATAATCATGGTCCTCGTTGTTATAATTATGGTTGTGTTGTCATAATCATGGTCCTGGTTGTTATAATCATGGTCGTGGTTGTTTTAATCATGGTCTTGTTTGTTATAATCATGGTCATGGTTGTTATAATGATGTTCGTGTTTTTTATAATCATGGTCGTGGTTGTTATAATCATGGTCGTGGTTGTTATAATCATGGTCGTGGGTGTTATAATCATGGTTGTGGTTGTTATAATCATGGTCGTGGTTGTTATAATCATGGCCGTGGTTATTATAATCATAGTCGTGGTTATTATAATCATGGTCGTGCTTAAAATCATGGTCCTCGTTGTAATAATCATGGTCGTGGTTGTTATAATCATATTCGTTGTTGTTATATTCATGGTCGGGTGATATAGTCATAGTCGTTGTCGTGATAATCATTTTCGCGGTTGTTATAATCATAGTCGTGGTTGTTATAATCATGGTCCTGGTTGTTATGATCATGGTCGTGGTTGTTATAATCATGGTCGTGGTTGTTATAATCATGGTCGTGGTTGCTATAATCATGGTATTGGTTGTTTTAATCATGGTCGTGGTTGTTATAATCATGGTCGTGGGTGTTATAATCATGGTTGGGGTTGTTATAATCATGATCGTGGTTGTTATATTCATGGTCGTGGTTGTTATAGCCATGGGGTGCTTGTTGTAATCATGGTCGCAGCTGTGATAATCATGGTCGTGGTTGTTATATTCATGGTCGTGGTTGTTATTATCATGGATGTAGGTGTTATAATCATGGTCGCGGTTGTTATAATCATGTTCGTGTTTATGATCATAATCGCGGTTTTATAATCATGGTCGTGGTTGTTATAGTCATGGACTTGGTTGTTATAATCATGGTCGTGGTTATGATCATATTCGCGGTTGTTATAATCATGGTGGTAGTTGTTATAATCATGGTCTTGGTTGTTATAATCCTGGTTGTTGTTGCTATAATCATGGTCGTGGTTGTTATAATCATGGTCGTGTTTTGTATAATCATGGTCGTGGTTGTTATAATCATGGTCGTGGTTGTTATAATCATGGTCGTGGTTATTGTAATCATAGTCGTGGTTATAATCATGGTCCTGGTTATAATCATGGTCCTGGTTGTTCTAATCATGGTCGTGGTTGTTATAATCATGGTCGTGGTCGTTATAATCATGGTCGTGCTATTTATAATCATGGTCGTGTTTGCTATAAACATGGTCGTGGTAGTTATAATCATGATCGTGGTTGTTATAATCATGGTCATCGTTGTTATAATCATGGTGGTGGATGTTATAATCATGTTCTTGGTTCTTATAATCATGGTCCTTGTTGCTATAATCATGATCGTAGTCGTTAGAATCAAGGTCGTGGTTATTATAATTATAGTCGTGGTTGTTATAATCATGGTCGTGGTTGATATAATCATAGTCGTGGTTGTTATAATCATGGTCGTGCTTTTTATAATCATGGTGTTGGTTGTTATAATCAATGCCGTGGTAGTTATAATCATGGTCGTTGTTGCTATAATCATGGTTGTGGTAGTTATAATCATGGTCGTGGTTGTTATAATCATGGTCGTGGTTATGATTATAGTCGCGGTTGTTATAATCATGGTCGTGGTTGATATAATCATGTTCTTGGTTGTTATAATCATGGTTGTGGTTGTTATAATCATGGTCGTGGTCGTTAGAATCAAGGTCGAGGTTGCTATAATTATAGTCGTGGCGGTTATAATCATGGTCGTGGTTGATATATTCATAGTCGTGGTTGTTATAATTATGGTCGTGCTTCTTATAATAATGGTCTTTGTTGGTATAATCATGGTTGGGTGATATAATCATAGTTGTGGTTGTTATTATCATTTTCGTGGTTGTTATACTCATGGACGTGGTTGTTCTGATCATAGTCGTGGTTGTTATGATCATAGTCGTGGTTGTTATAATTATGGACCTGGTTGTTATAATCATGGTCGTGGTTGTTATGATCATAGTCGTTGTTGTTATAATCATGATTGGGTGATATAATCTAAGTCGTTGTTGTTATAATCATTTTCGTGGTTGTTATAATCATGGTGGTGGTTGTTTTGATCATGGTCTTGGTTGTTAAAATCATGGTCTCTCTTATGATCATGGTCGTCGTTGTTATAATCATGGTCGTGGTTGTTATAATCATGGTCGTGTTTGTTATAATCATTTTCGTGGTTGTTATAATCATGGTCGTGGTTGTTATAATCATGGTCGTGGTTGATTTAATCATGGTCGTGGTTATTATAATCATGGTTGGGTTGTTATAATCATGGTCGTGGTTGTTATAATTATTGTCGTGTTGTTATAATCATGGTCGTGGTTGTTATCATCATGGTCGTGGTTATGATCATATTCGCGGTTGTTATAATCATGGTCGTGTTTGTTATAATTATGGTCTTGGTTGTTATAATCATGGTCATGGTTGTTATAATCATGGTCGTGTTTTTTATAATCATGGTCGTGGTTGTTATAATCATAGTCGTGGTTGTTATAATCATGGTCGTGGTTATTATAATCATGGTTGTGGTTATAATCATGGTCCTGGTTGTTGTAATCATGGTCGTTGTTGTTATAATCATTGTCGTGGTTGTTATAATCAGGATCGTGGTTGTTATAATCATGGTCGTGGTTGTTTTAATCATGGTCTTGGTTATTATAATCATGGTCGTGGTTGTTATAATTATAGTCGTGTTATAATCATAGGCCTGGGTGTTATATTCATGGTCCTGGTATTATATTCATGGACGTGGTTGTTATGATCATAGTCGTGTTTGTTATGATCATAGTCGTGGTTCTTATAATCATGGTCCTGGTTGTTATAATAATGTTCCTGGTTATTATATTCATGATCGTGGTTGTTATAATCATGGTGCTGGTTGGTACAATCATGGTCTCTGTTTATAATCATGGACGTGGTTGTTATGATCATAGTCGTGTTTGTTATGATCATAGTCGTGGTTGTTATAATCATGGTCCTGGTTGTTATAATCATGGTCGTGGTTGTTATAATCATGGTCGTGGTTGTTATAATCATGGTCGTGGTTGCTATAATCATGGTATTGGTTGTTATAATAATGGTCGTGGTTGTTATAATCATGGTTGTGGGTGTTATAATCATGGTTGGGGTTGTTATAATCATGGTCGTGGTTGTTATAATCATGGTTGTAGGTGTTATAGTCATATTCGTGGTTGTTATAATCATGGTCGTGGTTGTTATAGCCATGGGGTGCTTGTTGTAATCATGGTCGTAGTTGTTATAATCATGGTCGTGGTTGTTATATTCATGGTCGTGGTTGTTATTATCATGGATGTAGGTGTTATAATCATAGTCGCGGTTGTTATAATCATGTTCGTGTTTATGATCATAATCGCGTTTTATAATCATGGTCGTGGTTGTTATAGTCATGGACTTGGTTGCTATAATCATGGTCGTGCTTATGATCATAGTCGCGGTTGTTATAATCATGGTCGTTGTTGTTATAATCATGGTCTTGGTTGTTATAATCCTGGTCGTTGTTGTTATAATCATGGTCGTGGTTGTTATAATCATGGTAGTGTTTTGTATAATCATGGTCGTGGTTGTTATAATCATGGTCGTGGTTGTTATAATAATGGTCGTGGTTATTGAAATCATGGTCGTGGTTATAATCATGGTCCTGGTTATAATCATGGTCCTGGTTGTTCTAATCATGGTCGTGGTTGTTATAATCATGGTCGTAGTTGTTATAATCATGGTCGTGCTGTTATAATCATGGTCGTGTTTGTTGTAATCATGGTCGTGGTTGTTATAATCATGGTCGTGGTAGATATAATCATGATCGTGGTTGTTATAACCATGGTCATGGTTGTTATAATCATGGTCGTGGTTATGATCATAGTCGCGGTTGTTATAATCATGGTGGTGGATGTTATAATCATGTTCTTGGTTCTTATAATCATGGTCGTGGTTGTTTTAATCATGGTCGTGGTCGTTAGAATCATGGTCGTGGTTATAATAATTATAGTCGTGGTTGTTATATATGGTCGTGGTTGATATAATCATGGTTGTGGTTATAATCATTGTCCTGGTTGTTGTAATCATGGTCGTTGTTGTTATAATCATTGTCGTGGTTGTTATAATCAGGATCGTGGTTGTTGTAATTATGGTCGTGGTTGTTTTAATCATGGTCTTGGTTGTTATAATCATGGTTGTGGTTGTTATAATCATGGTCGTATGTTGTTATAATTATAGTCGTGTTGTTATAATCATAGGCCTGGTTGTTATATTCATGGTCCTGGTATTATATTCATGGACGTGGTTGTTATGATCTAGTCGTGTTTGTTATGATCATAGTCGTGGATCTTATAATCATGGTCCTGGTTGTTATAATAATGGTCCTGGTTATTATATTCAATATCGGGGTTGTTATAATCATGGTCGTGGTTGTTATAATCATGGTCGTGCTGTTTATAATCATGGTCGTGGTTGTTATGATCATAGTCGTGTTTGTTATAATCATAGTCGTGGTTGTTATAATCATGGTCCTGGTTGTTATAATCATGGTCGTGGTTGTTATAATCATGGTCGTGGTTGTTATAATCATGGTCGTGGTTGTTATAATCATGGTCGTGGTTGTTATAATCATGGTCGTGGTTGTTATAATCATGGTCGTGGTTGTTATAATCATGGTCGTGGTTGTTATAATCATGGTCGTGGTTGTTATAATCATGGTCGTGGTTGTTATAATCATAGTCGTGGTTGTTATAATCATGGTCGTGGTTGTTATAATCATGGTCGTGGTTGTTATAATCATGGTCGTGGTTGTTATAATCATGGTCGTGGTTGTTATATCATGGTCGTGGTTGTTATTATCATGGTCGTGGTTGTTATAATCATGGTCGTGGTTGTTATAATCATGGTCGTGTTTTATAATCATGGTCGTGGTTGTTATAATCATGGTCGTGGTTGTTATAATCATGGTCGTGGTTGTTATAATCATGGTCGTGGTTGTTATAATCATGGTCGTGGTTGTTATAATCATGGTCGTGTTTATTATAATCATGGTCGTGTTGTTATAATCATGGTCGTGGTTGTTATAATCATGGTCGTGGTTGTTATAATCATGGTCGTGGTTGTATTAATCATGGTCGTGTTTTATGATCATGGTCGTGGTTGTTATAATCATGGTCGTGGTTGTTATAATCATGGTCGTGGTTGTTATAATCATGGTCGTGGTTGTTATAATCATGGTCGTGGTTGTTATAATCATGGTCGTGGTTGTTATAATCATGGTCGTGGTTGTTATAATCATGTCGTGGTTGTTATAATCATGGTCGTGGTTGTTATAATCATGGTCGTGGTTGTTATAATCATGGTCGTGGTTGTTATAATCATGGTCGTGGTTGTTATAATCATGGTCGTGGTTGTTATAATCATGGTCGTGGTTGTTATAATCATGGTCGTGGTTGTTATAATCATGGTCGTGGTTGTTATAATCATGGTCGTGGTTGTTATAATCATGGTCGTTGTTGTTATAATCATGGTCGTGGTTGTTATAATCATGGTCGTGGTTGTTATAATCATGGTCGTGGTTGTTATAATCATGGTCGTGGTTATCATAATCATGGTCGTGTTTATAATCATGGTCGTGGTTTTTATAATCATGGTCGTGGTTGTTATAATCATTGTCGTGGTTGTTATAATCATGGTCGTGGTTGTTATAATCATGGTCGTGGTTGTTATAATCATGGTCGTGGTTGTTATAATCATGGTCGTGGTTGTTATAATCATGGTCGTGGTTGTTATAATCATGGTCGTGGTTGTTATAATCATGGTCGTGGTTGTTATAATCATGGTCGTGGTTGTTATAATCATGGTCGTGTTGTTATAATCATGGTCGTGTTGTTATAATCATGGTCGTGGTTGTTATAATCATGGTCGTGGTTTTATAATCATAGTCGTGGTTGTTATAATCATGGTCGTGGTTGTTATAATCATGGTCGTGGTTGTTATAATCATGGTCGTGGTTGTTATAATCATGGTCGTGTTTTTATAATCATGGTCGTGGTTGTTATAATCATGGTCGTGGTTGTTATAATCATGGTCGTGGTTGTTATAATCATGGTCGTGGTTTATAATCATGGTCGTGGTTGTTATAATCATGGTCGTTGTTGTTATAATCATGGTCGTGGTTGTTATAATCATGGTCGTGGTTGTTATAATCATGGTCGTGGTTGTTATAATCATGGTCGTGGTTGTTATAATCATGGTCGTGGTTGTTATAATCATGGTCGTGGTTGTTATAATCATGGTCGTGGTTGTTATAATCATGGTCGTGGTTGTTATAATCATGGTCGTGGTTGTTATAATCATGGTCGTGGTTGTTATAATCATGGTCGTGGTTGTTATAATCATGTCGTGGTTGTTATAATCATGGTCGTGGTTGTTATAATCATGGTCGTGGTTGTTATAATCATGGTCGTGGTTGTTATAATCATGGTCGTGGTTGTTATAATCATGGTCGTGGTTGTTATAATCATGGTCGTGTGTTATAATCATGTCGTGGTTTTATAATCATGGTCCTGGTTGTTATAATCATGGTCGTGGTTGTTATAATCATGGTCGTGGTTGTTATGATCATGGTCGTGGTTGTTATAATCATGGTCGTGGTTGTTATAATCATGGTCGTGGTTGTTATAATCATGGTCGTGGTTGTTATAATCATGGTCGTGGTTGTTATAATCATGGTCGTGGTTGTTATAATCATGGTCGTGGTTGTTATAATCATGGTCGTGGTTGTTATAATCATGGTCGTGGTTGTTATAATCATGGTCGTGGTTTATAATCATGGTCCTGGTTTATATAATCATGGTCCTGGTTGTTATAATCATGGTCGTGGTTGTTATAATCATGGTCGTGGTTGTTATAATCATGGTCGTGGTTTTATAATCATGGTCGTGGTTGTTATAATCATGGTCGTGGTTGTTATAATCATGGTCGTGGTTGTTATAATCATGGTCGTGGTTGTTATAATCATGGTCGTGGTTATTATAATCATGGTCGTGGTTGTTATAATCATGGTCGTGTTTTTATAATCATGGTCGTGGTTGTTATAATCATAGTCGTGGTTGTTATAATCATGGTCGTTGTTGTTATAATCATGGTCGTGGTGTTATAATCATGGTCGTGGTTGTTATAATCATGGTCGTGGTTGTTATAATCATGGTCGTGGTTGTTATAATCATGGTCGTGGTTGTTATAATCATGGTCGTGGTTGTTATAATCATGGTCGTGGTTGTTATAATCATGGTCGTGGTTGTTATAATCATGGTCGTGGTTGTTATAATCATGGTCGTGGTTGTTATAATCATGGTCGTGGTTGTTATAATCATGGTCGTGGTTGTTATAATCATGGTCGTGGTTGTTATAATCATGGTCGTGTTGTTATAATCATGGTCGTGGTTGTTATAATCATGGTCGTGGTTGTTATAATCATGGTCGTGGTTGTTATAATCATGGTCGTGGTTGTTATAATCATGGTCGTGGTTGTTATAATCATGGTCGTGGTTGTTATAATCATGGTCCTGGTTGTTATAATCATGGTCGTGGTTGTTATAATCATAGTCGTTGTTGTTATAATCATGGTCGTGGTTGTTATAATCATAGTCGTGGTTGTTATAATCATTGTCGTGGTTGTTATAATCATGGTCGTGGTTGTTATAATCATGGTCGTGGTTGTTATAATCATGGTCGTGTTTTATAATCATGGTCGTGGTTGTTATAATCATGGTCGTGGTTGCTATAATCATGGTCGTGGTTGTTATAATCATGGTCGTGGTTGTTATAATCATGGTCGTGGTTGTTATAATCATGGTCGTGGTTGTTATGATCATGGTCGTGGTTGTTATAATCATGGTCGTGGTTGTTATAATCATGGTCTGGTTGTTATAATCATGGTCGTGGTTGTTATAATCATGGTCGTGGTTGTTATAATCATAGTCGTGGTTGTTATAATCATGGTCGTGGTTGTTATAATCATGGTCGTGGTTGTTATAATCATGGTCGTGGTTGTTATAATCATGGTCTTGGTTGTTATAATCATGGTCGTGGTTGTTATAATCATGGTCGTGGTGTTATAATCATGGTCGTGGTTGTTATAATCATGGTCGTGGTTGTTATATTCATGGGGTGGTTGTTGTAATCATATTCGTAGTTGTTATTATTATGGTCGTGGTTGTTATAATCATTGTCGTGTTTGTTATAATCATGGTCGTGGTTGTTATAATCATGGTCGTGGTTATGATCATAGTCGTGGTTGTTATAATCATGGTCGTGGTTGTTATAATCATGGTCTTGGTTGTTATAATCATGGTCGTGGTTATGATCATAGTTGCGGTTGTTATAATCAGGGTCATCGTTGTTATAATCATGGTCTTGGTTGTTATAATCATGGTCGTGGTTGTTATAATCATGGTCGTGGTTGTTATAATCATGGTCGTTGTTGTTATAATCATTGTTGTGGTAGTTGTAATCATGGTCGTGGTTGTTATAATCATGGTCGTGGTCGTTATAATCATGGTCGTGGTTGTTATAATCATGGTCGTGGTTGTTATAATCATGGTCGTTGTTGTTATAATCATGGTTGGGTGATATAATCATAGTCGTGGTTGTTATAATCATTTTCGTGGTTGTTATAATCATGGTCGTGGTTGTTATAATCATTGTCGTGGTTGTTATAATCATGGTCGTGTTGTTATAATCATGGTCGTGGTTGTTATAATCATGGTCGTGGTTGTTATAATCATGGTCGTGGTTGTTATAATCATTGTCGTGGTTGTTATAATCATGGTCGTGGTTGTTATAATCATGGTCGTGGTTGTTATAATCATGGTCGTGGTTGTAATAATCATAGTCCTGGTTGTTATAATCATGGTCGTGGTTTTTATCATAGTCGCTGTTGTTATAATCATGGTCGTGGTTGTTATAATCATGGTCGTGTTTGCTATAATCATGGTCGTGGTTTTATAATCATGGTCGTGGTTGTTATAATCATGGTCGTGGTTGTTATAATCATGGTCGTGGTTGTTATAATCATGGTCGTGGTTGTTATAATCATGGTCGTGGTTGTTATAATCATGGTCGTGGTTGTTATAATCATAGTCGTGGTTGCTATAATCATGGTCGTGGTTGTTATAATCATGGTCGTGGTTGTTATAATCATGGTCGTGGTTGTTATAATCATGGTCGTGGTTGTTATAATCATGGTCGTGTTGTTATAATCATGGTCGTGTTGTTATAATCATGGTCGTGGTTGTTATAATCATGGTCGTGGTTGTTATAATCATGGTCGTGGTTGTTATAATCATGGTCGTGGTTGTTACAATCATGGTCTCTGTTATGATCATGGTCGTGGTTGTTATAATCATGGTCGTGGTTGTTATAATCATGGTCGTGGTTGTTATAATCATGGTCGTGGTTGTTATAATCATGGTCGGGTTGTTATAATCATGGTCGTGGTTGCTATAATCATGGTTGTAGGTATTATAATCATGGGTTGCTTGTTGTAATCATGGTCGTAGTTGTTATAATCATGGTCGTGCTTGTTATAATCATGGACGTGTTTGTTATAATCATGGTCGTGGTTGTTATAATCATTTTCGTGGTTGTTATAATCATGGTCGTGGTTGTTATGATCATTGTCGTGGTTGTTATAATCATGGTCGTGGTTGTTATAATCATAGTCGTGGTTGTTATATCATGGTCGTGGTTTTTATAATCATGGTCGTGGTTGTTATAATCATGGTCGTGGTTGTTATAATCATGGTCGTGGTTGTTATAATCATGGTCGTGGTTGTTATAATCATGGTCGTGGTTGCTATAATCATAGTCGTGGTTATTATAATCATGGTCGTGGTTGTTATAATCATAGTCGTGGTTGTTATAATTATGGTCGTGGTTGTTATAATCATGGTCGTGGTTGTTATAATCATGGTCGTGGTTGTTATAATCATGGTCGTGGTTGTTATAATCATGGTCGTGGATGTTATAATCATGGTTAGGCTTGTTATAATCATGGTCGTGGTTGCTATAATCATGGTCGTGGTTTATAATCATGGTCGTGCTTGTTATAATCATGGTCGTGGTTGTTATAATCATGGTCGTGGTTGTTATAATCATGGTCGTGGTTGTTATAATCATGGTCGTGGTTGTTATAATCATGTCGTGGTTGTTATAATCATGGTCGTGGTTGTTATAATCATTGTCGTGGTTGTTATGATCATAGTCGTGGTTGAAATAATCATAGTCGTGGTTGCTAATCATGGACGTGGTTGTTATGATCATATTTGTGGTTGTTATGATCCTAGTCGTGCTTGTTATAATCATAGTCGTGGTTGCTAATCATGGTCGTGCTTTTTATAATCATGGTCGTGGTTGTTATAATCATTGTCGTGGTTGTTATAATCATGGTCGTGGTTGCTATAATCATGGTCGTGGTTGTTATAATCATGGTCGTGGTTGTTATAATCATAGTCGTGGTTGTTATAATCATGGTCGTGGTTGTTATAATCATAGTCGTGGTTGCTATAATCATGGTCGTGGTTGTTATAATCATGGTCGTGGTTGTTATAATCATGGTCGCTGTTGTTATATTCATGGTCGTGGTTATGATCATAGTTGCGGTTGTTATAATCATGGTCATCGTTGTTATAATCATGGTCTTGGTTGTTATATTTATGGTCGTGGTTGTTATAATCATGGTCGTGGTCGTTATAATCATGTTCGTGGTTGTTATAATCATTGTCGTGGTTGTTATAATCATGGTCGTGTTTGCTATAATCATGGTCGTGGTTGTTATAATCATGGTCGTGGTTGTTATAATCATGGTCGTGGTTGTTATAATCATGGTCGTGGTTGTTATAATCATGGTCGTGGTTGATATAATCATGGTCGTGGTTGTTATAATCATGTTCGTGGTTGTTATAATCATGGTCGTGGTTGTTATATTCATATTTGTGGTTGTTATGATCATAGTCGTGATTGTTATAATCATAGTCGTTGTTGCTAATCATGGTCGTGCTTTTTATAATCATGGTCGTGGTTGTTATAATAATTGTCGTGGTAGTTATAATCATGGTCGTGGTTGCTATAATCATGGTCGTGGTCGTTATAATCATGGTCGTGGTTGTAACAATCATAGTCTCTGTTGTTATAATCATGGTCGTGGTTTTGATCATAGTCGCGGTTGTTATAATCATGGTCGTGGTTGATATAATAATAGTCATGTTTGCTATAATCATGGTCGTGCTTTTTATAATCATGGTCGTGGTTGTTATAATCATTGTCGTGGTTGTTATAATCATGGTCGTGGTTGTTATAATCATGGTCGTGGTTGTTATAATCATGGTCGTGGTTGTTATAATCATGGTCGTGGTTGTTATAATCATAGTCGTGGTTGCTATAATCATGATCGTGCATTTTATAATCATGGTCTTGGTTGTTATAATCATTGCTGTGGTTGTTATAATCATGGTCGGGGTCGTGATAATCATGGTCGTGGTTGTTATAATTATAGTCGTGCTGTTATAATCATGGTCCAAGTTGATGTAATCATAGTCGTGGTTGTTATGATCATGGTTGTGGTTGTTATGATCATGGTCGTGGTAGTTATAATCATGGTCGTGGTTGTTATAATCATGGTCGTGTTGTTATGATCATGGTCGTGGTTGTTATAATCATGGTCGTGGTTGCTATAATCATGGTCGTGGTTGTTATAATCATGGTCGTGGTTGTTATAATCATGGGTGGGCTTGTTATAATCATGGTCGTGGCTATGGTCATAGTCGCGGTTTTATATTCATGGTCGTGGTTGTTATAATCATGGTCTTGGTTGTTATAATCATGGTTGTTGTTTTTATAATCATGGTCGTGGTTGTTATAATTATTGTCGTGGTATTTATAATCATGGTCGTGGTTGTTATAATCATGGTCATGGTTGTTATAATCATGGTCGTGGTTATGATCATAGTCGCCGTTGTTATAATCATGGTCGTGGATGTTATAATCATGGTCTTGGTTCTTATAATCATGGTCATGCTTTTTATAATCATGGTCGTTGTTGTTATAATCATTGTCGTGGTAGTTATAATCATGGTCGTAGTTGCTATAATCATGGTTATGGTAGTTATAATCATGGTCGTGGTTGCTATAATCATGGTCGTGGTTCTGATTATAGTCGCGGTTGTTTTAATCATGGTCGTGGTTGTTATGATCATGGTCTTGGTTGTTATAATCATGGGTGTGGTTGTTATAATCATGGTCGTGGTCGTTAGAATCATGGTCGTGGTTGCTATAATTATAGTCGTGGCAGTTATAATCATGGTCGTGGTTGCTATATTCATAGTCGTGGTTGTTATAATCATTTTCGTGGTTGTTATACTCATGGACGTTGTTGTTATGATCAGAGTAGTGGTTGTTATGATCATAGGCGTGGTTGTTTTAATTATGGACCTGGTTGTTATAATCATGGTCGTGGTTGTTATGATCATATTCGTTTTTGTTATAATCATGATTGGGTGATATAATCATAGCCGTTGTTGTTATAATCATTTTCGTGGTTGTTATAATCATGGAGGTGGTTGTTATGACCATAGTCGTGGTTGTTATGATCATATTTGTGGTTGTTATAATCATGGTCGCGTTTGTTATGATCATGGTCGTGGTAGTTATAATCATGGTCGTGGTTGTTAAAGTCATGGTCTCTCTTATGATCATGGTCGTCGTTGTTATAATCATAGTCGTGTTTGTTATAATCATTTTTGTGGTATTGATAATCATGGTCTTGGTTGTTATAATCATGGTCGTGGTTGCTATAATCATGGTCGTGGTTGTTATAATCATTGTCGTGGTAGTTATAATCATGGTCGTGGTTGTTAAAATCATGGTCGTTGTTATTGTAATCATGGTCCTGGTTATAATCATGGTCCTGGTTGTTGTAAACATGGTCGTGGTTGTTATAATCATTGTCGTGGTAGTTATAATCATGGTCGTGGTTGTTAAAATCATGGTCATGGTTGTTATAATCATGGTCGTGGTTATGATCATAGTCGCGGTTGTTATAATCATGGTCGTTTATGTTATAATCATGGTCTTGGTTCTTATAATCATGGTCGTCCTTTTCATAATCATGGTCGTGGTTGTTATAATCATTGTCGTGGTCGATATAATCATGGTCGTGGTTGTTATAATCATGGTCGTGGTTGTTATAATCATGGTCGTGGTTGTTATAATCATGGTCGTGGTTATGATTATAGTCGTGGTTGTTATAATCAAGGTCTTTGTTGTTATAATCATGGTTGTGGTTGTTATAATCATGGTCGTGGTCGTTATAATCATGGTCGTGTTTGATATATTCATAGTCGTGGTTGTTATAATTATGGTCGTGCTTTTTATAATAATGGTCGTTGTTGGTATATTCATGGTTGGGTGATATAATCGTAGTCGTGGTTGTTATAATCATTTTCGTGGTTGTTATACTCATGGACGTGGTTATGATCATATTCGCGGTTGTTATAATCATGGTCGTGGTTGAAATAATCATGGTCTTGGTTGTTATAATCATGGTCATGGTTGTTATAATCATGGTCGTGTTTTTTATAATCATGGTCGTGGTTGTTATAATCATAGCTGTGGATGTTATAATCATGGTCGTGGTTATTATAATCATGGTTGTGTTTATAATCATGGTACTGGTTGTTGTAATCATGGTCGTTGTTGTTATAATCATCGTCCTGGTTATTATATTCATGGTCCTGGTTGCTACAATCATGGTCTCTGTTATGATCATGGCCGTCGTTGTTATATCATGGTCGCGGTTGTTATCATCATGGTCGTGGTTATGATCATATTCGCGGTTGTTATAATCATGGTCTTGGTTGTTATAATCATGGTCTTGGTTGTTATAATTATGGTCGTGTTTTTTATAATCATGGTCGTGGTTGTTATAATCATAGTCTTGGTTGTTATAATCATGGTCGTGGTTATTATAATCATGGTTGTGGTTATAATCATGGACCTGGTTGTTGTTAACATGGTCGTGTTTGTTATAATCATTGTCGTGGTAGTTTTAATCATGGTCGTGGTTGTTATAATCATGGTAATGGTTGATATAATCATGGTCGTGGTTATGATCATAGTCGCGGTTGTTATAATCATGGTCGTGGATCTTATAATCATGGTATTGGTTCTTATAATCATGGTCGTGGTTGTTATAATCATGGTCGTGGTCGGAATAATCATGGTCGTGGTTGTTATAATTATAGTCGTGGTTGTCATAATCATGGTCGTGGTTGATATACTCATAGTCGTGGTTGTTATAATCATGGTCGTGCTTTTTATAATCATGGTGTTGGTTGTTATAATCATTGTCGTGGTAGTTATAATCATGATCGTGGTTGCTATAATCATGGTTGCGGTAGTTATAATCATGGTCGTGGTTGTTAAAATCATGGTCGTGGTTATGATTATAGTCGCGGTTGTTATAATCATGGTCGTGGTTGTTATAATCATGTTCTTGGTTGTTATAATCATGGTTGTGGTTGTT
This sequence comes from Homarus gammarus, assembly GCA_958450375.1. Taxonomy (NCBI): domain Eukaryota; kingdom Metazoa; phylum Arthropoda; class Malacostraca; order Decapoda; family Nephropidae; genus Homarus; species Homarus gammarus. Next base: position 82,419 of record CAUDMG010000139.1, read on the forward strand.
ATAATCATGGTCGTGGTCGTTAGACTCATGGTCGAGGTTGTTATAATTATAGTCGTGGCTGTTATAATCATGGTCGTGGTTGATATATTCATACTCGTGGTTGTTATAATCATTTTCGTGGTTGTTATACTCATGGACGTGGTTGTTATGATCATAGTCGTGGTTGTTATGATCATAGTCGTGGTTGTCGTAATCATGGTCCTGGTTGTTATAATCATGGTCGTGGTTGTTATGATCATAGTCGTTGTTGTTATTATCATGATTGTGTGATATAATCATAGTCGTTGTTGTTATAATCATTTTCGTGGTTGTCATAAGCATGGTTGTGGTTGTTTTGATCATGGTCGTGGTAGTTATAATCATGGTCGTGGTTGTTAAAATCATGGTCTCTGTTATGATCATGGTCGTCGTTGTTATAATCATGGTCGTGGTTGCTATAATCATGGTCGTGGTTGTTATAATCATTTTCGTGGTAGTTATAATCATGGTCTTTGTTGATATAATCATGGTCGTGGTTTTTATGACCATAGTCGCGGTTGTTATGATCATGGTCGTGGCGGTTATAATCATGGTTGGGCTTGTTATAATCATGGTCGTGGTTGTTATAATCATGGTTGTAGGTGTTATAATCATAGTCATGATTGTTATAATCATGGTCGAGATTGTTTTAATCATGGGCCTGGTTGTTATAATCATGGTCGTGCTTGTTATAATCATGGTTTTGGTTGTTATAATCATGGTCGTGGTTGTTATAATCATGGTTGTAGGTGTTATAATCATGGTCGTGGTTGTTATAATCATGGTCGTGCGTATTATAATCATGGTCGTGGTTATAATCATGTTAGTGGTTGTTGTAATCATGGTAGTGGTTGCTATAATCAGAGTCCTGGTTGTTATAATCATGGTCCTGGTTATTATATTCATGGTTGTAGGTGTTATAATCATGGTCGTGGTTGTTAAAATCATGGTCGTGGGTATTATAATCATGGTCGTGGTTGCTATAATCATGGTCGTGGTTGTTATAATCATAGTCGTGGATGTTATAATCATGGTTGGGCTTGTATAATCATGGTCGTGGTTGTTATAATCATGGTTGTAGGTGTTTTAATCATGGGTTGCTTGTTGTAATCATGGTCGTAGTTGTTATAATCATGGTCGTGCTTGTTATAATCATGGACGTGTTTGTTATAATCATAGTCGTGGTTGTTATAATCATGGTCGTGTTTCTTTTAATCATGGTCGTGGTTGTTGTAATCATGGTCGTGGTTGTTATAATCATGGTCGTGGTTATTATAATCATAGTCGTGGTTATAATAATGGTCCTGGTTAATATAATCATGGTTGTGGTTGTAATAATCATGGTGCTGGTTGTTACAATCATGGTTTCTATTATGATCATTGTCGTCGTTGTTATAATCATGGTAGTGGTTGTTATAATCATGGTCGTGGTTCTTATAATCATGGTCGTGGGTTTGATCATAGTCGCGGTCGTTATAATCATAGTCGTGGTTGCTATAATCATGGTCTTGGTTGTTTTAATCATGGTCGTGGTTGTTGTAATCATGGTCGTGGTTGTTATAATCATGGTCGTGGTTGCTATAATCATTGTCGTGGTTGTTATAATCATGGTCGTGGGTGATATAATCATAGTCGTGATAGTTATAATCCTGGTCGTGGTCGTTGTAATCATGGTCGTAGTTGTTATAATCATGGTCGAGGCTGTTATAATCAGGGTCGTGGTTGTTATAATAATGGTCGTGTTTTTTATAATCATGGTCGTGGTTGTTAAAATCATGGTCGTGGTTGTTATAATCATAGTCGTGGTTATTATAATCATGGTCGTGGTTATTATCATGGTCCTGGTTGTTGTAATCATGGTCGTGGTTGTTATAATCATAGTCGTGGTTGTTTTAATCATGGTTGTGTTTGTTATAATCATGTTCGTGGTTGTTATAATCATGGTCGTGGTTGTTATAATCATGGTCGTGGTTCTTATAATCATGGTCGTGGTTGTTATAATCATGGTCGTGGTTGTTATAATCATGGTCGTGGTTGTTATGATCATAGTCGTGGTTGTTATGATCATAGTCGTGGTTGTTATAATCATAGTCGTGGTTGCTAATCATTTTCTTGATTTTTTTAATCATTGTCGTGGTTGTTATAATCATTGTCGTGGTATTGATAATCATGGTCTTGGTTGTTATAATCATGGTCGTGGTTGTTATGATCATAGTCGCGGTTGTTATGATCATAGACGTGGTTGTTATAATCATGGGCGTGGTTGTTATAATCATGGTCGTGGCTGTTATAATTATGGTTGGGGTTGTTATAATCATGGTCGTGGTATTATAATCATGGTCGTGGTTGTTATAATCATGGTCGTGGTTGTTATGATCATAGTCGTGGTTGTTATAATCATGGTCGTGGTTGTTATAATCATGGTCGTGGTTGTTATAATCATAGTCGTGGCTGTTATAATCATGGTCGTGGTTGTTATAATCATGGTCGTGGCTGTTATAATCATGGTTGTAGGTGTTATAATCATAGTCGTGGTTGTTATAATCATGGTCGTGATTGTTATAATCATGGACGTGTTTGTTATAATCATGGTCGTGGTTGTTATAATCATGGTCATGTATCTTATAATCATGGTCGTGGTTGTTATAATCATGGTCGTGGTTGTTATAATTATGGTCGTGGTTATTATAATCATATTCGTGGTTATAATATTGGTCCTGGTTAATATTTTCATAGTTGTGGTTGCAATAATCATGGTGCTGGTTGTTACAATCATGGTCTCTGTTATAATCATAGTCGTGGTTGCTATAATCATGGTCGTGATTGTTATAATCATGGACGTGTTTGTTATAATCATGGTCGTGGTTGTTGTAATCATGGTCGTGGTTGTTATAATCATGGTCGTGGTTGTTATAATCATGGTCGTGGTTGTTATAATCATGGTCATGTTTCTTATAATCATGGTTGTGGTTGTTATAATCATGGTCGTGGTTGTTATAATCATTGTCGTGGTTGTTATAATCATGGTCGTGGGTGATATAATCAGAGTCGTGGTAGTTATAATCCTGGTCGTGGTCGTTGTAATCATGGTCGTAGTTGTTATAATCATGGTCGACGCTGTTATAATCATGGTCGTGGTTGTTATAATAATGGTCGTGGTTTTTATAATCATGGTCGTGGCTGTTATAATCATGGTCGTGGTTGTTATAATCATAGTCGTGGATATTATAATCATGGTCGTCGTTATTATCATGGTCCTGGTTGTTGTAATCATGGTCGTGGTTGTTATAATCATGGTCGTGGTTGTCTTAATCATGGTTGTGGTTGTTATATTCATTTTGTTGTTGTTATAATTATGGTCGTGGTTGTTATAATTATGGTCGTGTTGTTATAATCATGGCCCTGGTTGTAATAATCATGATCCTCGATATTATATTCTTGGTCGTGGTTGTGTTAATCATAGTGTTGGTTGCTACAATCATGGTCTCTGTTATGATCATGGTCGTCGTTGTTATAATCACGGTCGCGGTTGTTATAATCATGGTCGTGGTTATGATCATTGTCGCGGTTGTTATAATCATTATCGTGGTTATTATAATCATGGTCGTGGTTGTTATAATCATGGTCGTGGTTGTTATAATCATGGTCGTGGTTGTTATAATCATGGTCGTGGTTGTTATAATCATAGTCGTCGTTGTTATAATCATGGTCGTGGGTGATATAATCATAGTCGTGGTTGTTATAATCCTGGTCGTGCTTTTTATAATCATGGTCGTGGTTGTTATAATCATGGTCGTGTTGTTATAATCATGGTCGTGGTTGTTATAATCATGGTCGTGGTTGTTATAATCATGGTCGTGGTTGTTATAATCATAGTCGTGGTTGTTTTTATCATGGTCGTGGTTGTTATAATCATGGTTGTGGTTCTTATAATCATGGTCGTGGTTGTCATAATCATGGTTGTGGTTATTATAATCATGGTTGTAGTTATATTCATGGTCCTGGTTGTTGTAATCATGGTAGTGGTTGTTATAATCATTGTCGTGGTTGTTATAATCATGGTCGTGGTTGTTATAATCATGGACGTAGTGGTTTTTATCATGGTCGTGGTTGTTATAATCATTGTCGTGGTTTTTATAATCCTGGTCGTGGTGGTTTTTATCATGGTCGTGGTTGTTATAATCATGGTCGTGGTTATAATCATGGTCGTGGTTGTTATAATCATGGTCGTGGTTGTTATAATCATGGTCGTGGTTGTTATAATCATGGTCGTGGTTGTTATAATCATGGTCGTGGTTGTTATAATCATGGTCGTGGTTGTTATAATCATGGTCGTGGTTGTTATAATCATAGTCGTGGTTGTTATAATCATCGTCGTGGTTGTTATAATCATAGTCGTGGTTGTTATAATCATGGTCGTGGTTGTTATAATCATGGTCGTGGTTGTTATAATCATGGTCGTGGTTGTTATAATCATGGTCGTGGTTGTTATAATCATGGTCTTGGTTGTTATAATCATGGTCGTGGTTGTTATAATCATGGTCGTAGGTGTTATAATCATAGTCGTGGTTGTTATAATCATGGTCGTGGTTGTTTTAGTCATGGGGTGGTTGTTGTAATCATGTTCGTGGTTGTTATAATCATGGTCGTGGTTGTTATAATCATGGTCGTGGTTGTTATAATCATGGTCGTGGTTGTTATAATCATGGTCGTGGTTGTTATAATCATGGTCGTGTTTGTTATAATCATGGTCGTGGTTGTTATAATCATAGTCGTGTTGTTATAATCATGGTTGGGTGATATAATCATAGTCATGGTTGTTATAATCATTTTCGTGATTGTTATAATCATGGACGTGGTTGTCATGATCATAGTCGTGGTTGTTATGATCATAGTCGTGGTTGTTACAATCATCGTCGTCGTAGTTGTAATCATGGTCGTGCTTGTTATAATTATGGTCGTGGTAGTTGTAATCATGGTCGTTGTTGTTATAATCATGGTCTTGGTTGTTATAATCATGGTCGTGGTTGTTATAATCATGGTCGTGGTTGTTATAATCATAGTCGTGGTTGTTATAATCATGGTCGTGGTTGTTATAATCATAGTCGTGGTTGTTATAATCATGGTCGTGCTTTTTATAATCATGGTCGTGGTTGTTATAATCATGGTCGTGGTTGTTATAATCATGGTCGTGGTTGTTATAATCTTAGTCGTGGTTGTTATAATCATGGTCGTGGTTGTTATAATCATAGTCGTTGTTGTTATAATCATGGTTGGGTGATATAATCATAGTCGTGGATGTTATAATCATTTTCGTGGTTGTTATAATCATGGACGTGGTTGTTGTGATGATAGTCGTGGTTGTTATGATCATAGTCGTGGGTGCTAATCATGGTCGTGGTCGTTATAATCATGGTCGTGGTTGTTATAATTATAGTCGTGGTTGTTATAATCATGGTCTTGGTTGATATAATCATAGTCGTGGTTGCTATAATCATGGTCGTGTTCGTTATAATCATGGTCGTGGTTGTTATAATCATTGTCGTGGTAGTTATAATCATGGTCGTGGTTGCTATAATCATGGTCGTGGTCGTTATAATCATGGTCGTGGTTGTTATAATCATGGTCGTGGTTGTTATAATCATAGTCGTGGTTGCTATAATAATGGTCGTGGTCGTTATAATCATGGTCGTGGTTGTTATAATCATTGTCGTGGTAGTTATAATCATGGTCGTGGTTGTTATAATCATGGTCGTGGTTGTTATAATCATGGTCGTGGTTGTTATAATCATGGTCGTGGTTGTTATAATCATGGTCGTGGTTTTGATCATAGTCGTGGTTGTTATAATCATGGTCGTGGTTGTTATAATCATGGTCTTGGATATTATAATTATGGTCGCGGTTGTTATATTCATGGTCGTGGTCGTTATAATCATGGTCGTGGTTGATATAATCATTGTCGTGGTTGCTATAATCATGGTCGTGCTTTTTATAATCATGGTCGTGGATGTTATAGTCATTGTCGTTGTAGTTATAATCATGGTCGTGGTTGCTATAATCACTGTCGTGGTCGTTAAAATCATGGTTCGTGGTTGTTATAATCATGGTCGTGGTTGATATAACCATAGTCGTGGTTTCTATAATTATGGTCGTGCTTGTTATAATCATGGTCTTGGTTGTTATAATCATGGTTGTGGTTGTTATAATCATGGTCGTGGTCGTTATAATCATGGTCGTGGTTGTTATAATCATGGTCGTGGCTGTTATAATCATGGTCGTGGTTGTTATAATCATGGTCGTGGTTGTTATGATCATGGTCGTGCTTTCTATAATCATGGTTGTGGTTGTTATAATCATTGTCGTGGTAGCTATAATCATGGTCGTGGTTGTTATAATCATTGTTGGGTGACATAATCATTGTCGTGGTTGTTATAATCATTTTCGTGGTTGTTATAATCATGGACGTGGTGGTTTTAAAAATTGTCGTTGTTGTTTTAATCATGGTTGTGGTCGTTAATATCATGGTCGTGGTTGTTATAATTATAGTCGTGGTTGTTATAATCATGATCTTGGTTGATATAATCATAGTCGTGGTTGTAATAATCATAGTTGTTGTTGTAATAATCATGGTCGTACTTGTTATAATCATAGTCGTGGTTGTTATAATCATGGTCGTGGTGTTATTTTCATTGTCGTGTTTGTTATAATCATGGTCGTTGTTGTTTAATCATGGTCGTGGTTGTTATAATCATAGTCGTGGTTGTTATGATCATAGTCGTGGTTGTTATAATCATAGTCGTGGTTGCTAATCATGGTCGTAATTATATACTCATGGTCGTGGTTGTTATAATCATTGTCGTGGTAGTTATAATCATTGTCGTGGTTGCTAAAATCATGGTCGTGGTCGTTATAATCATGGTCGTGGTTGTTATAACTATAGTCGTGGTTGTTATAATCATTGTCGTGGTAGTTATAATCATGGTCGTGGTCGTTATAATCATGGTCGTGGTTGTTACAATAACTGTCGCTGTTGTTATTATAATGGTCGTGGTTTTGATCATAGTCGCGGTTGTTATAATCATGGTCTTGGATGTTATAATTATGGCCCTGGTTGTTGTAATCACTGTAGTGGTTGTTATAATCATTATCGTGGTTGTCATAATCATGGTCGTGGTTGTTATAATCATGGTCGTGGTGGTTTTAATCATGGTCGTGGTTGTTATAATCATGGCTGTGGTTGTCATAATCATAGTCGTGGTTGTTATAATTATGGTCGTGGTTGTTATAATCATAGTCGTGGTTGTTATAATCATGGTCGTGTTATTTATAATCATGGTCGTGGTTGTTATAATCATGGTCGTGGTTGCTACAATCATGGTCTCTGTTATGATCATGGTCGTCGTTGTTATAATCATGGTCGCGGTTGTTATAATCATGGTCGTGGTTATGATCATAGTCGCAGTTGTTATAATCATGGTCGTGGTTGTCATAATCATAGTCGTGGTTGTTATAATCATGGTCGTGGTGATTATAATCATAGTCGTGGTTGTTATAATCATGGTCGTGGTTGTTATAATCATGGTCGTGGTTGTTATAATCATGGTCGTGGTTGTTATAATCATGGTCGTGGTTGTTATAATCATGGTCGTGGTTGTTATAATCATGGTCGTGGTGTTATAATCATAGTCGTGGTTGTTATAATCATTTTCGTGGTTGTTATAATCATGGACGTGGTTGCTATGATCATAGTCGTGGTTGTTATGATCATAGTCGTGAATGTTATAATCATAGTCGTGGTTGCTAATCATTTTCTTGATTTTATAATCATTGTCGTGGTTGTTATAATCATTGTCGTGGTAGTTATAATCGTGGTCGTGGTTGCTATTATCATGGTCGTGGTCGTTATAAACATGGTCATGGTTGTTATAATTATAGTCTTTGTTGTTATAATCATGGTCTTGGTTGATATAATCATAGTCGTGGTTGTTATAATCATGGTCGTGGTCGTTATAATCATGGTCGTAATTGTTATAATCATTGTCGTGGTAGTTATACTCATGGTCGTGGTTGCTATATTCATGGTCGTGGTCGTTATAATCATGGTCGTGGTTGTTACAATCATGGTCGCTGTTGTTAAAATCATTGTCGTGGTTTTGATCATTGTCGCGGTTGTTATAATCATGGTCGTGGTTGTTATAATCATGGTCGTTGATGTTATAATCATGGTTGTGGTTGTTATAATAATGGTCGTGCTTGCCATAATCTTAGATGTTGTTGTAATAATCATGGTCGTATTTGTTATAATCATAGTCGTTGTTGTTATAATCATGGTCGGGTGTTATAATCATTGTCGTGGTTGTTATAATCATGTTCGTGGTTTTTATAATCATGGTCGTGGTTGTTATGATCATAGTCCTGGTTGTTATGATCATAGTCGTGGTTGTTATAATCATAGTCGTGGTTGCTAATCATGGTCGTAATTTTATAATCATGGTCGTGGTTGTTATAATTATTGTCGTGGTAGTTATAATCATTGTCGTGGTTGCTATAATCATGGACGTGGTCGTTATAATCATGGTCGTGGTTGTTATAATTATAGTCGTGGTTGTAATAATCATTGTCGTGGTAGTTATAATCATGGTCGTGGTCGTTATAATCATGGTCGTGGTTGTTACAATCATTGTCGCTGTTGTTATAATCATGGTCGTGGTTTTGATCATAGTCGCAGTTGTTATAATCATGGTCGTGGTTGTTATAATCATGGTCTTGGATGTTATAATTATGGCCCTGGTTGTTGTAATCATTGTCGTGGTTGTTATAATCATTGTCGTGTTTGTTATAATCATGGTCGTGGTTGTTATAATCATGGTCGTGGTTGTTATAATCATGGTCGTGGTTGTTATAATCATGGTCGTGGTGGTTTTAATCATGGTCGTGGTTATGATCATGGTCGCAGTTGTTATAATCATGGTCGTGGTTGTTATATCATGTCGTGGTTATGATCATAGTCGTGGTTGTTATAATCATAATCGTGGTTGCTAATCATGGTCGTACTTTTTAAATCATGGTCCTGGTTGTTATAATCATTGTGGTGGTAGTTATAATCATGGTCATGGTTGCTATAATCATGGTCGTGGTCGATATAATCATGGTCGTGCTTGTTATAATCATGGTCGTGGTTGTTATAATCATTGTCGTGGTAGTTATAATCATGGTCGTGGTTGTTATAATCATAGTCGTGGTCGTTATAATCATGGTCGTGGTTGTTACAATCATGGTTGCTGTTGTTATAATCATGGCCGTGGTTTTGATCATAGTCGCGGTTGTTATATTCATGGTCCTGGTTGTTATAATCATGGTCGTGCTTGTTATAATCATAGTCGTTGTTGTTATAATCATGGTCGTGCTTGTTATAATCATAGTCGTTGTTGTTATAATCATGGTTGGGTGATATAATCATAGTCGTGGTTGTTATAATCATGGACGTGGTTGTTATGATCTTAGTCGTGGTTGTTATGATCATAGTCGTGGTTGTTATAATCATAGTCGTGGTTGCTAATCATTTTCGTGATTTTATAATCATTGTCGTGGTTGTTATAATCATTGTCGTGGTAGTTATAATCATGGTCGTGGTTGCTATAATCATGGTCGTGGTCGTTATAATCATGGTCGTGGTTGTTATAATTATAGTCGTGGTTGTTATAATCATGGTCTTGGTTGATATAATCATAGTCGTGGTTGCTATAATCATGGTCGTGGTCGTTATAATCATGGTCGTGTTGTTATAATCATTGTCGTGGTTGTTATAATCATGGTCGTGGTTGCTATAATCATGGTCGTGGTCGTTATAATCATGGTCGTGGTTGTTACAATCATGGTCGCTGTTGTTATAATCATGGTCGTGGTTTTGATCATAGTCGCGGTTGTTATAATCATGGTCGTGGTTGTTATAATCATGGTCGTTGATGTTATAATCATGGTCGTGGTTGTTATAATCATGGTCGTGGTTGTTATAATCATGGTCGTTGTTGTTATAATCATGGTCGTGGTTGTTATAATCATAGTCGTTGTTGTTATAATCATGGTCTGGTTGTATAATCATGGTCGTGGTTGTTATAATCATGGTCGTGGTTGTTATAATCATGGTCGTGGTTGTTATAATCATAGTCGTGGTTGTTATAATCATAGTCGTGGTTGTTATAATCATAGTCGTGGTTGTTATATCATGGTCGTGCTTTATAATCATGGTCGTGGTTGTTATAATCATTGTCGTGGTAGTTATAATCATTGTCGTGGTTGCTATAATCATGAACGTGGTCGTTATAATCATGGTCGTGGTTGTTATAATTACAGTCGTTGTTGTTATAATCATTGTCGTGGTAGTTATAATCATGGTCGTGGTCGTTATAATCATGGTCGTGGTTCTTACAATCATTGTCGCTGTTGTTATAAACATGGTCGTGGTTTTGATCATAGTCGCGGTTGTTATAATCATGGTCGTGGTTGTTATAATCATGGTCTTGGATGTTATAATTATGGCCCTGGTTGTTGTAATCATTGTAGTGGTTGTTATAATCATTGTCGTGGTTGTTATAATCATGGTCGTGGTTGTTATAATCATGGTCGTGGTTGTTATAATGATGGTCGTGGTGGTTTTAATCATGGTCGTGGTTGTTATAATCATGGTTGTGGTTGTCATAATCATGGTCGTGGTTGTTATAATTATGGTCGTGTTGTTATAATCATAGTCCTGGTTGTTATAATCATAGTCCTGGTTATTTTATTCACGGTCGTCGTTGTTATAATCATGGTCGCGGTTGTTATAATCATGGTCGTGGTTATGATCATAGTCGCAGTTGGTATAATCATGGTCGTGGTTGTTATAATCATGGCCGTGGTTGTTATAATCATAGTCGTGGTTGTTATAATCATGGTCGTGGGATATATAATCATAGTCGTGGTTGTTATAATCCTGGTCGTGCTTTGTATAATCATGGTCGTGGTTGTTATAATCATGGTCCTGGTTGATATAATCATGGTTGTGCTTGTTATAATCATAGTCGTTGTATTTATAATCATGGTCGTGCTTGTTATAATCATAGTCGTTGTTGTTATAATCATGGTTGGGTGATATAATCATAGTCGTGGTTGTTATAATGATTTTCGTGGTTGTTATAATCATGGACGTGGTTGATATGATCATATTTGTGGTTATGATCATAGTCGTGGTTGTAATAATCATAGTCGTGGTTGCTAATCATGGTCGTACTTTTTAAATCATGGTCGTGGTTGTAATTATCATTGTCGTGGTAGCTATAATCATGGTCATGGTTGCTATGATCATGGTCGTGGTCGATATAATCATGGTCGTGCTTTTTATAATCATGGTCGCGGTTGTTATAATCATTGTCGTGGTAGTTATAATCATGGTCGTGGTTGCTATAATCATAGTCGTGGTCGTTATAATCATGGTCGTGGTTGTTACAATCATGGTAGCTGTTGTTATAATCATGGCCGTGGTTTTGATCATAGTCGCGGTTGTTATAATCATGGTCGTGTTTGTTATAATCATTGTCGTGGTAGTTATAATTATGGTCGTGGTTGCTATAATCACGGTCGTGGTCGATATAATCATGGTCGTGCTTTTTATAATCATGGTCGCGGTTGTTATAATCATTGTCGTGGTAGTTATAATCATGGTCGTGGTTGCTATAATCATGGTCGTGGTCGTTATAATCATGGTCGTGGTTGTTACAATCATGGTAGCTCTTGTTATAATCATGGCCGTGGTTTTGATCATAGTCGCGGTTGTTATAATCATGGTCGTGGTTGTTATAATCATTGTCGTGGTAGTTATAATTATGGTCGTGGTTGCTATAATCACGGTCGTGGTCGTTATAATCATGGTCGTGGTTGCTATAATCATGGTCGTGGGTGATATAATCATAGTCGTGGTTGCTATAATCATGATCTTGCATTTTATAATCATGGTCTTGGTTGTTATAATCATAGTCGTGGTTGTTATAATCATCATCGTGGGTGATGTACTCGTAGTCGTGGTTGTTATAATCCTGGTCGTGCTTTGTATAATCATGGTCGTGGTTGTTATAATCATGGTCCTGGTTGTTATAATCATGGTCGTGCTTGTTATAATCATAGTCGTGGTTGTTATAATCATGGTCGTAGGTGTTATAATCATAGCCGTGGTTGTTATAATTATGGTCGTGGTTGTTATAATCATGGGGTGGTTGTTGTAATCATGTTCGTAGTTGTTATAATCATGGTCGTGGTTGTTATAATCATGGTCGTGGTTGTCATAATCATGGTCGTGGTTGTTATAATCATGGTCGTGCTTGTAATAATCTTAGTTGTTGTTGTAATATTCATGGTCGTACTTGTTATAATCATAGTCGTTGTTGTTATAATCATGGTTGGTGATATAATCATAGTCGTGGTTGTTATAATCATTTTCGAGGATTTTATAATCATGGACGTGGTTGTTATGATCATAGTCGTGGTTGTTATGATCATAGTCGTGGTTGTTATAATCATAGTCGTGGTTGCTATAATCATGGTCGTGGTCGTTATAATCATGGTCGTGGTTGTTATAATTATAGTCGTGGTTGTTATAATCATTGTCGTGGTAGTTATAATCATGGTCGTGGTTGCTATAATCGTGGTCGTGGTCGTTATAATCATGGTCGTGGTTGCTACAATCATTGACGCTGTTGTTATAATCATGGTCCTGGTTTTCATCATAGTCGCAGTTGTGATAATCATTTTCGTGGTTGTTATAATCATGGTCTTGGATGTTATAATTATGGCCCTGGTTGTTGTAATCATTGTAGTGGTTGTAATAATCATTGTCGTGGTTGTTATAATCATGGTCGTGGTTGTAATAATCATGGTCGTGGTTGTTAAAATCATGGTCGTGGTTGTTATAATCATGGTCGTGCTTGTTATAATCTTAGTTGTTGTTGTAATAATCATGGTCATACTTGTTATAATCATAGTCGTTGTTGTTATAATCATGGTTGGGTGATATAATCATAGTCGTGGTTGTTATAATCATTTTCGAGGATTGTATAATCATGGACGTGGTTGTTATGATCATAGTCGTGGTTGTTATGATCATAGTCGTAGTTGTTATAATCATAGTCGTGGTTGCTAATCATGGTCGTAATTTTATAATCATGGTCGTTGTTGTTATAATCATTGTCGTGGTTGTTATAATCATGGTCATGGTTGCTATAATCATGGTCGTGGTCGATATGATCATGGTCGTGCTTTTTATAATCATGGTCGCGGTTGTTATAATCATTATCGTGGTAGTTATAATCATGGTCGTGGTTGCTATAGTCATAGTCGTGGTCGTTATAATCATGGTCGTGGTTGTTACAATCATGGTAGCTGTTGTTATAATCATGGCCGTGGTTTTGATCATAGTCGCGGTTGTTATAATCATGGTCCTGGTTGTTATAATCATGGTCGTGCTTGTTATAATCTTAGTCGTTGTTGTAATAATCATGGTCGTGCTTGTTATAATCATAGTCGTTGTTGTTATAATCATGGTTGGGTGATATAATCATAGTCGTGGTTGTTATAATCATTTTCGTCTTTGTTATAATCATGGACGTGGTTGTTATGATCTTAGTCGTGGTTGTTATGATCATAGTCGTGGTTGTTATAATCATAGTCGTGGTTGCTAATCATTTTCGTGATTTTATAATCATTGTCGTGGTTGTTATAATCATTGTCGTGGTAGTTATAATCGTGGTCGTGGTTGCTATAATCATGGTCGTGGTCGTTATAAACATGGTCGTGGTTGTTATAATTATAGTCGTTTTTGTTATAATCATGGTCTTGGTTGATATAATCTTAGTCGTGGTTGCTATAATCATGGTCGTGGTCGTTATAATCATGGTCGTGATTGTTATAATCATTGTCGTGGTTGTTATAATCATGGTCGTGGTTGCTATAATCATGGTCGTGGTCGTTATAATCATGGTCGTGGTTGTTACAATCATGGTCGCTGTTGTTAAAATCATGGTCGTGGTTTTGATCATTGTCGCGGTTGTTATAATCATGGTCGTGGTTGTTATAATCATGGTCGTTGATGTTATAATCATGGTTGTGGTTGTTATAATCATGGTCGTGCTTGCTATAATCTTAGTTGTTGTTGTAATAATCATGGTTGGGTGATATAATCATTGTCGTGGTTGTTATAATCATTTTCGAGGTTTTTATAATCATGGACGTGGTTGTTATGATCATAGTCCTGGTTGTTATGATCATAGTCGTGGTTGTTATAATCATAGTCGTGGTTGCTAATCATGGTCGTAATTTTATAATCATGGTCGTGGTTGTTATAATCATTGTCGTGGTAGTTATAATCATTGTCGTGGTTGCTATAATCATGAACGTGGTCGTTATAATCATGGTCGTGGTTGTTATAATTATAGTCGTGGTTGTTATAATCATTGTTGTGGTAGTTATAATCATGGTCGTGGTCGTTATAATCATGGTCGTGGTTGTTACAATCATTGTCGCTGTTGTTATAATCATGGTCGTGGTTTTGATCATAGTCGCGGTTGTTATAATCATGGTCGTGGTTGTTATAATCATGGTCTTGGATGTTATAATTATGGCCCTGGTTGTTGTAATCATTGTAGTGGTTGTTATAATCATTGTCGTGGTTGTTATAATCATGGTCGTGGTTGTTATAATCATGGTCGTGGTTGTTATAATCATGGTCGTGGTGGTTTTAATCATGGTCGTGGTTGTTATAATCATGGTTGTGGTTGTCATAATCATGGTCGTGGTTGTTATAATTATGGTCGTGTTGTTATAATCATAGTCCTGGTTGTTATAATCATAGTCCTGGTTATTTTATTCACGGTCGTCGTTGTTATAATCATGGTCGCGGTTGCTATAATCATGGTCGTGGTTATGATCATAGTCGCAGTTGTTATAATCATGGTCGTGGTTGTTATAATCATGGCCGTGGTTGTTATAATCATAGTCGTGGTTGTTATAATCATGGTCGTGGGATATATAATCATAGTCGTGGTTGTTATAATCATGGTCCTGGTTGTTATAATCATGGTCGTGCTTGTTATAATCATAGTCGTTGTTTTTATAATCATGGTCGTGCTTGTTATAATCATAGTCGTTGTTGTTATAATCATGGTTGGGTGATATAATCATAGTCGTGGTTGTTATAATCATTTTCGTGGTTGTTATAATCATGGACGTGGTTGTTATGATCATATTTGTGGTTATGATCATAGTCGTGGTTGTTATAATCATAGTCGTGGTTGCTAATCATGGTCGTACTTTTTAAATCATGGTCGTGGTTGTTATAATCATTGTCGTGGTAGTTATAATCATGGTCATGGTTGCTATAATCATGGTCGTGGTCGATATAATCATGGTCGTGCTTTTTATAATCATTGTCGCGGTTGTTATAATCATTGTCGTGGTAGGTATAATCATGGTCGTGGTTGCTATAATCATAGTCGTGGTCGTTATAATCATGGTCGTGGTTGTTACAATCATGGTAGCTGTTGTTATAATCATGGCCGTGGTTTTGATCATAGTCGCGGTTGTTATAATCATGGTCATGTTTGTTATAATCATTGTCGTGGTAGTTATAATTATGGTCGTGGTTGCTATAATCACGGTCGTGGTCGATATAATCATGGTCGTGCTTTTTATAATCATGGTCGCGGTTGTTATAATCATTGTCGTGGTAGTTATAATCATGTTTGTGGTTGCTATAATCATGGTCGTGGTCGTTATAATCATGGTCGTGGTTGTTACAATCATGGTAGCTCTTGTTTTAATCATGGCCGTGGTTTTGATCATAGTCGCGGTTGTTATAATCATGGTCGTGGTTGTTATAATCATTGTCGTGGTAGTTATAATTATGGTCGTGGTTGCTATAATCACGGTCGTGGTCGTTATAATCATGGTCGTGGTTATTATAATCATGGTCGTGGGTGATATAATCATAGTCGTGGTTGCTATAATCATGATCTTGCATTTTATAATCATGGTCTTGGTTGTTATAATCAGAGTCGTGGTTGTTATAATCATCATCGTGGGTGATATAATCATAGTCGTGGTTGTTATAATCCTGGTCGTGCTTTTTATAATCATGGTCGTGGTTGTTATAATCATGGTCCTGGTTGTTATAATCATGGTCGTGCTTGTTATAATCATAGTCGTGGTTGTTATATTCATGGTCGTAGGTGTTATAATCATAGCCGTGGTTGTTATAATTATGGTCGTGGTTGTTGTAATCATGGGGTGGTTGTTGTAATCATGTTCGTAGTTGTTATAATCATGGTCGTGGTTGTTATAATCATGGTCGTGGTTGTTTTAATCATGGTCGTGCTTGTTATAATCTTAGTTGTTGTTGTAATAATCATGGTCGTACTTGTTATAATCATAGTCGTTGTTGTTATAATCATGGTTGGGTGATATAATCATAGTCGTGGTTGTTATAATCATTATCGAGGATTTTATAATCATGGACGTGGTTGTTATAATCATTGTCGTGATAGTTATAATCATTGTCGTGGTTGCTATAATCATGGTCGTGGTCGTTATAATCATGGTCGTGGTTGTTATAATTATAGTCGTGGTTGTTATAATCATTGTCGTGGTAGTTATTATCATGGTCGTGGTTGCTATAATCGTGGTCGTGGTCGTTATAATCATGGTCGTGGTTGTTACAATCATTGACGCTGTTGTTATAATCATGGTCCTGGTTTAAATCATAGTCGCAGTTGTGATAATCATTTTCGTGGTTGTTATAATCATGGTCTTGGATGTTATAATTATGGCCCTGGTTGTTGTAATCATTGTAGTGGTTGTTATAGTCATTGTCGTGGTTGTTATAATCTTGGTCGTGGTTGTAATAATCATGGTCGTGGTTGTTATAATCATGGTCGTGGTGGTTTTAATCATGGTCGTGGTTGTAATAATCATGGTTGTGGTTGTCATAATCATGGTCGTGGTTGTTATAGTTATGGTCGTGTTGTTATAATCATAGTCCTGGTTGTTATAATCATTGTCCTGATTATTTTACTCATGGTCGTGGTTGTTATAATCATGGTGCTGGTTGCTACAATCATGGTCTCTGTTTTGATCATGGTCGTCGTTGTTATAATCATGGTCGCGGTTGTTATAATCATGGTCGTGGTTATGATCATAGTCGCAGTTTTTATAATCATGGTCGTGGTTGTTATAATCATGGTCGTGGTTGTTATAATCATAGTCGTGGTTGTTATAATCATGGTCGTGGGATATATAATCATAGTCGTGGTTGTTATAATCCTGGTCGTGCTTTGTATAATCATGTTCGTGGTTGTTACAATCATGTTCCTGGTTGTTATAATCATGGTCGTGCTTGTTATAATCTTAGTCGTTGTTGTAATAATCATGGCCGTGCTTGTTATAATCATAGTCGTTGTTGTTATAATCATGGTTGGGTGATATAATCATAGTCGTTTTTGTTATAATCATTTTCGTTGTTGTTATATTCATGGACGTGGTTGTTATGATCCTAGTCGTGGTTGTTATGATCATAGTCGTGGTTGTTATAATCATAGTCGTGGTTGCTAATCATGGTCGTGATTTTATAATCATTGTCGTGGTTGTTATAATCATTGTCGTGGTAGTTTTAATCGAGGTCGTGGTTGCTATAATCATGGTCATGGTCGTTATAAACATGGTCGTGGTTGTTATAATTATAGTCGTTGTTGTTATAATCATGGTCTTGGTTGATATAATCATAGTCGTGGTTGCTATAATCATGGTCGTGGTCGTTATAATCATGGTCAGATTGTTATAATCATTGTCGTGGTAGTTATAATCATGGTCGTGGTTGCTATAATCATGGTCGTGGTTGTTATAATCATGGTCGGAGTTGCTACAATCATGGTCGCTCTTGTTAAAATCATGGTCGTGGTTTTGATCATTCTTGCGGTTGTTATAATCATGGTCGTGGTTGTTATAATCATGGTCTTGGATGTAATAATTATGGTCGTGGTTGTTATAATCATGGTCGTGTTCGTTATAACCATGGTCGTGGTTGTTATAATTATAGTCGTGGTTGTTATAATCATAGTCGTGGTTGATATAATCATTGTCGTGGTTGTTTTAATCACGGTCATGGTCGTTTTAATCATAGTCGTGGTTGTTATAATCATGGTCGTGGTTGATATAACCATAGTCATGGTGTCTATGATCATGGTCCAAGTTGATATAATCATAGTCCTGGTTGTTATGATCATGGTCGTGCTTTTTAAAATAATGGTCGCGGTTGTTATAATCATTGTCGTGGTAGTTATAATCATGGTCGTGGTTGCTATAAACATAGTCGCAGTTGTTATAATCATGGTCGTGGTTGTTATAATCATTGTCGTGGTAGTTATAATTATGGTCGTGGTTGCTAAAATCACGGTCGTGGTCGTTTTAATCATGGTCGTGGTAGTTATAATCATGGTCGTGGGTGATATAATCATAGTCGTGGTTGCTATAATCATGATCGTGCATTTTATAATCATGTCTTGGTTGTTATAATCGTGGTTGTGGTTGTTATAATCATGGTCGTGGTTGTTATAAGCATGGTCGTGGTTGTTATAATCATGGTCGTGGGTGATATAATCATGGTCGTGGTTGTTATAATCCTGATCGTGCTTTTTATAATCATGGTCGTGATTGTTATAATCATGGTCCTGGTTGTTATAATCATGGTCGTGCTTGCTATAATCATAGTCGTTGTGGTTATTATCATGGTTGGGTGATATAATCATAGTTGTGGTTGTTATAATCATTGTCGTGGTTTCTAATCATGGTCGTGCTTTTTGTAATCATGGTCGTGGTTGTTATAATCATTGTCGTGGTAGTTATAATCATGGTCGTGGTTCCTATAATCATGGTCGTGGTCGTTATAGTCATGGTCGTGGTTGTTATAAATATAGTCGTGGTTGTTATAATCATGGTCGTGGTTGATATAATCAAAGTCGTGGTTGCTATAATCATAGTCGTGGTCGTTATAATCATGGTCGTGGTTGCTACAATCATGGTCGCTGTTGTTATAATCATGGTCGTTGTTATGATCATAGTTGCGGTTGTTATAATCATGGTCATGGTTGAAATAATCATGGTCTTGGTTGTTATAATTATGGTCGTGGTTGTTATAATCATGGTCGTGGTCGTTATAATCATGTTCGTGGTTGTTATAATTATAGTCGTGGTTGTTATAATCATGGTCGTGTTTGCTATAATCATATTCGTGGTTGCTATAATCATGGTCGTGCATTTTATAATCATGGTCGTTGTTGTTATAATAATTGTCGTGGTAGTTATAATCATGGTCGTGGTTGCTATAATCATGGTCGTGGTCGTTATAATCATGGTCGTGATTAACATAATCATTGTCGTGGTTGCAATAATCATGGTCGTGCTTTTTATAAACATGGTCTTGGTTGTTATAATCATGGTTGTGGTTGTTTTAATCATGGTCGTGGTCGTTATAATCATGGTCGTGGTTGTTATAATTATAGTCGTGGCTGTTATAATCATGGTCCAAGTTGATATAATCATAGTCGTGGTTGTTATGATCATGGTCGTGCTTTTTATAATCATGGTTGTGGTTGATATAATCATTGTCGTGGTAGTTATAATCGTGGTCGTCGTTGTTATAATCATGGTCGTTGTTGTCATAATCATGGTTGGGTGATATAATCATAGTCGTGGTTGTTATAATCATTTTCGTGGTTGTTATAATCATGGACGTCGTTGTTATGATCCTTGTCGTGGTTGTTATGATCATAGTCGTGGTTGTTATAATCATGGTCCTGGTTGTTATAATCTTGGTCGTGGTTGTTATAATCATAGTCGTTGTTGTTATAATCATGGTTGGGTGAAATAATCATAGTAGTTGTTGTTATAATCATTTTCGTGGTTGTTATAATCATGATTGTGGTTGTTATAATCATGGTCGTGGTAGTAATAATCATGGTCGTGGTTGTTACAATCATGGTCTCTCTTATAATCATGGCCATCGTAGTTACAATCATGGTCGTGGTTGCTTTACTCATGGTCGTGGTTTTTATGTCACTGTCGTGATAGTTATAATCATGGTCGTGGTTGTTATAATCATGGTCGTGGTTTTAATGATCATAGTCGGGATTGTTATGATCATAGTCGTGGTTGTTATAATCATGGGCATGGTTGTTATAATCATGGTCGTGGCTGTTATAATCATGGTTGTGGTTGTTATAATCATGGTAGTAGGTGTTATAATCTTAGTCGTGGTTGTTTTAATCATGGTCGTGGTTGTTATAATCATGGTCGTTGTTGTAATAATCATGGTCGTGGTTGTTATAATCATGGTCGTGGATGTTATAATCATGGTCGTGTTTTTTATAATCAGGGTCGGGGTTGTTATAATCATGGTCGTTGTTGTTATAATCATGGTCGTGGTTGTTATAATCATGGTCGTGGTTGTTATAATCATGGTCGTGGATGTTATAATCATGGTCGTGTTTTTTATAATCAGGGTCGGGGTTGTTATAATCATGGTCGTTGTTGTTATAATCATGGTCGTGGTTGTAATAATCATTGCCATGGTAGTTATAATCATTGCCATAGTTGTTATAATCATGGTCGTGGTCGTTATAATCATGGTCGTGGTTGTTATGATCATGTTCGTGGTTATTATATTCATGGTCGTGGTTATAATCATGGTCCTGTTTGTTGTAATCATGGTCTTGGTTGTTATAATCATTGTCGTGGTTGTTATATTCATGGGTGTGGTTGTTATAATCATGGTCGTGGTTGTTTTAATTATGGTCGTGGTTGTTATAATCATGGTCGTGGTTGTTACAATAATGATCTGTGTTATGATTATGGTCGTCGTTGTTATAATTATGGTCGTGGTTGCTATAATCATGGTCGTGGTTGTTATAATCATTGTCGTAGTAGTTATAATCATGGTCGTGGTAGCTATAATCATGGTCGTGGTTGTTATAATCATGGTCGTCATTATGATCATAGTCGTGGTTTTTATAATCATGGTCGTGGTTCTTATAATCATGGTCTTGCTTATTTTAATCATTGTTGTGGTTGTTATAATCATGTTCGTGGTCGCTATAATCATGGTCGTGGCTGTTATAATTATAGTCGTCGCTGTTATAATCATGGTCGTGGTTGATATAAACATAGTCGTGGTTGTTTTAATCATGGTCATGCTTTTTATAATCATTGTTGTGGTTGTTATAATCATTGTCTTGGTAGCTATAATCATGGTCGTGGTTGTTATAATCATGATCGTTGTTGTTATAATCATGGAAGTGGTTGTTATGATCATAGTCGTGGTTGTTATAATCATGGGCCTGGTTCTTATAATCATGGTCGTGGTTGTTATAATCATAGTCGTTGTTGTTATAATCATGGTTTGGTGATATAATCATTCGTTGTTGATATAATCATTTTCGTGGTTGTTATAATCATGGAAGTGGTTGTTATGATCATTGTCGTGGTTGTTTTAATCATGGGCCTGGTTCTTGTAATCATGGTCGTGGTTGTTATAATCATAGTCGTTGTTGTTATAATCATGGTTTGGTGATATAATCTTTCGTTGTTGATATAATCATTTTCGTGGTTGTTATAATCATGGTTGTGGTTGTTATAATCATGGTCGTGGTAGTTATAATCATGGGCGTGGTTGTTACAATCATGGTCTCTGTTATGATCATAGCCGTCGTTGTAATTATCATGGTCGTGGTTGTTATGATCATAGTCGGGTTGTTATGATCATGTGGAAGTTGTTGTAATAATGGTCGTGGTTGTGATAATCATGGTCGTGGTTTTGATCATAGTCTCGGTTGTTATAATCATGGTCGTGGTTGTTATAATTATTGTCTTGGTTGTTATAATCATGGTGTGGTTGTTATAATCATGGTCGTTGTCGTTATTATCATGGTCGTGGTTGTTATAATCGTTTTCGTGGTTGTTATAATCATTTTCGTGGTTGTTATAATTATGGTCATGGTTGTTATAATCATGGTCGTGGTTGTTGTGATCATAGTCGGGGTTGTTGTGATCATAGTCGTGGTTGTTATAATCATGGGCGTGGTTGTTATAATCATGGTCGTGGCTGTTATCATCATGGTTGTGGTGGTTATAACCATGGTCGTGGTTGTTATAATCATCGTCGTGGTTGTTATAATTATAGTCGTGGTTGTTATAATCATGGTCGTGGTTGATATAATCATAGTCGTGGTTGCTATAATCATAGTCGTGGTCGATACAATCATGGTCGTGGTTGTTACAATCATGGTCGCTGTTGTTATAATCATGGTCGTGGTTATGATCATAGTTGCGGTTGTTATAATCATTGTCATGGTTGTTATAATCATGGTCTTGGTTGTTATAATTATGGTCGTGGTTGTTATAATCATGGTCGTGGTCGTTATAATCATGTTCGTGGTTGTTATAATTATAGTCGTGGTTGTTATAATCATGGTCGTGTTTGATATAATCATATTCGTGGTTGCTATAATCATGGTCGTGCATTATATAATCATGGTCGTTGTTGTTATAATCATTGTCGTGGTAGTTATAATCTTGGTCGTGGTTGCTATAATCATGGTCGTCGTCGTTATAATCATGGTCGTGATTAATATAATCATTGTCGTGGTTGCTATAATCATGGTCGTGCATTATAAACATGGTCTTGGTTGTTATAATCATGGTTGTGGTTGTCATAATCATTGTCGTGGTCGTTATAATCATGGTCGTGGTTCGAATAATTATAGTCGGGGCTGTTATAATCATAGTCCAAGTTGATATAATCATAGTCGTGGTTGTTATGATCATGGTCGTGCTTTTTATAATCATGGTTGTGGTTGATATAATCATTGTCGTGGTAGTTATAATCATGGTCGTGGTTGTTATAATCATGGTCGTTGTTGTTATAATCATGGTTGGGTGATATAATCATAGTCGTGGTTGTTATAATCATTTTCGTGGTTGTTATAATCATGGACGTGGTTGTTATGATCCTTGGCGTGTTTGTTATGATCATAGTCGTGGTTGTTATAATCATGGTCCTGGTTGTTATAATCATGGTCGTGGTTGTTATAATCATAGTCGTTGTTGTTATAATCATGGTTGGGTAATATAATCATAGTAATTGTTGTTATAATCATTTTCGTGGTTGTTATAATCATGATGGTGGTTGTTATAATCATGGTCGTGGTAGTCATAATCATGGTCGTTGTTGTCACATTCATGGTCTCTGTTATAATCATGGTCATCGTTGTTACAATCATGGTCGTGGTTGCTTTACTCATGGTCGTGGTTTTTATGTCACTGTCGTGGTAGTTATAATCATGGTCGTGGTTGTTATTATCATGGCCGTGCTTGATATAATCATGGGGTGGTTGTTGTAATCATGCTCGTAGTTGTTATAATCATGGTCGTGGTTGTTATAATCATGGTCGTGGTTGTTATAATCATGGTCGTGGATGTTATAACAATGGTCGTGTTTTTTATAATCAGGGTCGGGGTTGTTATAATCAAGGTCGTTGTTGTTATAATCATCGTCGTTGTTGTTATAATCATGGTCGTGGTTGTCATAATCATTGCCATGGTTGTTATAATCATGGTCGTGGTTGTTATAATCATGGTCGTGGTTGTTATAAACATGGTCGTGGTTGTTATGATCATGTTCGTGGTTATTATATTCATGGTCGTGGTTATAATCATGGTCCTGGTTGTTGTAATCATGGTCGTTGTTGTTATAATCATTGTCGTGGTTGTTATATTCATGGGTGTGGTTGTTATAATCATGGTCGTGGTTGTTTTAATCATGGATGTGGTTCTCATAATCATGGTTGTGGTTGTTATAATCATGGTCGTGGTTGTTATAATTATGGTCGTGTTGTTATATTCATGGTCCTGGATGTTATAATCATAGTCCTGGTTATTATATTCATGGTCTTGGTTGTTATAATCATGGTGCTGGTTGCTACAATCATGGTCTCTGTTATGATCATGGTCGTCGTTGTTATAATCATGGTTGCGGTTGTAATAATCATGGTCGTGGTTATGATCATAGTCGCGGTTGTTATAATCATGGTCGTGGTTGTTAAAATCATGGTCTTGGTTGTTATAATCATGGTCATGGTTGTTATAATAATGGTCATGGTTGTTATAATTATGGTCGTGTTTGTTATAATCATGGTCGTGGTTGTTATAATCATGGTGCTGGTTGTTACAATCATGGTCTCTGTTATGATCATGGTCGTTGTTGTTATTATCATGGTAGTGGTTGCTATAATCATGGTTGTCGTTATTATAATCATGGTCGTGGTTGCTATAATCATGGTCCTGGTTATTATAATCATGGTCGTGGTTGTTATGATCATGGTGCTGGGTGCTACACTCATGGTCCATGTTT
The DNA here is from genome assembly GCA_958450375.1 of Homarus gammarus. Classification (NCBI taxonomy): domain Eukaryota; kingdom Metazoa; phylum Arthropoda; class Malacostraca; order Decapoda; family Nephropidae; genus Homarus; species Homarus gammarus. Next base: position 106,918 of record CAUDMG010000139.1, read on the forward strand.
TGATCTTGGTCATCGTTGTTATAATCATGGTCGTCGTTGCGATAATCATGGTCGTGGTTCTTATAATCATGGTCGTGGTTGTTATAATCAAGGTCGTGGTTGTTTTAATTATGGTCGTGGTTGTTATAATCATGGTCGTGGTTGTTACAATAATGGTCTCTGTTATGATCATGGTCGTCGTTGTTATAATTATGGTCGTGGTTGCTATAATCATGGTCGTGGTTGTTATAATCATTGTCGTAGTAGTTATAATCATGGTCGTGGTTGTTATAATCATGGTCGTGTTTGTTATAATCATGGTCGTCGTTATGATCATTGTCGTGGTTTTTATAATCATGGTCGTGGTTCTTATAATCATGGTCTTGCTTGTTATAATCATTGTTGTGGTTGTTATAATCATGTTCGTGGTCGTTATAATCATGGTCGTGGCTGTTATAATTATAGTCGTCGGTGTTATAATCAAGGTCGTGGTTGATATAAACATAGTCGTGGTTGCTATAATCATGGTCGTGCTTTTTATAATCATTGTTGTGGTTGTTATAATCATTGTCTTGGTAGCTATAATCATGGTCGTGGTTGTTATAATCATGATCCTTGTTGTTATAATCATGGTTGGGTGATATATTCATAGATTTGGTTGTTATAATCATTTTCGTGGTTGTTATAATCATGGGCCTGGTTCTTATAATCATGGTCGTGGTTGCTATAATCATAGTCGTTGTTGTTATAATCATGGTTTGGTGATATAATCATTCGTTGTTGATATAATCATTTTCGTGGTTGTTATAATCATGGTTGTGGTTGTTATAATCATGGTTGTGGTTGTTATAATCATGGTCGTGGTAGTTATAATCATGGTCGTGGTTGTTACAATCATGGTCTCTGTTATGATCATGGTCGTCGTTGTAATAATCATTGTCGTCGTTGTTATGATCATAGTCGGGGTTGTTAAGATCATGGGGTGGTTGTTGTAATTATGGTCGTGGTTGTGATAATCATGGTCGTGGTTATGATCATAGTCGCGGTTGTTATAATCATGGTCGTGGTTGTTATAATCATTGTCTTGGTTATTATAATCATGGTGTGGTTGTTATAATCATGGTCGTTGTCGTTATTATCATGGTCGTGGTTGTTATAATCATAGTCGTTGTTGATATAATCATGGTTGGGTGATATTATCATAGTCGTTGTTGTTATAACCGTTTTCGTGGTTGTTATAATCATTTTCGTGGTTGTTATAATTATGGTCATGGTTGTTATATTCATGGTCGTGGTTGTTATGATCATAGTCGGGATTGAAATGATCATAGTCGTGGTTGTTATAATCATGGGCGTGGTGGTTTTAATCATGGTCGTGGCTGTTAAAATCATGGTTGTGGTGGTTATAATCGTGGTCGTGGTTGTTATAATCATCGTCGAGGTTGTTATAATCATGGGGTAGTTGTTGTAATCATGGTCGTGGTTGTTATAATTATGGTCGTGGTTGTTATAATCATGGTCGTGGTTGTTATAATCATGGGCGTGTTTTTTTTAATCATGGTCGTGGTTGTTATAATCATGGTCGTGGTTGTTATAATCATGGTCGTGGTTATAACATGGTCCTGGTTGTTGTAATCATCGTCGTGGTTGTTATAATCATTGTCATGGTTGTTATAATTATGCTCGTGGTTGTTATAATCATGGTCGTGGTTGTTATAATCATGGTCGTGGTTGTTATAATCATGGTCGTGTTTTTTATAATCATGGTCGCAGTTGTTACAATCATGGTCGTGGTTGTTATAATCATTGTCCTGGTTATTATAATCATGGTCGTGGTTATAATCATGGTCCTGGTTTTTGTAATCATGGTCATGGTTGTTATAATCATTGTCGTGGTTGTTATATTCATGGTCGTGGTTGTTATAATCATGGTCATGGTTGTTTTAATGATGGTCGTGGTTGTTATAATCATGGTTGTGGTTGTTATAATCATGGTCCTGGTTATTATATTCATGGTCGTGGTTGTTATAATCATGGTGCTGGTTGCTACAATCATGGTCTCTGTTATGGTCATGGTGGTCGTTGTTATAATCATGGTCGCGGTTGTTATAATCATGGTCGTGGTTATGATCATAGTCGCGGTTGTTAATATCATGGTCGTGGTTGTTATAATCATGGTCTTGGTTGTTATAATCTTGGTCATGGTTGTTATAAGCATGGTCGTGGTTGTTAAAATCATAGTCGTGGTTGTTATAAAATTGGTCGTGGGTGATATAATCATAGTCTTGGTTGTTATAATCCTGGTCGTGCTTTTTATAATCATGGTCGTGGTTGTTATAATCATGGTCCTGGTTGTTATAATCATGGTCGTGCTTGTTATAATCATAGTCGTTGTTGTTATAATCATGGTTGGGTGATATAATCATAGTCGTGGTTGTTATAATCATTTTCGTGGTTGTTATAATCATGGACGTGGTTGTTATGATCATAGTCGTGGTTGTTATGATCATAGTCGTGGTTGTTATAATCATGGTTGTGGTTGTTATAATCATGGTCGTGGTTGTTATAATCATGGTCGTGGTTGTTATAATTATGGTCGTGGTTGTTATAATCACGGTCGTGTTGTTATTATCATGGTCCTGGTTATTATAATCATGGTCGTGGTTGTTATAATCATGGTGCTGGTTGTTACAATCATGGTCTCTGTTATGATCATTGTCGTCGTTGTTATTATCATATTCGTGGTTGCTATAATCATGGTCGTCGTTATTATCATCATGGTCGTGGTAGTTATAATCATGGTCGTGGTTGTTATAATCATGGTTGGGTGATATAATCATATTATTTCATTAATTTGAACGGGTGTACTGTTTATATTACGTTAAAATAATGATATTTACTCAGTAAAATCCCCATACAGGTTTACAATTCATTTCGGTAATGGTGGAGCACACAGTTAGGACCAGATGGATTTTATAAACCAAAACTTCTATTTACATGATCATAACACGAAAATGGAAACTCTGAGCAGATGATGATAATGATATGGAGAGAAATGAGCCGTTTGCTCAACAACAACAGAAGGTCGCGGCAAGGTGTTATCACTACCAGAGAAACGACCTTTCTCAAACCGAAACTGACGAAGAAACGCTATATACTCCAAGAGGACTCCCGGTGCTCATCTTAACCGCGGAGCCGGGAACATTTCTCCAGGGGGAGCACAAAAGTACTTCCGAGCATTAAGCTCGCTAACGTTGATGAAGGACCAAAAGGACGACCCGCCGAAGTTCCGAGGGCTAGGTGAGAGAACTGTTAGAAAATATGAGGTTCTCCCAAAGGCCGACGCCGAAGTTCAGCGGAGGAACTTGTGGTGAATACTGGAAGATCAAGGGACCCTTCCAGCGACACGTTGGGATGCCGCAGATACTTGATGCTTTGAAATTAGAGACACTTCTTGTTGACTATGCCAGCTCAGGCTAAGGACGCTTTGCGAGGATGCCTGCAAATACAAGATCCCAAAGCATGGTACAATGAAGCACCCACGTGGGGTCCCGGGTTACCTTTTCGGTTCCTGGACCAGGTTTTGGGGCTTGAAGGGTACCCCCGGTATGTTTCCTCTCACTGCATGGTCTTAGTAATAACCACAGCGTTGGAGAAATACCGGGTTCCCTGCCCGCCTCCTAAAATATAGTATAGTCACTGTGATACTTTCACCTCTTCGAAAGTCCAAATCTGTGTTCTTCCTTCTATGTAAAAAGAACACTGATTATGTACTCCCCGTTAAACTGATAAGAATATATACTACACTTTGATCGTAGCCAAAAGGCATCCTGTTGGTTCCGCTGTTCTTGCTCCACCTAACGTTGCTTGTCTCTCCTCCTCCACTGTCGGACATGTGTGGCTACTTTGTGGTTGTTCGAGCCTCTCTTTGTTGGGGCAATATTGCACATAACACTGGAATCGAAAATGGGAAACCCTTTGCTCCTCCCTTATCTGCCTGTTGACGATACATTCGTGATTGCCTGGCCGGGAATTCAGTACCAGATAGCATCCTGCACACATCTTAGCCAAAAGGCCGAGAAGCAGGTTCCGCAACTAGTACTAAGTATGGGAGTAGCAAAGAGAGAAATAAGAATATATTTTATTTAAAAGAATGAAACATTGCATTTCATTTACAATAGTTTGTGTATTCCAGTTATTTGTGACACTTGGCTGACATCTATTACATTTCGAACAAATGCTGATGAGGCTCTCTCTTGTGCTACGAGCTTCATCACTTTCCCTTGATCAGGCTTATTCTGCAGAACTTCATCTCTCATCTGTCGTCGCCGGCTCCGGATGGTTTTGGCGATCTTCCTTCTATCTTTTTCTTCGATGATGGAGTCCGTGCATTTTATCTTGATGTTGTCTCTTCCCTCTGCTATCCAGGAAACCCCCATTCGGCCTGAGGCACATCTGGCTCTAGACCAGATGGTTTGGTGGTCTCCTCCTCGCGTTTGCATCTCTCCCTGTGTTAAGTAAATGCATGCATCGGTCATGCTTGGCTTCTGTCGTGATCTCATTGTTGCCACTCGCCGGCATTCTTCTCTGGCTATTTCCTTGACGTCAGGATCAGGTGACATGAGTAACTTAAATGCGGTATCCACCAGGAAAATGTCAGAGTCTTCTGCCGCGAGTGGGACACCACAAGCTCCAGCTTTACTGCTTCCGTACAGGTACTCATTCGACGCTCTTGACGGTAGATGTAGCGTGTGTTTAAGTATTGTCTTCATTTCGTTGTCCAGGTGTGTCCAGTCTGTTTTCCTCAGTTGCCAAGTCCTCATTGCATGCATTTCTGCCGGGTACATGAATGTCTTGACTGCATCTATTCTCTGCCACGGTGCTAGTTTGCTTGTCAGTATTTTGGTCCCGAGGTGCATTAGTTCCTCTACTGTTTGGATGTTTGGCAGAAGATGGAACCCAACTGGTCGTCCCAAGAATAGCGTTGCTTCGCCATCGCTCTTCCATTGAATGGGCGTTTCTCCAACATAGAACTGTGTCTGGTGCATTCCTCGAGGTCTTCGTCCAGACAGGTGCAATGATGAGCATTTCCTAGGATTTATGTCCAGTCCCATCCTACTGCATTGTTCTGTTGCTATGTAGAGGAGTTGCTGTACATTATCTTGCTGTTTTGTAATGATGGTTATATCGTCTGCATATGCTAAGCATGGGTGCTTGTGTTGTTGGTTCAGTATCATTCCTTCGGCCGCGATTTTCCGCAACAGTGGTTCGACCGCTATATTGAACAGGAGACCACTAATTGGGCACCCCTGTTGCACACCGCATTGCACTGGGATATCTTCTGTTTCTCCTTCCTTTGTTAGGATTCTTGTCGTCTTGCCACTGATGATGTCTCCTGCTACTGTTTCAAAATCCCGTCCCACCCTTATACGATTGAGCGCTCTTTTAATGAGGTCCAGTGACACTGAGCCAAATGTATTGGTCAAGTCGAGTGCTGCTATGCAGGTACCGCCATTGTTCCGTCGTGCATCGTCCATGTGATGTTGAAGTATGTAGTTGTGTTCTATGACCCCATCACTTGGCATGAATCCTTTCTGTGCAGCGCACAGTACCTCGTTGTCAACGAGCCACCTTCTGAGTCGTGCTGTGAGGCATCCCGTGTACACCTTGTATATTGTGCGGCTCAGTGTTATAGGCCTCCAATTTGAAACGACTTCTGGGTTACCACCTTTTTTGGGGACAAGTATTATTCTGTATCGTTCCCAGGAGTCTGGTATTCTCTTGGCTCTTAGACACACGTTGAATATGGCTGCCATAACTTTCTCCAGTTATCATATGATATTCTGTCTTCACCTGGTGACGAATTCTCTGCTGCTGCCAGTTTTGTAAATACTTACTTCTCTGTGAAGGGCTGCATTTCCATCTCTGGTCTGTCGTCTGGCGGTTCGGGAATGTGCTCCACGGTATTTAGGTCACATTCCTTTTCGACCATCATGTGTTGGAAGTGTTCCTCTATTCTCTCCTTGCATATTTCACATCTTGCGCCGTTCCCTTCGGCAATTAGCCGTATTGCTCAGCGACGGTTGTATTTGTACAGCCTCTGGATCTGTTTGCAATCATTGACATCGGTGATTTTCCTGGTCGTGTTTTGTCCTTGAGAGATGTTTATCCTGTTTGCCGCTTGAATTGCAACCTCGATCTCAATCAGTACTTCTTCAAATCTTGCCCAGTCCGGGTTCCGCTGAATCTCATACACTGTGCCCAGAAACGGTTCCAGGATCCATGTCTCCTCAGCTTCATTTCTCTCTTCATTTGGTTCTGGAGTTATGCCAATCTGCTCCTGTATGTTGCCTTCACCACTTCGTGTTTGGGTTGCTTCACTTTGCGATAGTGGTGTCAGGGATTCACTGAGATTACTTTGGCTACCTTCATTTGTTTCTTGACTCTGCATTATCTGTTCCCCTGTTTGGGTACTGTCTCCACCACGTTGTTCATCAAGGCTTAGTGGTGACAGAGGCATTCTTGGAATGTGCAAGAGGGGTGTCAGGCCCCCGGCGCGCTGTGATTCCTCTCCCGGTGAAGGTTCATCCTGGAGCATCTGGCTCGGCGTTACCGAACTCAGTCGCGTTTCTTGATCGTCTGGGCTCGGCGGTGACACTGGTGTACTTCTCCCTGAGACGGGGCATGGTGTCTCCGGTCCTTCCACTTCTCCATCCCTGGGTGGGGGGGTCCATCTGTGCCTTTCTCGTTGCCCTTGTGTTTCTCTTTGCTGCTGTTGCTCGTCATTCTGTGGCTGCTCCCTCTGCTCGTTATCCCTATTTTCCCCAACTTCCTGTGTGGACAGGGCGCTTGCTGCGTTGCCTGCAGCCTGTTGGTTCCCCTGTCGTTGCTCCGCCTGACGTTGGTTGTCTCTCCTCCTCCACTGCCGGACATGTATTGCTGCCTTGTGGTTGTTCACTCCTGTCTTTGTTGGGGCAGAGTAGGGGCAGTAGTGCACGTCGCACTGGAATCGAAAATGGGGAACCCTTTGCTCCTCCCTCATCTGCCTGTTGAGGATGCAAATGTGATTGCTTGGCCGGATAGTCAGTACCAGATAGCACCCTGCACACATGTTCATATATTCGTTGATTTTCTTGTTGTGGGCTTCCTTTAGATGTCGGACTAGTGATTGCTTGCAGCCAGACCACCCCGATGACGCATATTCCTATGGGCATCCCTGCGTCCTCTTTGTGCATTTGAAGGATGGTGGTGCAGGGAACCATATAGTCAGCATTCGGTTTCTTCTTTCCGGCTGTCGATCTCCGTTCGGGCGGGGGAGAGCATCCATTCCTTCGCTGTCCGTTGAGTCCGGGTCTCCGCTGCTACCTCCTGGTGACTCCCTCGGTGTCCTGCAGCTACCACCGATTTGTACTGCCTCGCCTGTCGCAGGTATTCCGGCTCTCCATCCCAAATCTTCTCCGTTTCTTCCCCTTGGCCCTTCGTCGTCCATCTTGCCTTACCCACACGAACACCCACACACACATGACAACCCCCTTACCAGGGTGTACCCGCACTATCACGGTATTCCTGGAGGATCGGCCGAGAGTTGTGTACCGACCTCCCTTTCGCCATCACAAACCCACTCGATCGCAAGGTGATGGTTTACCGGGGAGGGACTTTGGGACGAATACACTTCTATGAGTGCAGGTCCCTCATCCAGTACGAAGTAAAGAAGTACAGAGAGGAGGGAATAGCCACGTGTGAGAAGCACCCACGTGGGGTCCCGTGGGACCAGGTTTGGGGCTCTGCAGGGCACCCCCGGTATGTTTCCTCTCACTGCATGGTATTAGTAATAACCACAGCAATGGAGAAACACCGGGTTCCCTGCTCGCCGCCTAAAACAACAAAGGAGTAAACTCTGTTACTTTTACCCCCAGAAAGTCCAAATCTGTGTTCTTCCTTCTATGCAAAAAGAACACTGATTATGTACTCTCCATTAAGCTGATAAGAACAGATTTTATTTAAAAGAATGATACATTGTTTTTTATTTACAATAGTTAGGGTATTCCAGTTATTTGTGACAATTGGCTGACTATCTATTACATTTTATACATAGTGTTCCTATTCCACTAACTAGAACCTATTCTTTCTTCTATCTTGACTTTGGGTTTATTTCACCCTACATACTGTCTAGCCCCTGAGGTATGTTCTATATAAATCATTCTCGACCAGCGAATGGCATCACTTACACACAGTTTCCTGAAGAGGCGCAGGTATCCCCTTGATGCCAGTCTCTTCATCAGCTTCTCGTTCTCCGGGTCGTATGCTCCCAGGGGTCCCACTATGAATGCAGCCACCTTCACCTGCTGGTATTGTCTTCTCATCTCTGCTGCCAGTTCTGCATACTTTTCTTCTTTCCTCAGTCTTGCTTCTTTAAATGCCTCTTGTCCATTCTCGAATGGGCAGGTGACGTCGATCAGGATCACTTCTCGGTTCTTTTCAATCACCAGGTCTGGACGTCCATTGTCTGCTGCTCCTGGAACTCGTTCATTTGCCGACATGATCTTCCAATGTCGACCTTCTGCGGCTTTTCGTACTCTATCCACCAGGGCATTATGTCGCTTTTGCAAGGCTCGAGCATGTATCATGCAGTGGTTTACTACATGTGGGAGCGTTTCTTCTCTATTGCACCGACGACATCTCCGATCCCTATTCTGGCCTCGCTTCGCTCCATTGACGGGGAGTAGGTTCAGTCTTGCTCGGTGTATGAAACGCCAGTCTGCGAAGGTTGTATACGCTCCATTTCGAACAAATGCTGATGATGCTCTCTCTTGTGCTACGAGCTTCATCACTTTCCCTTGGTCAGGCTTATTCTGCAGAACTTCATCTCTCATCTGTCGTCGCTGGCTCCGGATGGTTTTGGCTACCTTCCTTCTATCTTTTTCTTCAATGATGGAGTCCGTGCATTTTATCTTGATGTTGTCTCCTCCCTCTGCTATCCAGGAAACCCCCATTCGGCCTGAGGCACACCTGGCTCTAGACCAGATGGTTTGGTGGTCTCTTCCTCGCGTTTGCATCTCTCCCTGTGTTAAGTACATGCATGCGTCGGTCATGCTTGGCTCCTGTCGTGTTCTCATTGTTGCCACTCGCCGGCATTCTTCTCTGGCTATTTCCCTGACGTCAGGATCCGGTGACGTGAGTAATTTATATGCGGTATCCACCAGGAAAATGTCAGAGTCTTCTGCCGCGAGTGGGACACCACACGCTCCAGCTTTACTGCTTCCGTACAAGTACTCATTCGACGCTCTTGACGGTAGATGTAGCGTCTGTTTAAGCATTTTCTTCATTTCGTTGTCCAGGTGTGCCCAGTCTGTTTTCCTGAGTTGCCAAGTCCTCATTGCATGCACTCCTGCCGGGTACATGAATGTCTTGACTGCATCTATTCTCTGCCACGGTGCTAGCTTGCTTGTCAGTATTTTGGTCCCGAGTTGCATTAGTTCCTCTACTGTTTGGATGTTTGGCAGAAGATGGAACCCAACTGGTCGTCCCAAGAAGAGCGTTGCTTCGCCATCGCTCTTCCATTGGATGGGCGTTTCTCCAACGTAGAACTGTGTCTGGCGCATTCCTCGAGGTCTTCGTCCAGACAGGTGCAATGATGTGCATTTGATAGGATTTATGTCCAGTCCCATCCTACTGCATTGTTCTGTTGCTATGTAGAGGAGTTGCTGTACATTATCTTGCTGTTTTGTAGTGATGGTTATATCGTCTGCATATGCTAAGCATGTTGTTGGTTCAGTATCATTCCTTCGGCCGCGATTTTCCGTAACAGTGGTTCGACCGCTATATTGAACAGGAGACCACTAATTGGGCACCCCTGTTGCACACCGCATTGCACTGGTATCTCTTCTGTTTCTCCTTCCTTTGTTAGGATTCTTGTCGACTTGCCACTGATGATGTCTCCTGCTACTGCTTCAAAATCCCGTCCCACCCCTATACGGTTGAGCGCTCTTTTAATGAGTTCCAGTGACACTGAGCCAAATGCATTGGTCAAGTCGAGTGCTGCTATGCAGGTATCGCCATTGTTCCGTCGTGCATCGTCCATGTGATGTTGAAGTATGAAGTTGTGTTCTATCACCCCATCACTTGGCATGAATCCTTTCTGTGCAGCGCACAGTACCTCGTTGTCAACGAGCCACCTTCTGAGTCGTGCTGTGAGGCATCCCGTGTACACCTTGTATATTGTGCGGTTCAGTGTTATAGGCCTCCAATTTGAAACGACTTCTGGGTTACCACCTTTTTGGGGGACAAGTATTGTTCTGTATCGTTTCCAGGAGTCTGGTATTCTCTTGGCTCTTAGACACACGTTGAATATGGCTGCCATAACTCGGCAGCTTGGTTCAGCCTTTCTCACTGGTGACGAATTCTCTGCTGCTGCTAGTTTTGTAAATACTTCCTTCTCTGTGAAGGGCTACATTTCCATCTCTGGTCTGTCGTCTGGCGGTTCGGGAATGTGCTCCACGGTATTTAGGTCACATTCCTTTTCGACCATCATGTGTTGGAAGTGTTCCTCTATTCTCTCCTTGCTTATTTCACATCTTGCGCCGTTCCCTTCGGCAATTAGCCGTATTGCTCGGCGACGGTTGTATTTGTACAGCCTCTGGATCTGTTTGCAATCATTGACATCGGTGATTTTCCTGGTCGTGTTTTGTCCTTGAGAGATGTTTATCCTGTTTGCCGCTTGAATTGCTACCTCGATCTCAATCAGTACTTCTTCAAATCTTGCCCAGTCCGGGTTCCGCTGGATCTCATACACTGTGCCCAGAAACGGCTTCAGTATCCATGTCTCCTCAGCTTCATCTCGCTCTTGATTTGGTTCAGGAGTTATGCCAATCTGCTCCTGTATGTTGCCTTCACCACTTAGTGTTTGGGTTGCTTCACTTTGCGATAGTGGTGTAAGGGATTCACTGAGATTACTTTGGCTTCCTTCATTTGATTCTTGACTTTGCATTATCTGTTCCCCTGTTTGGGTACTGTCTCCACCATGTTGTTCATCAGGGCTTAGTGGTGACAGTGGCATTCTTAGAATGTGCAAGAGGGGTGTCAGGTCCCCCGCGTGCTGCGATCCCTCTCCTGGTGAGGGCTCATTCTGGAGCAGCTGGCTCGGCGTTATCGACCTCAGTCGCGTTTCTTGATCGTCTGGGCTCAGCGGTGACACTGGTGTACGTCTCCCTGAGACGGGGCGTGGTGTCTCTGGTCCTTCCACTTCTCCATCCCTGGGTGGGGGGGTCCATCTGTGCCTTTCTCGTTGCCCCTGTGTTTCTCTTTGCTGCTGTTGCTCGTCATTCAGTGGCTGCTCCGTCTGCTCGTTATCCCTATTTTCCCCAACTTTGATCTTAGCCAAAAGGCCGAGAAGTACTACACTTTGTTCTTAGTCAAAAGTCCGAGAAAGCGATTTCAAAGCTGTTGCGAATTAATTAATGCCCATTAGGTAATATTCTTACTTTGCTTCTACTATAAATTGGTGCAACAAGGATCTATCTCGAGTTTAGTTTACAGATAAACATTCAAACTCCTTATACATCAACATTTATAATCTATAATAAAAAAAATCGTAATTATGTTACCAATTAATTTACTATTCCTTACACTTCATTGTTATGTTACCATTTACAATTTTCAGTTTTCCTTATTCACTATCATTCCTTCTTGCTTTGTTTAGGAGCGCACATTCGACATGCCCACCGTGAAACGTCAACAAAGTGCTGTGAGTGAGCTCTCCCTTCAATTCCCAATTATGATGAATTTAGTGAGACGACTACCTTCAGTGTGTTTAGAGAACTAAAGTGGAGCCCAGTTGTAAGCACATTGTCGCTTGCAAAATTTATAGTTGTTGGACTTAGACAATATTTTAGATAAAATATCTGGACTTCCTGCCTGGACCCTCTGGTCGGTTATTTTCGTATCTGCGCATGCGCAGTGCGAAGAGCGTGACGTTGAATGACGTGGTAGTGACGTCGTTGCCTCTCCATCTCTCCTGTGACCGAACACAAGCATTGCACAATGCCTGGGGAGAGTGGTGGGCAGAAACCTATGAAGGCTTTGGCTAAAGGAGAAAAGATTGCCCTACTGAACAACTTAGAAGACGACCTGAGGCTTTCAAGTAGTGAATCAGAAGCAGACAATCCGCGGCCAACAACAATAGAAGTGATAGACAATTTTCAAGAAGTGATTAGTAAGAAAGAAAAGAAGAGGAGGCGAGAGGAGGCGAAGAAAAGTGAAGGAAGCGACAGTGTTGAGATCATGAATGATAGGAAGAAAAGGACAACACACACAGAAGGAAGCAAAAAGAATTCAACTGGGAATAAAACACAGCAGGTCTTGACTGAATCCAACACCCTTCAAGAGTCAGACCCCAGTGATTATGACAGTGACGGTAATGTTTCTATGGGAAACACTAGCCACAGTGGAAACAGCAATGCCATGGACCCTATCACCCTGCCCTCTGCCAAACAAACAAGTAAGCTGAATCTCCACTTTCCCAAGGACTCATTAAAATCTGTCGAGAATCGGTTTAATTGGATGATGAAGTACTACAGACAGCATGGTCCCAACATTCAATTCCGACAAGGTAAGAACCGGAACTTTATCAAGTGTCAGACTCCTGAAGTCTATAAAACCCTTAGTACTGTTGGCTTTGACGGGATTGTCCTAGTGGCCCCTCCAGCAGACGCTCATGAATGTTGCCACATCCTAGTGAAACGATTCCCCCTATACGCTGACATCGAAGATGCACGTGACTTTACTTCTAATATACTCAGTATACGTCGACATTACCGGGGACACACTCCACAAGCTGCTGTTATTGTCAAGTGGAAGGGAAGGGTATGTCCAACCACTGTGGAAGCCCATCCAATCCTTCCACCACTTTATGCAGAGCCCTATTATCCAGGGCCTGCATTTTGTGTTATCTGCTCGCATTGGGGTCACACCTTCACTGCCTGCTGCCGACGTGATCGTCCTAGATGTCGCTTCTGCTCACGTAACCACAACTCCGCCGCCTGTGCCCAGAAAATCAAAGACCACCTTAATAGGGGTGGTGTGGGCTATGTAGTTGAGCCCAGGTGCTGTAACTGTGGCGGCCGGCACAATGATGACTCACGGCAGTGCCCCAGTCGCCCTTCTGTCCCAGGGGAGAGGCCTCCCCAAGGGCTGCGTCTACTACAACGCCCCCCTCAGTCTACTGGGTCACCTGCCCTTGCCTGGCTTCACCACAACAGCACCTACCATTCCCTAACTCAACCACTACTGAGCCTCCTCTCCGTCTCTACTCTGACGCTATCAAGCTTCATGTTCCCACCAGTTCCCCCCCCCCACAACCCCATCGCTACTCTGACGCAGTCAAGCCTTGTGCTGCCACCAGTGCCCCCCCCCCCACAAACCCGTCTCTACCTTGACGCTGTCAAGCCTTGTGCTGCCACCAGTGCCCCCCCACAACCCCGTCTCTACCCTGACGCTGTCAAGCCTTGTGCCACCACCAGTGCCCCACCACAACCCTTCTCCAGTGACATGACACAGATCATGTCCCTCTTCCAAGAATTTACCAGTCATGTTGAGAAACTCTTGGTTACACTCTGTACCGCCATCTCCGACCTACACCGCGAACTCCTGCCCTTTGCTGCCACCCAGTCACTCCCCTCTTTTGGTTTGACACAAGCTGGTAGTCCCCCTGTGAGCCCCCCCTGCTCACAGGTTGTGTGTACTGGGGCCCCCGAGCCAAGCCCTGCCTTATCTTTACGTCACGTGCTGCCTCAACCTGTCTACCCACCTCAAGCCTCGCCTGCTCCTGTGTCTGTGCTGTCGCCACCAGGGCTACCTATTGGACCTGAGGACCCCACCCCCGGCTACCCATACTCCACCGACATGCCGGCACCTAAGGCCCATCCGTCCACGTCAGGGGTAATCACTCTAATACACCACAATGGATAGCAACGCTACAGGACTGCAGGTACTCACCTGGAACATAAACGGCTTGCAAAGCAAGTTTGGTGCCCTCAAAACCTACATCTACACTGAAGACGTCGACGTGCTGTGCCTCCAAGAAACGCGGTGTGCTGCTGGTACCTATGTGCTCAGTGGCTACACATGTGTTGAGAGCCCATCCACTCCTGTTCTTCGCATCGACGGACTACCACGAAGCCATGCACGTGGACTACAGATCTACGTCAAGAAGGATGTCCCCTACCAACCTCTCGACGTCCCCCTTGATGACGATACCACCGACGCACATGCCATCACAATCACACTAAAAGGTATGTCCCTCAATATTGTCAATCTCTATGTGCCTCCCTCCACCCCTACTGTACCTGTCCTACCACACCATATCACCTCCACCCCCACCCTCCTTGTGGGGGACCTCAATGCCCGTCACCCTAGTCTCGGCTCCCAGGGGCCCCACTCAAACTCCCGGGGTAACTCCTGGCTCTCCTACCTACAAACCACTGATGACCCTGTACGTCTTCTCTGCTCTCCATCACCCAGCCACATTGGGGGAGGGAAACTTGACTACATAGCTCTCTACTCTTACCCTCACCGCCCACACTCCACCCGCATCCTCCACTCCCCCCACAGTGACCATTTCCCTATCCACACTACCCTCAAGTATGTGAGAATACCCGTTCCACCCAAGGGTCCTAGGCTCAGGCTACCCCCTGCCAACATACCTGCCTTTATTGTAACGACCACGGTCGTACACGTGAGTTAACGCCAAAATCAAATGATTCATATTACGCTCAATAGCCCACAAAACATGTACCTCTGCTTTTATTTTGAGTCCTCCATCTGAGGAGTCCGTTTTCTCACCACTTCAAGACGCCTCAGTCCTCCGTTATCCCATTTTCTCTGACTTACTGAAACCAACCTCTCTATATAATGAATTTGAATGTGAGAGAGAACACCTTTATTTTTAGTCAACTTAGATATGTCTGTTTACAGTTGGAACATTCAAGATCCATTGTGAGTGGTGTTGAACGCTTCAACTGTCCTTATTGTTAGTAAGACGTGTCAAGTAAGTGAGTGTTGAGTTTGCCAGTTAGAGTGGCGTATTTTAGGTCGTCCGTGGGGATATCCATGGGTTTCTGATCGCGACTGAAGTTGTATTGTTTTGTCGCCCCGACATCAGAGAATCTGATGTTCATAGTTTAGTTAGTGTCAGTTGTCTATTTAAGAAAGTCATTCATCTTCTGAACAGTTCCTGTCAAACTCAAAATTCTCCCAGACTTAACGGCCGTTTGACCGGGGATGTGGTTTGCGGTCAGGTCAATAGAGTTGCGAACGCATATATAACTTCAATTCACCTCTTTACTGACAAACTCAATCTCTGATTAAATCATAAATATAGATGTAGAAAATTAGCCTGATCTGTGACACTGACGGTCACAGCTAGGTGTCCAACGACTACTGTGAATAGAGGGTCTATTGTTAGTGAAATTTATCTTTCTAGTAGGAATATGCCCTCAGGCCCGTATATATGCAGGCGCGCGAGGAGAAACCACTCCTTCTGTGATTTCTCCTCCACGTCTACAGGTATGTTCACGTGTGTTCCACGCCGCCATATTAACCCAGTTTAACTTAGTCATTTTTGCGAATATCAGTGTTCATGTTTTAACATAGTACCTTCAGTGCCAATTAAGTCAAGTAAAGTAGAGCTCTAGCTATCGTCTGAACTGGTGCCAGACGTATGTTTTGTATAGTGAAGTTAAATATTCACTCCTTCTGTGATTTCTCCTCCACGTCTACAGACGCGGATGTGTTAGCCACTCTCCTGAGGGTCGATTGCTACCTATGGGCAAGATGGTTCTTGAAAACTGTCTCTAAGGGGGCGCATTTAGAATCCCAGGACACGATTCCCCCGGGAAGCGCCCTCACCACTCTGCCAGTGTGTAACGAGTCAACCTCCCTGAGTGCACCTAGCGAGCGAGCCTTCAGCTTGGCGGTCGCTCTAAACAACTGTGCCCGCTGATTCCACCTGGAGACTGTGCTTCATCTATGGCATGGAGCTGTGTCCGCCCATGTTTGGAGGGATAACTAGCAGAAATATAGTATCCCGGGTTAAGTACTGAACCCCTGAATGAGAGTTCAAGGTACCAGGTGGTTCCTTGTGAAGTGATAAGAAATATTGTAGGTTACTACTTGTAGGATTGCCCAGTGTGTTATGTATTCATCTGTAGTACCCATGAAAGAATAACCTGAGAGTATCATGCTCTAATCAAGAAGTGGAGAGGTAATTTGTTACTTGTTAAAGTAAGACCTGAGGGTCCAGTGATGGCTTGTGAATAATAATACGGAATCTCATGTATCAAGGTAATCATATCCCAATTGTCTGATAAAGTAATGAGTATTTGGAGGTGTTGAATGAGGTACTAAGCTCTTGAAGTGTTTGATGATTTAATAAGTTAATTGCGGTCTTGTTTAGCCTGAGTGAATCTAAGATGCATCTTCTCCACTCACTGTGTTAATAAATATTGAATTAGTAATCTGAGTATCACCACTCTACTCCTTTTAAACATTGGTTCCCAGAAAATAATACTTACTCACGTGCCTAGACATCTACCACACTACCCAACAACTTTCCATGAGTTAGGTTATATAATGAAAAGTCTGAGTGGTGGCAGCTACCCTTTGTAAGTATAAAAAGTGTTGTACAAAGACTAACCCCAGACTAACCCATGTATAAGAAAGACATAAAACAAAGTATACTTCAGAAAGGAAAGAACATTGACTTGGAAAACATAAGTAGAGAAGCATAAGAGTTACTTGCATAAGAGTATAAGGTTTATAGAGATAAAGAACATATCATGATATGAGCAAGAATACATAAGAATAAATATATATATATATGTAACCGGTCGGAATTTACTGGACTTTAATTTCTCACTTGACTTGGGGTTTATTTAAAATTAATAGATGGTAATGGCAGTGGAAGCGCCCCTTTGAGAAAAATCCCGAACCAGCACAAGAACACTTAAAACTACTAAACAAAATAAATTGTCCGTGACCCGTGGAAGGATAGCATCTGTGACTGGGATGAATGAGACACACTGTTACATTTAGACACTTATATTCCCTCCAACACTACAAACACAATCCAATAATGGTACACCAATATGCGCACCTCTTAACTTGAACTTAAAACACTACTCTGGGGAATAAAAGTTATACATGATATAAAAATTATTAGAACCTCAGGCAACAATAAATTTGAAGTAATAAGAACTGTTCCGTGCACACATGAAACAGGCCTTAAAGGCTTTCACACAATAATATCAGTCACTTAGGTACCAAAAAAAGATATTAACTACTCTACAATGAATAGGCCTTAAGGGCACTCAACAAAATTATATGTCACTGAGGAATGGTAATAAAAATGAGAAATTAAATACTCTACAATGAATAGGCCTTAAGGGCACTCAACAAAATTATATCAGTCACTGAGGAAATGGTAATAAAACATGAAATTAAATACTCTACAATGAATAGGCCTTAAGGGCACTCAACCAAATTTATAGCACCCCAACAGATGCACACTTCCTAACCTAACCTAACCACTACTCTGGGGAACAAGGTTATACCTGAGATCAGAATTATGAAGAACAATCAGAGGCATTAAAAGAATCAAATCACAGTATCACTCTGGTTCCACTTGATGGCACAAACATTCAAAACAATATTATCAAAATTATCTAGAAACTATTAAATTACACCCGTAATAAGGGAGGGAAAATGTTCCTCCAGGTATCTCCTAGAGACCTAGACTCACGGTCTCAGTGTGTGACCATTAGTCTACTCAGATAGCCTCAGTGTACTCCCAGTGCGTCCATAAAGCGGACGGGAGTGAGCCAATCAGACCTTGTACAGTTGAGAGAAGCTTTAGCGTCCCGTGTCGTTTAGTTGTCGGGAGCACTCGTTCACTCAAGAGATCCTTTGCTACCCCGCTAAACAGTGACAGGCCTACTTTGATCGGTCCAATGGCGACAATCGCCACCCTCAATCCTCAACGGCAGTCTCAAACGGCAGTCAATCTCAGGTCAACTCCAGTCAACTTCAGTCAAGTGGGTTCTCACGGAAACCCTGAAATGAACTCACTGTTAGCTCTAGTTTACTTTATCACTGCCCTATCTAACCCTGTCTGAGATCGAATGAGACTTACTTGTTATACTGCAATATTTCAGCACAGGTGACTAGGCCACGTGACTATTTCTGGGACAGACGCGCAGAGACGTCTTGTTTGTGTGAGTGCTATCCGGGACTGAGAGAGAGGCCGCTTCGTGTCCTCTCAAGGCGTTAGCTTAGGCCTACGTGACCTATTTTCCGCCTAACTAATAACTCCTTGGGACACCCTTTAACATTATTCAGACTGCTAAACGATCTATAATAATTTCAAATTCAATAATAGTCCCTTAACTTCATGAATCGCATCATTATTAATCCGGTAAATTACATTTAATATCATATAGGCCTAGTTCCGCAATCTCCCACTATGTGCGGGGAGCGCTCTCTTCCCTCAGACGACCTTGAACGCTCAGTACCGCTAATGGCGGGGCATTCGAAATTACTCTGAAATTTCTGAATATTACAATCGACCCCCCTAAAAAAAGACAGCACTGTCCTCATGTGCTGAGAAGACCATTCATACGACCCCCCTAAAATTTTGTTCTAAGAAACTGCATCTTGCCCCTTTTGCTAAACGCAGCATTCCCGTCTTCTCTTCTCTCCTTTTCTCTCCCGCTAACACTCGACCCCCCTAAAGAAAAAACAGCACTGCCCTCATGTGCTGAGAGAACAACTTAGAACCCACCTTCAACTCTGTACTATTCCACTCGCAGCCAGCAACTCCATTTCTTCCTAGCCCAACTCAAACCAACCAGAACATCACGCTCCCCTTTTGCCTGGCCCTTAACTAGAGAACCAATGTCAAAATTAATACCAGCCCAAAACAAACATGCTCTCCTTTGGCCTGGCCCTTGAACTAAGAGGAACCAGTGTCCAAACAATACTCAGTCCAAAACAAACATGCTCTCCTTTGCCTGGCCCTTGAGCTAAGAGGAACCAGTGTCAAAACAATACACAGTCCAAAACAAACATTCTCTCCTTTTGCCTGGCCCTTGAGCTAAGAGGAACCAGTGTCAAAAAAATACTCAGTCCACGTCTCCGAACCTCATGCCGGCAGACCAACCCTCTGACAATGTACCAGTCCATATTAGTGAGGCCCTGGACATTACAACCGTACTCTCAATCCCGCTCATGACAGCAACTCAATCCCGCTCATGACAGCAACCACTACTCAACGCACATCTCTGACCTAACCATCTTTCCCATCCCCTCTGCCCTACTCACGACTCCTCCAACTCACCCTCGACAACCTGCCTTTTCTCATTACCATGCACCCTAAACTGTAATCGGTCGGCTTCGTCTTGTCTCTCAGCTGGAGGGCTCGATCAACCTCTCTGAACTACTTACGTACCCCTATATTTCCCACTTGGACCTCACACTTCCTTGACTGCTGAACGTGTGCCTGACATTCACCCCTTGTTTCCTCCCTGAACCGTTGAATGTGTGCCTGAGACTCCCACTTGAACCTGTTTACCTGTGCTTGATAATCCCTCTTTAGGTCTCGGAACTCCTCTCTCAGCTGTACCAAGGTCCCGCGGTCGTCTCTCTTCCTCCTCATACACATCTCTACTGTCAAGCCTAACCAACTCAGTCCGGGCACAAGGATGAGCATCAGTGCGAGTTCAATCCCTACCAGTACTAACCAACACATGATGGCGTTCATTATCCCAACCACAGAACTATCAGTCACGAAATAAAATTAACTACGCTCTGCTACCATTTGTAACCGGTCGGAATTTACTGGACTTTAATTTCTCACTTGACTTGGGGTTTATTTAAAATTAATAGATGGTAATGGCAGTGGAAGCGCCCCTTTGAGAAAAATCCCGAACCAGCACAAGAACACTTAAAACTACTAAACAAAATAAATTGTCCGTGACCCGTGGAAGGATAGCATCTGTGACTGGGATGAATGAGACACACTGTTACATTTAGACACTTATATTCCCTCCAACACTACAAACACAATCCAATAATGGTACACCAATATGCGCACCTCTTAACTTGAACTTAAAACACTACTCTGGGGAATAAAAGTTATACATGATATAAAAATTATTAGAACCTCAGGCAACAATAAATTTGAAGTAATAAGAACTGTTCCGTGCACACATGAAACAGGCCTTAAAGGCTTTCACACAATAATATCAGTCACTTAGGTACCAAAAAAAGATATTAACTACTCTACAATGAATAGGCCTTAAGGGCACTCAACAAAATTATATGTCACTGAGGAATGGTAATAAAAATGAGAAATTAAATACTCTACAATGAATAGGCCTTAAGGGCACTCAACAAAATTATATCAGTCACTGAGGAAATGGTAATAAAACATGAAATTAAATACTCTACAATGAATAGGCCTTAAGGGCACTCAACCAAATTTATAGCACCCCAACAGATGCACACTTCCTAACCTAACCTAACCACTACTCTGGGGAACAAGGTTATACCTGAGATCAGAATTATGAAGAACAATCAGAGGCATTAAAAGAATCAAATCACAGTATCACTCTGGTTCCACTTGATGGCACAAACATTCAAAACAATATTATCAAAATTATCTAGAAACTATTAAATTACACCCGTAATAAGGGAGGGAAAATGTTCCTCCAGGTATCTCCTAGAGACCTAGACTCACGGTCTCAGTGTGTGACCATTAGTCTACTCAGATAGCCTCAGTGTACTCCCAGTGCGTCCATAAAGCGGACGGGAGTGAGCCAATCAGACCTTGTACAGTTGAGAGAAGCTTTAGCGTCCCGTGTCGTTTAGTTGTCGGGAGCACTCGTTCACTCAAGAGATCCTTTGCTACCCCGCTAAACAGTGACAGGCCTACTTTGATCGGTCCAATGGCGACAATCGCCACCCTCAATCCTCAACGGCAGTCTCAAACGGCAGTCAATCTCAGGTCAACTCCAGTCAACTTCAGTCAAGTGGGTTCTCACGGAAACCCTGAAATGAACTCACTGTTAGCTCTAGTTTACTTTATCACTGCCCTATCTAACCCTGTCTGAGATCGAATGAGACTTACTTGTTATACTGCAATATTTCAGCACAGGTGACTAGGCCACGTGACTATTTCTGGGACAGACGCGCAGAGACGTCTTGTTTGTGTGAGTGCTATCCGGGACTGAGAGAGAGGCCGCTTCGTGTCCTCTCAAGGCGTTAGCTTAGGCCTACGTGACCTATTTTCCGCCTAACTAATAACTCCTTGGGACACCCTTTAACATTATTCAGACTGCTAAACGATCTATAATAATTTCAAATTCAATAATAGTCCCTTAACTTCATGAATCGCATCATTATTAATCCGGTAAATTACATTTAATATCATATAGGCCTAGTTCCGCAATCTCCCACTATGTGCGGGGAGCGCTCTCTTCCCTCAGACGACCTTGAACGCTCAGTACCGCTAATGGCGGGGCATTCGAAATTACTCTGAAATTTCTGAATATTACATATATATATATATATATATATATATATATATATATATGGACAGAATTGAAGGAGGATAAGTATATACAACAGGGTACTCATTGGAAAGAGTACGACGCAGAACAGATAAGTATATGAATAAATAGACTACTAACAGAAAAGAATAGCTGGATCAGAGCGGCCATTTTTTTGGTCCGGTAAACACAGCTGTGAGCGCTAGCTCCCAAATTTGGGATGTTTTCGAGCCTATTACATTATCTGAAGGATATATAGACTTACCTACTTGTGTATAAGGACCTGAGGATAAGATAAGTATCGTCAAGCAACTTTGGTGTTGGGAACTTACTGTTTACCTTACGAAAATAACTGCTCGGGGTCCCATCACTCCTGGCTGGGTGTTGTGGGATGTCAACATTGCCCCATGGAAAGTGAATTTTCGCTTAAGAACTCTACATGGAAGAGTAAAGAAAAGATAGTATTGGACGAAGTTCTTGAAGACCTTGAGTTGAGTAGTGATGAGTCAAATACGAGTGATGAAGCACAAGGGAAGTTCGAAAGTGAGAAAATACAGCTACAACAAGAGGTAGTGAATAAGAAAGAAATTTCTAAAAGAATGAGGGAGACAAGCTGGCATGAGGACAGTGAAAGCAAAGAAGTGAGAGAGGAGAAGAGACAAAAACATGTAGGACAAAAAACGTGTGTGGGTGGTAATAATGGAAATATCAGAAAGGAGACAGTGGAGAATGGATCAAGAACAGAGCAAAGTATGGAATTTGAAGGAAGCAGACAAGAACACACACAAGGTGAAGTTGGTCGTGTCAGGAAGAGATTAATTTTTCCACAGTCATGCCCGATGACCTTCCTTGAAAAATTAAAATGGGCAGTACAACTAGGACGGGAGCATCGCAGCTTTGAGCCTCTTTTGAAAGAAGGCACACACAAGCCTTATCTTACAGTGGGGACCATGGAGGCTGTGGAAATGTTGACAACTGTTGGGTACAAGGGATTACTGATGGTTTTGCCAGAGGAGAGCGACATACTACTTACAAAGGTAATAATCTTCAGGTACCCTGTAATACTAGATCCAGAATACTTATTGGATGACGAAAGATTTGTTTGGGTCAAGAGGCATTTAATAAGGGGCGAAGAGAGAAGCCAGATTATTGCTCTAATGAGAGGAAAGGTTCCAGAGAAAGTGTTCATCACAGGAGCAGGGTATAGGAAGGTGGCACTATATGTGGAGGGACCAATAATGTGTCTCAAGTGTTGCAGATGGGGACATAAGGCCTGGAGCTGTCAACTGGACCCACGTTGTAGATTCTGTGGGAAGAGGCACGAATCTAGCAACTGTAAGGACAAGATCAAAGCAGGAGAGAAAGTGAAGCCTTGTTGTTGTAATTGTGGTAAAACTCACAATGCTAGTTCAATTGCATGCGAGATGAGGCCACGTATGAGAAGTGACCAACAAAGGAATTATTCAGAGAACACTGAGGAAGTACGCTGTGGTCTGACAGTGACAAGACAGCAGGAGAACACACAGACAGTGATTCCTGAGAATGCCTGGCATGAAGATTCAAGAAGGATAAGGACTGCGCTTGCGGCCGGAAGCGTTGTTGATGCCAGGAACAAACAGAGTAATAAACAAGTAGCAAGTGAGAGTAGTGGTGCAGCCCTCCAGGTTAGTGATAAAACTGTGCAAGAAATTCTGGGAGAAGAGGTGCTTAAGATGTTTCAGCTTTTGCAAAAGTTAGGTCAGAAAATAGAAGTGATAGAGAAAAGACTTGATACAGTGATAAATAAAGAAAGGGAAAACAAAGCTGTGAATAATGTAGAATTAAAAGGGAAAGAGGAAAGTGAAGAGTTCAAGCCTTTGAAAAATTCAGTGCTTAAAATAAGTATTAAAGGGAAGGAGAGGAAAATAAAGGATTGTGTAGTGCAGGGAGCAACAACTGAAAGTTTTAAAAAGGTGTTGGTAAAGTGTAAAGATGCTGATAAAGAAAAACTTTTGAGGAAATGGGAATCTGTGCAGGAGGATTGGGCCTTCTTAAAGAATCTGATTGGAAAGGATATAAAACGTGTAAATATTAATCCTGGATCTAGCTAGCCTTAAGATAATGTCCTGGAATGTTAATGGTCTACAAAATAGAGTGACAGATGTACATTACTTTACCCTTAAAAATAATATTGATATAATTACCCTTCAAGAGACTGGGGACAGGAAAGGCGACCTGCTTAAACTGTCTGGATATAAGGGATTTCATCTCTATTCGGGTGAAGGTATAAGAGGGGTCTCAACATACATTAAGAATTCCATACCAGCAGAACTAGTTGGAAGCCCGAGTAGAGTACAAGGAATAGAAAGTGTCTGTATAAAGTTATATTTGAAGGAAGGAGAATTGAACATAGCAAATTTGTATATTTCTGGAGGCTGTTTTGACCTCAACTTCTTACCAGATTGCATGTTTTTGGACTCAACTTTGGCTGTAGGAGATTTTAATGCTCGACATCCAAGACTCGAAACAATGGGGAGAATTAATAGTAATGGTATAAAATTTTGGCAATTTTTACAAGATCACCCAGATGCTTACTTGTTAGGAAATAAGGAAGTGACTCATATTAAAGGAGGAAGGTTAGACTATGCTTGCATGATAAGCAGTCATGGAGTCCAGGGAGAATGTGAGATAATAAGGGAGCTAGTCAGTGACCATTTTGTTGTATATGTTCAATTACCATTAGGGAAGAGACAGGTGAGATATAGGAGGAAGAGATTGAAACTAAACAAGGATGACACAGAAGTGTTTACCCAAAATATAGAGAAATGGTACAGAAATTATACACCAGTCTGTATGGATAGCTTTTATAATGACTTAGTTGGGGAGATAGAAAGATATTTAACTAAGTCAACACAGAAAAAAATAAATGATAAGAGACATGGGGCTAGGAAACACTGCTATACCAATGACAAAATGTTGAAGGGATGGACACAAATGTTAAGGGCAGCACATAAAGATTGGGTAAAGAATGGTAGAAGAGAAGAAGATAGGGAAATCTTCATGGATATAGCCAAAATATGTGGGCAGGCTAGGAAGGAGGCAAGGGAGAAATATTGGCAAGATTTTGCACAGCACATTGGGGAGAGTAAAAATCTCAAAGAAATATGGCAGGATATTAACAAAATTAGAGGAAAAAGGAGTAATTTTATTAGCCATCCTCATCCAGAGGAAGAAGCTAATAAACTGGTTGACAAATGGGCTAAAGCAGCAAGTGTTGCCTCCCTGCCTAACAGGACAATAGAAGCATTAGATGAGTGGCAAAATGAAAGAAAGAGATTTATTTCATCAGCTCTAAATATTTGTGATGTAACATGTGTAGATATTACTAAAGATGAGTTATTAAATGCTGTTCAAAAAGGAAAATCTACAGCACCAGGCGAAGATGGTGTGACATATGAAATTTTGAACTGCTTAGTTGGTATGGAAAATAGTCCATTATTAGATTTATTCAACATGAGCTATGCAGAGGGTAGATTACCAACAGAATGGAAGAAAGCGATAGTTATTCCTTTCCCTAAGGCAACTGGTGGATACAGGCCAGTGTCTTTAACATCTTGTTTTTCCAAGATGATGGAGAGAGTATTATTAAATAGGCTTGTATATATTGTGGGGGAAAATCTATCTTGTAATTTATTTAGTTTTTTGGAAGGGAAATGTACTTCAGACTGTGTTATAAAATGCTTATCAAATGATGCAGACAGATGTAGAGTTTTTGTGGATTTACAAGGAGCATTTGATAAAGCCCACAGTGAAGTAGTTATGAATGAACTGGCTGCTCTAGGGGTATCAGGAAAGTTGTTACACTGGATTGGTGACTACTTGCATGGAAGGAGAATCTGTGTATGGTATCAGGGATGTTTGTCTGAGGAAAGAGCACTTGAACTAGGCACTCCCCAAGGGGGAGTATTGAGTCCAATGTTATTTAATGTGTTAATGAACAAGATAGCCTCACACAAATATCCCAAAGGAGTTGTAACCATCATTTATACAGATGACATCTTATTTCAAGGAAACTCTGTAAAAAATTTGCAGATTGCATTAAATAATTTTAGTGTTCTTTCTCAAAAGATGGGCTTAGTTATCAATGAAGAAAAACCAAGTGCGAATGTAAAGGAAGAGGAACTGAATCCGTTTTTCTAAATGGAAAAATTGTTGAGAAAGTGTCAAAGTATAAATATTTAGGAATGTATATTGGCTTTACTAGTGAAAGTAAGAGGCAGAAATATATCATGTCCTCACTCAATGTAGAGCAAGATTACAGCCCTTGAAGGCACTAGCATGTTGTGGTAAAGGTGCTGGGGTACCCATACTGAGAATGATGTATATTTCTACCATCAGATCACTTATAGACTATGCAGTAGGGTGTGTCAATTTAGGGGGTGAACTGGCTAAATTGAAAATCGAGTAATTTGGTAGCAATTTATTGTAGTCTTTAAGCATGCAAAACAATATTCTGGCATAAATTTTTTTTATAATAAGTCCTACCTACATCAAATGGATTTTTAAATGTACATATTTGTGAATTTATAACATAACCAGCGTTTGCACACATGTTACTGTTTCAAGTTTCAAATTATTATATTTTATTATCCGTAGTCTATTTGAAAGTAACCAATGCCTTCATACTCTCTTTGCTTTGGTTTCTTGTCATCAGTAGTCTGCTTGCTATTTGTGCTTTGATGTAACCTTCTCGCCTCTCGTGGCTGTAAACATGGCCCGCTGCTTCTGTGACCATTTTCACACATCTCTCCACACTTTGAGTGTGGGAAGGCCACTTCGGCACCTGCATTGGAGTCTCTTTAAGGTTTCTCAATTCTTGGCTAGTTAGACTTGTTGTCAATGGTGGCTCTAAGACTTCCAAACTCAAGTCAACCAATTCTGACAATTTGGTGGCATTGACGTTTATTGGGGGAACTTTTCTTGAATGAAACGAACAGTCTCCCAACTGGTCGTCATCTATTAGCGTTCCTCAAATCTTTAGAATGACTTCTACAGCCTCGGTTCGGAGATTGGTACATTGACTGCAAAGCATTGCTTGCAAAACTGCTTCTGATCGAGCATACCAAGCGGACCTTCTTGCCACAGGTAACACGATGTCCCTCACTACCTTCCTCTGTGTTCTTACTAGCTGCAATTGAAACAAAAGGTGATTGGGCCCATCCACCCACATAGGATTAAGTTTCACACTAAACCACTGGGGAAGATAAACTCCAATAATAAATTCAACAATTAACCTCAAATTCTTCAGCACTTTGCCCTTCAATTCGTGTTTGGAAATCCAAATCCTGCAGAAACGAAGAGCTGTAGTTAACCAACGGCTGTGACTGACAGGTCCAATCTCCAAGAGAGCCAATGACTGAGGCACTTCTCCTGATCTTATTGCTTGGGCAATACGATAAGCATAGGATTGATCTGTGCTGAGATCTTTGATGACTCCTTCAGACAACGCCGGAAGGGGAGGGCCAACTTCGACCTTTGGAAAGGTTGTTTTTATTTCTAGTTGTGTTGCTTCATCCAGCATGATGCCAAGGGGACCTGACCACTTGTTGTTGCTCTTTGTAGGACCATCAAGTTCCTGGATGAGATGACGAAGAGGTAGCTCGCCTGTATGTAAATCACATACAATCCAAACAAGTCTTCTTCCTAGTTTTTTCTCTAAATGCGTCATTACACCCCCTGCCATCCGGTGTTCACTGCAGTTGAATCTCCACCAACAGCCTGCAGTGAACTGCCAAGTCCTCTCTCCTGAACCCAACATAAAATATGATCAGCAATGACCTCTGCATGTTTCTTCCCTTCTACTTCAGTTTCGGGAGCAAAGTGAAACAAAAACCGACCACCAGGCTCAGAACAGACAGAGTAGTGTTCTTCTTTGATGAGACCTGGAAACTTTCTGTTCACTCCCTCTACTTCTAGCAAAACTTTTGTGTCATCTATTCTTCCATCAAACAAAAGACAGGAGAGCCCTCCCTCGCTTAAATCTTTTTCATGCTGATCAGATATTTCCTTCATTATTTTTTCTTGTGCTCTTCTAATTTTATTATGATCTATCACCAAAGATACATCCTCTCGGCTGATGAGGCCTGCATCTATCCAAGCGGCAGTTGCAATTTCTGCAGCCTCACGAAGTCCAGCATGGTGGCGAATACTAGCTAAAGCAATGTTTGAAATATTTCTTGTGTTGTATTTCATTTTCTTTGGTAAAGGTTCAGATGGCTCTTTGGAACTATCATCTGATGTTGCTTCCTGTTCATCAGAAGAACTATCAAAGAAGTGATAAACATCTTGACACAGCTCTTCCTCTCTTTGGATGGCTTCTTCACTCTTCATTTTCTTCTTTTGTTCCCTCTCTCGGATTTGTTCTCTCTTCTTGGCATTAGCAATCTGCTTCTTTGTTTCTGAATAATCTATTGAACCCATTTGCATACTTCCTTGGCCTTCTGCCTTTGTCCTCTGTGCCTTTATAAATTCAAGCTCTAAAACAGGGATCTTCTTTTCACGAGGACAACCACAATCAATGTGGGAATTATTTTCTCTCTTACCTGAGTGAGAACAGTTGGATTCAGAACATAATTGTATGGAGCACTTGCAGGTCAAAATGTCAAACAGAGTATCAAGTGTGTGCAGAAATTCATTTTTCCTGGCCAAGTTTCCTTTACCAAGTGATGTTTCAACTGCTTTGTGCCATAATTTCGTTAGTTTTAGCTCAATAGTTCGACACTGATTAATCACAGGTGGTTTGAATAGTGCATTAGCTTTTGTCCATTGATGCAGAAGAGGGACTATCATGTCATTTATGAGTTCTTTATCTGTATAGTTCCTTCTGTCCTTTGCATTTTTTTCTCGGAGTAACCCTAATCTTAGCATGTCTCTCACTGTTGGAAGTTCTGATACAGGAAGCTCCTTCCCTTTGCCAACTAGCAGGCTCAAGTGGGTTGACAACTGACTTCTTGTCTTCAATTTTGACATCTTCACACTATCTGACAAATAGAAAAATATTTCAATGTTTCATAATTCAATTGTTGTTTCAAAAAATATCAATTTGTTTATCAAAAATGCTGTAACAGAAATAACATAATAATTTCTTAGAACATAATGTTTCATACAATGATATAAGTAACTGCGACAATCAATATGCCCTACTTACAATAATTAAAATGTAGAATTCGTCTGGTAGAGTAGGTGCAAGTGCAATGAGAGCAAACCACCGTCTATGATATCTAGAAGGAGAGTGAACCGGGCGCCTTATCCTCACGCTTGGTACAAGTCAAAACAAGAATTAAACTGTCCCACACAGAGAGCCTGTTCATGTTCATGTTCTGACATGCATATTGTACACAAGCTAAAGAACCATAAAATACTCCATAATCCATATGCTTACATGAGATTAGTTAATATCAAGTGAATAATTCTAATCAAGTCTCATTAATTTGTTGAAATACTGATATTTGAAACTTTAAGGTATAATTGATGTAGGTGAGGGTTATTTCAATTCATTTTTGTTTGCTAATCTCAAGTTTAGACATAAAGAGGCACAATATTTTGACTACCAAATTTGATTTTTAACATGTTGACAAAATTGACAAACCCTACTATGCAGCACCTGTCCTCTCTTGTACTGGTGAAGGAAGGCTACGGAAGCTTGAGATCATGCAAAATGAAGCAATGAGAATAATTTTAAGGTGTCAAAAGAATGCAATGATTGAGATAATGTAAATGGAACTAGGGTTACAGAGCATTTCACAGAGGGTCAATGAAATTAATACAGTTGCAGCAGTTCGATTAATGAGAGGGAACAGTGCGGGTAAATTTGTACAAGATATAAATGATGGTTTAAAAGATAAAAGGACCTTCTGCAGGCAAGGCAAGAGAGGATACATGAATGGATTAGTAAATATTATTAAAAAATGTAATCTGGCAGACTGGTGTACAGCTGTTCAGAAGAGTTGTAAGAATCCACCCTGGGAAGAACGACAAGTAGAGTTAGACATAGTGCCTCTCACAATGAAGAAATCATTACATGAACCAGGACAGTTAAGGGCTTTATATGGGAATAAGATTAGTAATTTGCCTAAAATATACACATTGCATGCATATTATGACGGTTCAGTTATGTCAAGTGGCAGGGCAGGGTGTGGGATCCTTATAAGACAGTACACAGAACAAGGAAATGATGACATCAAAATTGGACTTCGGTTGAGCAGTTTTATTTCATCAACACAAGCTGAGTTATATGTAATGTTAGTAGGATTAGAAAATGTTGTAAAGAGGTATAAAGATGCATATTTTTTTGTTGATAGGGCAGCTTTGGATTCTTTGAACAGTGGGAGTCCAGTCTTTGGACTCATTATTGGTTCATGTAGAAAATTAGTAAATACAATAAGGAAAAATGGCCATAATGTTCAATTTGTATGGGTCCCTTCACATGTGGGGATTGGTCTTAATGAAGCAGTAGATATAATAGCAAAAAGAGCCACGGAAAAGGACGAGATCGACATAATATGTACTAAAACCTTGAAGCAATTAAGGAGCAAATTACGGAAAATACAATCAATAGAAGATAATTTCAAAAGGAATGAAATATACGAGAAAAGTGAAACAATGAAACATTACCATCATGTTCTCATGAACACAATATTTACATATGGGAAAGATAGGAGTAGGTGGAAAGATTCAGTGTATATGAGGTTAAGATTAGGATATAAATATTATTGGGAACTTGGAGCTGAGAGAAGAGAACAGGATAAAGAATGTAGAGTTTGTAGAACATCCAGATCCCATACCCTGCCACATTATATACTGGAATGCCCATTGCTTAATGTATATAGAAAAGCCTATATAAATAATGTCCCCCTGCAAATAGAGTGGATGTTTGGAAATGGGAAAATAGATGAAATATTAAAGAAATATAGAAATTTTGCATCTAGAATATAACTATGTATTATAACTAATTATATGAAATATTAGGGATTTATGTGAGTCCTGAGAGGGACATTCCTGGACTGGGGTGAGGATGACTTGTGTCACTTCATCCCTTTGAGATGTATTAATGTTTTTTTATATCTTAATAAACGTATCAATCAATCAACGCGATTTCAACGCTGTTGCAATTAAATTAATGCCCATTAGGTAATACTTTTACTTTGCTTCTATTGCAAATTGGTGCAACAAGGATCTATCTCGAGTTTTGTTTGCAGATAAACATTCAAACTTCTTATACATCAACATTTCAAATCTATCGTAAAAAAAATCGTAATTATGTAACCAATTAATTTACTATTCCTTACACTTCATTGTTATGTTACCATTTACAATTTTCAGTTTTCCTTAATCACTATCATTCCTTCTTGCTTTGTTTAGGAGCGTTATTGACCAGTGTTAGTGAAGGAAGAAACTGGCATGTTTGAGGGGCAGACTGAAGAAAACATTCACTGTACTTTCCCCACGGAGAGATACGCCCATTGCCACTATTTTTTACTATGGTACCACCAACAAACCCCGCTGTTTTAATTTAATTTTATTTAATTTTTATATATTAACTGGAAAACTAATTTCTGAAAAAATCATAAATTGCACTAAAAATGAAAGTGCCGAAATGCTTGAGGCAATTACTTTTTGAACCTTGTATGCCAACCTTCTTGAAAGAATGAAGGTCCGCCCAGAAAAGTAGTTCCTGAAGTATTTGTAAAATGATTACATAAGTATAGAAATTTCTTGCATATAATTGAAGAAAATTTGGAATTGCATCAATTTCTAGTTTGGTTATTAGTCAATTTCCCAATAAAATGATACTGGGCTATATTGATCTTGTTACTATGCCAAAGAAACTAGTTCCACAATGTTCAGTTTTAGATTAGGAGGGATAGCCCTCACTAGATAGCAAGTTCCTCATAATTGATATTATAAGTAATACCCCAAACGACTTAATCGTGAGAGGGAGAAACTTAAGGTCAATTTGAGATAGAAGAAAACTTGGCTTACCTCTATACTTTAAAAAAATTATCCTGGCAAATCAATCTAAAGTTGATGGTTGAGATACTATTAATTACTTCATTTTGGATCTAATGGAAAATCATCTTGAATTAGACACAAGGAAAACGCGAAAATAAATATCAATAGTTAACATTTTCTAGCCCCGTATGTTTGTAAATGAAAAGAGTTTATCAAGCCAAACTTGTTTATTTCCATCACATGCCTCTTATTTTTAATTTGAAAATTTTTATTTTAGCAAACTACGAATTATAGAAAGAGTAATCATTTTACTTGTTTATAAAATTAGGTGAATAACATAAAAAAGAAGGTTCATCACAATGATGGGCAGTCAAGTAAGGTTAGGCTTCAGGATGATAGTATTCGAGCATACTTACCTGGCACAGGAGACTCCGTGATCACGAAGGCGGTTTTCCCAGGGCGAGGCTCACCATTGCACTCCGGTGTCGCTGACCCTTGCGATTAACCCAAATGTGGTTAACTCGGGTGTGCAATTTTTGTTAGTGGGGGACTGCGTTCGCGCTATCCCCCTTATACATATCGTAAGGGATTCTATATGAAATATAAGGTAAGGTGCAGCGGCGTATTTGTACCGCTTAACAAGGTCTCTCTTAATAATAGTACTTGATTTATGCTTAAGGGTCAGCGAAGAATTTTTTTTTCTACGCTACTTTTATATGATTTATATTTTGACAATTATGTGTGAATGAAAAGATTTTCAAACTCTCCAATTGATGCCTAGTAACTCATAATACTGAAAGAAGGTTTTAATAGTGTGTTAGGAAAACGTGTTAATCTAAATTATTTCCAGCATAAGATCGAGAAATTTTTTTGAGATTAAAAACTTCGATTGAGACAGGAAAAGGAGTGTTATGTCCTCATGACACAATAGACAACTTCAAAATATTAGCTGTACTCATGTTGTGAAGCGAGCCTGAACTTATCCTAATGTTATATCCAAAATTATCCTTGCCAGGTCCTACACACCTCTTATGCATGTTTGTCACATCATACTCATGCATGTGTAACTCCGCATATTGTAACCTACCAAGGACCAAATAAATGGACAACATCCTGCTTTTTTGCAACCCAGAAAGAAGTGGCACCTGTATCTGACCGTGACATGTATACAGCGATTGTGAGACATTATGCCCATTGCCATCTTTAAGTAAAAGGTAATATATTTGTTTTAATTTCTCCCCATGGGGAGTTGACCGATCCCAGAGATACTGCAATACCGGGCCGATCCGCGGCAAAGGTGGAGCAAGCCCCTAGCACTTCGCCATGATCCAAAAATCAGTTTAATATCGAAGATCCCACATGGGGATCGTATCAGATATTAAGCTGATAAGAACAGATTTTATTTAAAAGAATGATACATTGTTTTTTATTTACAATTGGCTGACTATTTATTACATTTTATACATAGTAGTCCTAGTCCACTAACTAGAACCAATTCTTTCTTCTATCTTGAATTTGGGTTTATTTCACCCTACATACTGTCTAGCACCTGAGGTATGTTCTATATAAATCATTCTCGACCAGCGAATGGCATCACTTTCACATAGTTTCCTGAAGAGGCGAAGGTATCCCTTGGATGCCAGTTGTTTCATCAGCTTCTCGTTCTCCGGGTCGTATGTTCCCAGGGGTCCCACTATGAATGCAGCCACCTTCACCTGCTGGTATTGTCTTCTCATCTCTGCTGCCAGTTCTGCATACTTTCTTCTTTCCTCAGCCTTGCTTCTATAAATGCCTCTTGTCCATTCTCGAATGGGCAGGTGACGTCGATCAGGATCACTTCTCGGTTCTTTTCAATCACCAGGTCTGGACGTCCATTGTCTGCTGCTCCTGGTACTCGTTCATTTACGACATGATCTTCCAATGTCGACCTTCTGCGGCTTTTCGTACTCTATCCACCAGGGCATTATGTCGCTTTTGCATGGCTCGAGCGTGTATCATGCAGTGGTTTACTACATGTGGGAGCGTTTCTTCTCTATTGCACCGACGACATCTCCGATCCCTATTCCGGCCTTGCTTTGCTCCATTGACGGGGAGTAGGTTCAGTCTTGCGAAGGTTGTATACGCTCCATTTCGAACAAATGCTGATGATGCTCTCTCTTGTGCTACGAGCTTCATCACTTTCCCTTGGTCAGGCTTATTCTGCAGAACTTCATCTCTCATCTTTCGGCGTTGGTTCCGGATTGTTTTGGCTACCTTCCTTCTATCTTTTTCTTCAGTGAAGGAGTCCGTGCATTTTATCTTGATGTTGTCTCTTCCCTCTGCTATCCAGGAAACCCCCATTCGGCCTGGGGCACATCTGGCTCTAGACCAGATGGTTTGGTGGTCTCCTCCTCGCGTTTACATCTCTCCCTGTGTTAGGTAAATGCATGCGTCGGTCATGCTTGGCTCCTGTCGTGTTCTCATTGTTGCCACTCGCCGGCATTCTTCTCTGGCTATTTCCCTGACGTCAGGATCCGGTGACGTGAGTAATTTAAACGGTATCCACCAGGAAAATGTCAGAGTCTTCTGCCGCGAGTGGGACACCACAAGCTCCAGCTTTACCGCTTCCGTACAGGTACTCATTCGACGCTCTTGACGGTAGATGTAGCGTGTGTTAAGCATTGTCTTCATTTCGTTGTCCAAGTGTGCCCAGTCTGTTTTCCTCAGTTGCCAAGTCCTCATTGCATGCACTCCTGCCGGGTACATGAATGTCTTGACTGCATCCATTCTCTGCCACGGTGCTAGCTTGCTTGTCAGTATTTTGGTCCCGAGGTGCATTAGTTCCTCTACTGTTTGGATGTTTGGCAGAAGATGGAACCCAACTGGTCGTCCCAAGAATAGTGTTGCTTCGCCATCGCTCTTCCATTGAATGGGCGTTTCTCCAACATAGAACTGTGTCTGGCGCATTCCTCGAGGTCTTCGTCCAGACAGGTGGAATGATGAGCATTTGCTAGGATTTATGTCCAGTCCCATCCTACTGCATTGTTCTGTTGCTATGTGGAGGAGTTGCTGTAGATTATCTTGCTGTTTTGTAATAATGGTTATATCGTCTGCATATGCTAAGCATGGGTGCTTGTGTTGTTGGTTCAGTATCATTCCTTCGGCCGCGATTTTCCGCAACAGTGGTTCGACCGCTATATTGAACAGGAGACCACTAATTGGGCACCCCTTTTGCACACCGTATTGCACTGGTATCTCTTCTGTTTCTCCTTCCTTTGTTAGGAATCTTATCGTCTTGCCACTGATGATGTCTCCTGCTACTGCTTCAAAATCCCGTCCCACCCCTATACGGTTGAGCGCTCTTTTAATGAGTTCCAGTGACACAGAGCCAAATGCATTGGTCAAGTCGAGTGCTGCTATGCAGGTATCGCCATTGCTCCGTCGTGCATCGTCCATGTGATGTTGAAGTATGTAGTTGTGTTCTATCACCCCATCACTTGGCATGAATCCTTTCTGTGCAGCGCACAGTACCTCGTTGTCAACGAGCCACCTTCTGAGTCGTGCTGTGAGGCATCCCGTGTACACCTTGTATATTGTGCGGCTCAGTGTTATATGCCTCCAATTTGAAACGACTTCTGGGTTACCACCTTTTTTGGGGACAAGTATTGTTCTATATTGTTTCCAGGAGTCTGGTATTCTCTTGGCTCTTAGACACACTTTGAATATGGCTGCCATAACTCGGCAGCTTGGGTCAGCCTTTATCCAGTTATCATATGATATTCTGTCTTCACCTGGTGACGAATTCTCTGCTCCTGCTATTTTGTAAATACTTCCTTCTCTGTGAAGGGCTGCATTTCCATCTCTGGTCTGTCGTCTGGTGGTTCGGGAATGTGCTCCACGGTATTTAGGTCACATTCCTTTTCGACCATCATGTGTTGGAAGTGTTCCTCTATTCTCTCCTTGCTTATTTCACATCTTGCGCCGTTCCCTTCGGCAATTAGCCGTATTGCTCGGCGACGGTTGTATTTGTACAGCCTCTGGATCTGTTTGCAATCATTGACATCGGTGATTTTCCTGGTCGTGTTTTGTCCTTGAGAGATGTTTATCCTGTTTGCCGCTTGAATTGCTACCTCGATCTCAATCAGTACTTCTTCAAATCTTGCCCAGTCCGGGTTCCGCTGGATCTCATACACTGTGCCCAGAAACGGCTCCAGTATCCATGTCTCCTCAGCTTCATCTCGCTCTTCATTTGGTTCAGGAGTTATGCCAATCTGCTCCTGTATGTTGGCTTCACCACTTAGTGTTTGGGTTGCTTCATTTTGCGATAGTGGTGTAAGGGATTCACTGAGATTACTTTGGCTTCCTTCATTTGTTTCTTGGCTTTGCAATATCTGTTCCCCTGTTTGGGTACTGTCTCCACCATGTTGTTCATCAGGGCTTAGAGGTAACAGTGGCATTCTTGGAATGTGCAAGAGGGGTGTCAGGTCCCCTGCTTGCTGTGATTCCTCTCCTGGTGAGGGTTCATTTTGGAGCAGCTGGCTCGGCGCTATCGACCTCAGTCGCGTTTCTTGATCAGATTTCAGATTCAGATTTGCCCCCGAGGGGGCTAGTTTATTGGGCACCCCCTTACATCCTGTGCAAGGTGAAGCGCAGAAGCGTTTACAGCGCCCAACAGGGAGGTATGAAAAGTTCATACTTGCCTTTATGACTCGTACGTTAAGGGCGTAAAAGCCTAAAGGGTCATAGGTTCTGTCAAGTTACATAAAGTGAGAGAATGATGAGTGTGTGGGGGGAAAGTTCCCGGTACATCTTATCTGTTTATGGCAAAGAGTGGCAGGTCCCTAATAATGTCAAATGCCAGGCCTGTGACTAGGAGGAGGGCTATCTGGTCTGGGAGGGAAGAGGTGTTGGTAACGGCTGGGGACCTATAGGAGGTCATAGGGCAAGTGAGGATGTAGTGAGAGAGGGTGTGAGAATCGGGTTGGCCACAAAGTTTACAAACAGTGCGGTGAGGCTCAGGGTTGCCAATGTACTCCCATAGGTACCTGTACCCTAGGCGCAGTCTCATGTATATAAGCTGTTGAGATCGAGTCAGGGATTGATATTCTTTGTAGTGGCGGTTGTCGTCACCGGTTACAGCGTCATAGTGGCATAGTGTGACGCTACCCCGTTGTTTCAGGTGTGTCCAATTTTCGTTGAATGCCTCTCGTTGTGTGGCGTGTATGCGAGATTTGAGATGATTCAGGGAGAGGGCGAGAGTGGGTTCAGTATCTTCTTCTTGTGTAGCTTCTTTTGCAAGCCGATCAACAGTGTCACAGGCAGTTATTCCTATATGTGACGGGATCCAAAGAAACTTGACACGGATGTCATCAGTTTGTTCTTGCCCGGCAACGGCGGCTAGGGTGTGATGGGCGGCAGGGGAGGAGGGGGAGGGTAATTTGAGCCTCGCTAGCGCAGAAGTGCTGTCACTGATTATAAGGAGGTTCCGGCGTTCAGTGCGAGCATAGGTCGCCCCCTCATGAATGCACGCGAGGATGGCTATGCTTTCAGCATCAGTGGAGGAGGCCCAGCCGTGGACCCTGATTTTCCTGCAGGCCTGGCGCTCAGGAATCCACACAGCTGCCCCAGCGCTGCCCAGCGTGGTAACAGACCCATCACAGTAGACGAGGATAGGAGGGTGGGAGGTCTTTAGAGAGGAAGCGATATCATTAATCTGCTCAAGGCAGTTAAGTTTGAGCATATACCTCAGTTGGGTGGATTTACGACCAGGGAAGGTGTGGACGACAACATCAACACACGGGGAGGTCCACGGCGGTAGAGGCGGATGAGTGTACTCGGGAGGGAGAGAGGTCGAGGGGGTGTAGAGGTGATAACGCAGGATGTCAGCAGCAGTGTGGACGGGCCAGAGTTGAGAGGGAGAGGGGAAAGTAATGGGGACAGGCCGGCGCAGGAGGGTGTTAAGATGTGAGTTCAGTGAGCGCGACAGGGGAGTCGGTTGCTCACTGCGAAGAAGTTTAACACCAAGGATGGCATTGAGAGCAGTAATTCGATCGCAGACGGGAAGCAGGATTAGTTCGCGCTGCATGACTTCTATACGTTTCTTGATCGTCTGGGCTCAGCGGTGACACTGGGCGTGGTGTCTTAGCCAAAAGGCCGAGAATTCAGATTCAGTTTTCCCCCGAGGGGGCTAGTTTATTGGGCACCCCCTTACATCCTGTGCAAGGTGAAGCGCAGTAGCGTTTACAGCGCCCAACAGGGAAGTATGAAAAGTTCATACTTGCCTTTATGACTCGTACATTAAGGGCGTAAAAGCCTGAAGGGTCATAGGTTCTGTCAAGTTACATAAAGTGAGAGAATGATGAGTGTGTGGGGAGAAAGCTCCCGGTACATTTTATCTGTTTATGGCAAAGAGTGGCAGGTCCCTAATAATGTCAAATGCCAGGCCTGTGACTAGGAGGAGGGATATCTGGTCTGGGAGGGAAGAGGTGTTGGTAACGGCTGGGGACCTGTAGGAGGAGGTCTTAGGGCAAGTGAGGATGTAGTGAGAGAGGGTGTGAGAGTGGGGTTGGCCACAAAGTTTACAAACAGTGCGGTGAGGCTCAGGGTTGCCAATGTACTCCCATAGGTACCTGTACCCTAGGCGCAGTCTCATGTATATAAGCTGTTGAGATC
Organism: Homarus gammarus; assembly: GCA_958450375.1. Classification (NCBI taxonomy): domain Eukaryota; kingdom Metazoa; phylum Arthropoda; class Malacostraca; order Decapoda; family Nephropidae; genus Homarus; species Homarus gammarus. The sequence goes on from CAUDMG010000139.1 coordinate 145,137, forward strand.
GAATCAGGGATTGATATTCTTTGTAGTAGCGGTTGTCGTCACCGGTTACAGCGTCATAGCGGCATAGTGTGACGCTACCCCGTTGTTTCAGGTGTGTCCAATTTTCGTTGAATGCCTCTCGTTGTGTGGCGTGTATGCGAGATTTGAGATGATTCAGGGAGAGGGCGAGAGTGGGTTCAGTATCTTCTTCTTGTGTAGCTTCTTTGGCAAGCCGATCAACAGTGTCACAGGCAGTTATTCCTATATGTGACGGGATCCAAAGAAACTTGACACGGATTTCATCAGTTTGTTCTAGCCCGGCAACGGCAGCTAGGGTGTGTTGGGCGGCAGGGGAGGAGGGGGAGGGTAATTTGAGCCTCGCTAGCGCAGAAGTGCTGTCACTGATTATAAGGAGGTTCCGGCGTTCAGTGCGAGCATAGGTCGCCCCCTCATGAATGCCCGCGAGGATGGCTATGCTTTCAGCATCAGTGGAGGAGGCCCAGTCGTGGACCCTGATTTTCCTACAGGCCTGGCGCTCAGGAATCCACACAGCTGCCCCAGCGCTGCCCAGCGTGTTAACAGACCCATCACAGTAGACGGGGATAGGAGGGTGGGAGGTCTTTAGAGAGGAAGCGATATCATTAATCTGCTCAAGGCAGTTAAGTTTGAGCATATACCTCAGTTGGGTGGATTTACGACCAGGGAAGGTGTGGACGACAACATCAACACACGGGGAGGTCCACGGCGGTAGAGGCGGATGAGTGTACTCGGGAGGGAGAGAGGTCGAGGGGGTGTAGAGGTGATAACGCAGGATGTCAGCAGCAGTGTGGACGGGCCAGAGTTGAGAGGGAGAGGGGAAAGTAATGGGGACAGGCCGGCGCAGGAGGGTGTTAAGATGTGAGTTCAGTGAGCGTGACAGGGGAGTCGGTTGCTCACTGCGAAGAAGTTTAACATCAAGGATGGCATTGAGAGCAGTAATTCGATCGCAGACGGGAAGCAGGATTAGTTCGCGCTGCATGACTGCTATACGTTTCTTGATCGTCTGGGCTCAGCGGTGACACTGGGCGTGGTGTCTTAGCCAAAAGGCCGAGAACGCGATTTCAACGCTGCTGCAATTAAATTAATGCCCATTAGGTAATATTTTTACTTTGCTTCTATTGTAAATTGGTGCAACAAGGATCTGTCTCGAGTTTTGTTTGCAGATAAACATTCAAACTCCTTATACATCAACATTTCAAATCTATCATAGAAAAAATCGTAATTATGTAACCAATTAATTTACTATTCCTTACACTTCATTGTTATGTTACCATTTACAATTTTCAGTTTTCTTTAATCACGATCATTCCTTCTTGCTTTGTTTAGGAGCGTTATTGACCAGTGTTAGTGAAGGAAGAAACTGGCATGTTTGAGGGGCAGACTGAAGAAAACATTCACTGTACTTTCCCCACGGAGTGATACGCCCGTTGCCACTATTTTTTACTATGGTACCACCAACAAACCCCGCTATTTTTATTTAATTTTATTTAATTTTTACATATTAACTGGAAAACTAATTTCTGAAAAAAACATAAATTGCACTAAAAATGAAAGTGCCGAAATGCTTGAGGCAATTACTTTTTGAACCTTGTATGCCAACCTCCTTGAAACAATGAAGCTCCGCCCAGAAAAGTAGTTTCTGAAGTATTTGTAAAATGATTACATAAGTATAGAAATTTCTTGCATATAATTGAAGAGAATTTGGAATTGCATCAATTTCTAGTTTGGTTATTAGTCAATTTCCCAATAAAATGATACTGGGCTATATTGATCTTGTTACTATGCCAAAGAAACTAGTTCCACAATGTTCAGTTTTATATTGGGAGGGATAGCCCTCACTAGATAGCAAGTTCCTCATAATTGATATTATAAGTAATACCCCAAACGACTTAATCGTGAGAGGGAGAAACTTAAGGTCAATTTGAGATAGAAGAAAACTTGGCTTACCTCTATACTTTAAAAAAATTATCCTGGCAAATCAATCTAAAGTTGATGGTTGAGATACTATTAATTACTTCATTTTGGATCTAATGGAAAATCATCTTGAATTAGACACAAGGAAAACGCGAAAATAAATATCAATAGTTAACATTTTCTAGCCCCGTATGTTTGTAAATGAAAAGAGTTTATCAAGCCAAACTTGTTTATTTCCATCACATGCCTCTTATTTTTAATTTGAAAATTTTTATTTTAGCAAACTACGAATTATAGAAAGAGTAATCATTTTACTTGTTTATAAAATTAGGTGAATAACATAAAAAAGAAGGTTCATCACAATGATGGGCAGTCAAGTAAGGTTAGGCTTCAGGATGATAGTATTCGAGCATACTTACCTGGCACAGGAGATACCGTGATCACGAAGGCGGTTTTCCCAGGGCGAGGCTCACCATTGCACTCCGGTGTCGCTGACCCTTGCGATTAACCCAAATGTGGTTAACTCGGGTGTGCAATTTTTGTTAGTGGGGGACTGCGTTCGCGCTATCCCCCTTATACATATCGTAAGGGATTCTATATGAAATATAAGGTAAGGTGCAGCGGCGTATTTGTACCGCTTAACAAGGTCTCTCTTAATAATAGTACTTGATTTATGCTTAAGGGTCAGCGAAGAATTTTTTTTTCTACGCTACTTTTATATGATTTATATTTTGACACTTATGTGTGAATGAAAAGATTTTCAAACTCTCCAATTGATGCCTAGTAACTCATAATACTGAAAGAAGGTTTTAATAGTGTGTTAGGAAAACGTGTTAATCTAAATTATTTCCAGCATAAGATCGAGAAATTTTTTTGAGATTAAAAACTTCGATTGAGACAGGAAAAGGAGTGTTATGTCCTCATGACACAATAGACAGCTTCAAAATATTAGCTGTACTCATGTTGTGAAGCGAGCCTGAACTTATCCTAATGTTATATCCAAAATTATCCTTGCCAGGTCCTACACACCTCTTATGCATGTTTGTCACATCATACTCATGCATGTGTAACTCCGCATATTGTAACCTTCCAAGGACCAAATAAATGGACAATTACATCTGCTTTTTTGCAACCCAGAAAGAAGTGGCACCTGTATCTGACCGTGACATGTATACAGCGATTATAAGATATTATGCCCATTGCCATCTTTAAGTAAAAGGTAATATATTTGTTTTAATTTCTCCCCATGGGGAGTTGACCGATCCCAGAGATACTGCAATACCGGGCCGATCCGCGGCAAAGGTGGAGCAAGCCCCTAGCACTTCGCCATGATCCAAAAATCAGTTTAATATCGAAGATCCCACATGGGGATCGTATCAGATATTAAGCTCATAAGAACAGATTTTATTTAAAAGAATGATACATTGTTTTTTATTTACAATTGGCTGACTATTTATTACATTTTATACATAGTAGTCCTAGTCCACTAACTAGAACCAATTCTTTCTTCTATCTTGAATTTGGGTTTATTTCACCCTACATACTGTCTAGCACCTGAGGTATGTTCTATATAAATCATTCTCGACCAGCGAATGGCATCACTTTCACATAGTTTCCTGAAGAGGCGAAGGTATCCCTTGGATGCCAGTTGTTTCATCAGCTTCTCGTTCTCCGGGTCGTATGTTCCCAGGGGTCCCACTATGAATGCAGCCACCTTCACCTGCTGGTATTGTCTTCTCATCTCTGCTGCCAGTTCTGCATACTTTCTTCTTTCCTCAGCCTTGCTTCTATAAATGCCTCTTGTCCATTCTCGAATGGGCAGGTGACGTCGATCAGGATCACTTCTCGGTTCTTTTCAATCACCAGGTCTGGACGTCCATTGTCTGCTGCTCCTGGTACTCGTTCATTTACGACATGATCTTCCAATGTCGACCTTCTGCGGCTTTTCGTACTCTATCCACCAGGGCATTATGTCGCTTTTGCATGGCTCGAGCGTGTATCATGCAGTGGTTTACTACATGTGGGAGCGTTTCTGCTCTATTGCACCGACGACATCTCCGATCCCTATTCCGGCCTTGCTTTGCTCCATTGACGGGGAGTAGGTTCAGTCTTGCGAAGGTTGTATACGCTCCATTTCGAACAAATGCTGATGATGCTCTCTCTTGTGCTACGAGCTTCATCACTTTCCCTTGGTCAGGCTTATTCTGCAGAACTTCATCTCTCATCTTTCGGCGTTGGTTCCGGATTGTTTTGGCTACCTTCCTTCTATCTTTTTCTTCAGTGAATGAGTCCGTGCATTTTATCTTGATGTTGTCTCTTCCCTCTGCTATCCAGGAAACCCCCATTCGGCCTGAGGCACATCTGGCTCTAGACCAGATGGTTTGGTGGTCTCCTCCTCGCGTTTGCATCTCTCCCTGTGTTAGGTAAATGCATGCGTCCGTCATGCTTGGCTCCTGTCGTGTTCTCATTGGTGCCACTCACCAGCATTCATCTCTGGCAATTTCCCTGACGTCAGGATCCGGTGACGTGAGTAATTTAAATGCGGTATCCACCAGGTAAATATCAGAGTCTTCTGCAGGGAGTGGAACACCACAAGCTCCAGCTTTACTGCTTCCGTACAGGTACTCATTCGACGCTCTTGACGGTAGATATAGCGTGTGTTTAAGCATTGTCTTCATTTCGTTGTCCAGGTGTGCCCAGTCTGTTTTCCTCAGTTGCCAAGTCCTCATTGCATGCACTCCTGCCGGGTACATGAATGTCTTGACTGCATCTATTCTCTGCCACGGTGCTAGCTTGCTTGTCAGTATTTTGGTCCCGAGATGCAAAAGTTCCTCTACTGTTTGGATGAAGATGGAACCCAACTGGTCGTCCCAAGAATAGCGTTGCCTCGCCATCGCTCTTCCATTGAATGGGCTTTTCTCCAACATAGAACTGTGTCTGGCGCATTCCTCGAGGACTTCGTCCAGACAGGTGCAATGACGATCATTTACTCGGATTTATGTACTACACTTTGATCTTAGCCAAAAGGCCGAGAAGCGATGACGATTGATGTGTTGTAATTAAAGCAATGCACATTACACAACAACCTTACTTTAGATTTAAATTGGTGCAACAAGAATCTATCTCGAGTTCTGTTTGCAGATAAACAGTCAATGTCCTTATGCATGAACACTAAAAATCTATAGTAAAAAATATCGTAATTATGCAACCAATTATTATACTATTCTTTACACCTCGTTTTTATATTACTAATTACAATTTTTTGTCTTCCTTAATGAGCATTTACTAGGATTTATGTACTACACTTTGATCTTAGCCAAAAGGCCGAGAAGCGATAACGATTGACGTGTTGCAATTAAAGCAATGCACATTATACAATAACATTACTTTAGATTTAAATTGGTGCAACAAGAGTCTATCTCGAGTCCTGTTTGCCGATAAACAGTCAAAGTCCTTATGCATGAACAGTAAAAATCTATAATAAAAAAAATGGTAATTATGCAACCAATTATTATACTATTCTTTACACCTCATTTGTTTTCCTTAATGTTAAAAAAAATATCACTCCTTTTTTCTTTCCTTCTTTGTGAATGTTATTGACCAGTGTTAGTGAAGGAAGAAACTGGCATTTGAGGGGCAGACTGCAGGAAACTTACACTGTACTTTCCCCATTTAGGGATACGCCCGTTGCCACTGTTTTTTTAAACTATGGTACCAGCAATGCACCCGCTGTTTTTGTTATTTTATTTTTTACATAGAAGCTGGAAAACTAATTTCCGTTGCATTATGAAAAGTATAAATTGCACTAAAAATGATAGTGCCTAAATACTTTAGACAATTACTTTATGAACCGTGTATGCCAACCTTCATGAAAGAATGAAGCTCCGCCCAGAAAAGTAGTTCCTGATGTATTTATAAAATGCTTACATAAGTATAGAAATTTCTTGCATATAATTGTAGAAAATTTGGAATTGTATCAATTTCTAGTTTGGTTGTTAGTCAATTTTTCCAATAAAATTATTCTGGGCTATATTGATCTTGTTACTATGCCAAATAAAGTAGTTCACAATGTTCAGTTGTATATTAGGAGGGATAGCCCTCACTGGATTGCAAGTTCCTCATAATTAATAGATAAAGTATAGAAGAAATACCCCAAACGACTTAATCGTGAGAGGAAGAAACTTAAGGATCAATTTACTATAGAAGAAAACTTGGCTTACCTCTATACTTTAACAAACTTATCCTGGCAAATCAATCTAAAGTTGATGGTTGAGATACTATTAATTACTTTATTTTGGATCTAATGGGAAATCATCTTGAATTAGACAGAAGAAAAACGCGAAAAAAAAAATATCAATAGTTAATATTTTCTAACCCCGTATGTTTGCTTTTTGAAATTATATGATGGAAATGAATAATTTCTAAAGCCAAACTTGTTTATTTCCATGATATGACTCTCATTTTTAATTTGACAAATTTTATATTAGTATACTACGAAACATATAAAAAGTCATCATTTAGTTGGCTTATAAATTTAAGTAAACAACATAAAAGAGACGGTTCAGCATAATGATGGTCAGTCAAGTTAGGTTAGGGTTGAGGATGATCATTTCTGCGCATACTTACCTGGCACAGGAGATACCGTGATCACGAAGGCGGTTTTCCCAGGGCGAGGCTCACCATTGCACTCCGGTGATGCTGACCCTTGCGATTAACCCAAATGTGGTTAACTCGAGTGCGCAATTTTTGATAGCGGGGGACTGCGTTCGCGCTATCCCCCTTACACAATTCGTAAGGGATTATACAAGAAATATAAGGTACAACGGCGTAGTTTTTACAGCTTAACAAGGTCTCTGTGCTACTTTTATATTATCTATATTTTGACATGTACCGGGAACTTTCCCCCCCACACACTCATCATTCTCTCACTTTATGTAACTTGACAGAACCTATGACCCTTCAGGCTTTTACGCCCTTAATGTACGAGTCATAAAGGCAAGTATGAACTTTTCATACTTCCCTGTTGGGCGCTGTAAACGCTTCTGCGCTTCACATTGCACAGGATGTTAGGGGGTGCCCAATAAACTAGCCCCCTCGGGGGCAAATCTGAAATCTGATCTATATTTTGACAATTACGTGTGAATGAAAGATCTTCAAACTCTCCAATTGATGCCTAGTAACTAATAATATTGAAAGAAGTTGGATTTCTTAATAGTCTGTATCACACTCGACAGTCACTCACTCACAGCAATGAAAGAAATCTATCATGATCTTGTTTACCAACACATGACACACTGTCACACAGTATGGGGGTCCTCTGGCTCTTCAAAAACATAATCTCTGGTTACTGCACAAAAGAGAGTTGTACGGACAATGACCTACTTGAAAAAACAGTTCACACAAATGAAAAATTTACTATATTAAAAAGGTTTAAATTCAAAGTATTTCAAGCGCTATAATAAGTATACATTTTTTTTTTATTTAAAGATTTATTGGACTGCTACCCCTGCGGACCTGAAGTTACCAGGTTTCATACAGGCGTAATAGTGGTAGGTAGACATGAGAGACCGGTGGACATCACCATTGAAATAACTCATATTACATAAGAATAAAAACATCTATAATCAAGATCCAGGTTTATTTTTATTATATTAGATAACTATTACTTATCACTAAACGGTTGTACATTGTACAATGAGGGCCATATTAAAAAACAAAACATTTATGAACTAAGTTATTTCGCGAAGTCACTGATTGATTGATTGAAAACGTTTATTGAGATACAAAAAACATTAATACATCTCAAAGGGATGAAGTGACATAAGTCATCCTCACCCCAGTCCAGGAATGTCCCTCTCAGGACTCACATAAATCCCTATATTTCTTTAATATTTCATCTATTTTCCTATTTTTAAACATCCATTCTATTTGCATGGGGACATTATTTATATGGGCATTTCTATATACATTAAGCAATGGGCATTCCAGTATATAATGAGGCAGGGTATGGGATCTGGATGTTCTACAAACTCCACATTCTTTATCCTGTTCACTTCTCTCAGCTCCAAGTTCCCAATAATATTTATATCCTAATCTTAACCTCATATACACTGAATCTTTCCACCTACTCCTATCTTTCCCATATGTAAATTTTGTGTTCATGAGAACATGATGGCAACGTTTCATTGTTTCACTTTTCTCGTATATTTCATTCCTTTTGAAATTATCTTCTATTGATTGTATTTTCCGTAATTTGCTCCTTAATTGCTTGAAGGTTTTAGTACATATTATGTCGATCTCGGCCTTTTCCGTGGCTCTTTTTGCTATTATATCTACTGCTTCATTAAGACCAATCCCCACATGTGAAGGGACCCATACAAATTGAACATTATGGCCATTTTTCCTTATTGTATTGACTAATTTTCTACATGAACTAATAATGTGTCCAAAGACTGGACTCCCACTGTTCAAAGAATCCAAAGGTGCCCTACTATCAACAAAAAAATATGCATCTTTATACCTCTTTACAACATTTTCCAATCCTACTAACATTGCATATAACTCAGCTTGTGTTGATGAAATAAAACTGCTCAACCGAATTCCAATTTTGATGTCATCATTTCCTTGTTCTGTGTACTGTCTTATAAGGATCCCACACCCTGCCCTGCCACTTGACATAACTGAACCGTCACAATATACATGCAATGTGTTTATTTTTGGCAAATTACTAATCTTATTCCCATATAAAGCCCTTAACTGTCCTGGTTCATGTAATGATTTCTTCATTGTGAGAGGCACTACGTCTAACTCTACTTCTCGTTCTTCCCAGGGTGGATTCTTCCAACTTTTCTGAACAGCTGTACACCAGTCTGCCAGATTACATTTTTTAATAATATTTACTAATCCATTCATGAATCCTCTTTTGCCTTGCTTGCAGAAGGTTCTTTTATTTTTTAAACCATCATTTATATCTTGTACATATTTACTCCCCACTGTTCCTCTCATTAATCGAACTGCTGCAACTGTATTAATTTCATTGACCCTCTGTGAAATGCTCTGTAACCTTAGTTCCATTTTCATTATCTCAATCATTGCATTCTTTTGACACCCTAAAATTATTCTCATTGCTTCATTTTGCATGATCTCAAGCTTCCGTAGCCTTCCTTCACCAGTACAAGAGAGGACAGGTGCTGCATAGTCTATAAGTGATCTGATGGTAGAAATATACATCATTCTCAGTATGAGTACCCCACCACCTTTACCACAACATGCTAGAGCCTTCAAGGGCTGTAATCTTGCTCTCCATTGAGTGAGGACATGATATATTTCTGCCTCTTTACTTTCACTAGTAAAGCCAATATACATTCCTAAATATTTATATTTTCACACTTTCTCAACAATTTTTCCATTTAGAAAAACTGATTCAGTTCCTCTTCCTTTACATTCACACTTGGTTTTTCTTCATTGATAACTAAGCTCATCTTTTGAGAAAGAACACTAAAATTATTTAATGCAATCTGCAAATTTTTTACAGAGTTCCTTGAAATAAGATGTCATCTGCATAAATGATGGTTACAACTCCTTTGGGATATTTGTGTGAGGCTATCTTGTTCATTAACACATTAAATAACATTGGACTCAATACTCCCCCTTGGGGAGTGCCTAGTTCAAGTGCTCTTTCCTCAGACAAACATCCCTGACACCATACACAGATTCTCCTTCCATGCAAGTAGTCACCTATCCAGTGTAACAACTTTTCTGATACCCCTAGAGCAGCCAGTTCATTCATAACTACTTCACTGTGAGCTTTATCAAATGCTCCTTGTAAATCCACAAAAACTCTACATCTGTCTGCATCATTTGATAAACATTTTATAACACAGTCTGAAGTACATTTCCCTTCCAAAAAAACAAATGAATTACAAGATAGATTTTCCCCCACAATATATACAAGCCTATTTAATAATACTCTCTCCATCATCTTGGAAAAACAAGATGTTAAAGACACTGGCCTGTATCCTGCATCCTTAGGGAAAGGAATAACTATCGCTCTCTTCCATTCTGTTCGTAATCTACCGTCTGCATAGCTCATGTTGAATAAATCTAATAATGGACTATTTTCCATACCAACTAAGCAGTTCAAAATTTCATATGTCACACCATCTTCGCCTGGTGCTGTAGATTTTCCTTTTTTAACATCACAAATATTTAGAGCTGATGAAATAAATCTTTTTCTTTCATTTTGCCACTCATCTAATGCTTCTATTGTCCTGTTAGGCATGGAGGCAACACTACCAGCTTTAGCCCATTTGTCAACCAGTTTATTAGCTTCTTCCTCTGGATGAGGATGGCTAATAAAATTACTCCTTTTTCTTCTAATTTTGTTAATATCCTGCCATATTTCTTTGAGATATTTACTCTCCCCAATGTGCTGTGTAAAATCTTGCCAATATTTCTCCCTTGCCTCCTTCCTAGCCTGCCCACATATTTTGGCTATATCCATGAAGATTTCCCTATCTTCTTCTCTTCTACCATTCTTTACCTAATCTTTATGTGCTGCCCTTAACATTTGTGTCCATCCCTTCAACATTTTGTCATTGGTATAGCAGTGTTTCCTAGCCCCATGTCTCTTATCATTTATTTTTTCTGTGTTGACTTAGTTAAAAATCTTTCTATCTCCCCAACTAAGTCATTATAAAAGCTATCCATACAGACTGGTGTATAATTTCTGTACCATTTCCCTATATTTTGGGTAAACACTTCTGTGTCGTCCTTGTTTAGTTTCAATCTCTTCCTCCTATATCTCACCTGTCTCTTCCCTAATGGTAATTGAACATACACAACAAAATGGTCACTGACTAGCTCCCTTATTATCTCACATTCTCCCTGGGCTCCCTGACTGCTTATCATGCAAGCATAGTCTAACCTTCCTCCTTTAATATGAGTCACTTCCTTATTTCCTAACAAGTAAGTATCTCGGTGATCTTGTAAAAATTGCCAAAATTTTATACCATTACTATTAATTCTCCCCATTGTTTCGAATCTTGGATGTCGAGCATTAAAATCGCCTACAGCCAAAGTTGAGTCCAAAAACATGCAATCTGGTAAGAAGTTGAGGTCAAAACAGCCTCCAGAAATATACAAATTTGCTATGTTCAATTCTCCCTCCTTCAAATATAACTTTATACAGACACTTTCTATTCCTTGTACTCTACTCGAGCTTCCAACTAGTTCTGCTGGTATGGAATTCTTAATGTATGTTGAAACCCCTCTTATACCTTCACCCGAATAGAGATGAAATCCCTTACATCCAGACAGTTTAAGCAGGTCGCCTTTCCTGTCCCCAGTCACTCTATTTTGTAGACCATTAACATTCCAGGACATTATCTTAAGGCTAGCTAGATCCAGGATTAATATTTACACATTTTATATCCTTTCCAATCAGATTCTTTAAGAAGGCCCAATCCTCCTGCACAGATTCCCATTTCCTCAAAAGTTTTTCTTTATCAGCATCTTTACACTTTACCAACACCTTTTTAAAACTTTCAGTTGTTGCTCCCTGCACTACACAATCCTTTATTTTCCTCTCCTTCCCTTTAATACTTATTTTAAGCACTGAATTTTTCAAAGGCTTGTGCTCTTCACTTTCCTCTTTCCCTTTCAATTCCACATTATTTACAGCTTTGTTTTCCCTTTCTTTATTTATCACTGTATCAAGTCTTTTCTCTATCACTTCTATTTTCTGATCTAACTTTTGCCAAAGCTGAAACATCTTAAGCACCTCTTCTCCCAGAATTTCTTGCACAGTTTTATCACTAACCTGGAGGGCTGCACCACTACTCTCACTTCCTACTTGTTTATTACTCTGTTTGTTCCTGGCATCAACAACGCTTCCGGCCGCAAGCATAGTCCGTATCCTTCTTGAATCTTCATGCCAGGCATTCTCAGGAATCACTGTCTCTACTGTCTGTGTGTTCTCCTGCTGTCTTGTCACTGCCAAACCACAGCGTACTTCTTCAGTGTTCTCTGAATAATTCCTCTGTTGGTCACTTCTCATACGTGGCCTCATCTCGCATGCAATTGAACTAGCATTGTGAGTTTTACCACAATTACAACAACAAAGCTTCACTTTCTCTCCTGCTTTGATCTTGTGCTTACAGTTGCTAGATTCGTGCCTCTTCCCACAGAATCTACAACGTGGGTCCAGTTGACAGCTCCAGGCCTTATGTCCCCATCTGCAACACTTGAGACACATTAGTGGTCCCTCCACATATAGTGCCACCTTCCTTTACCCTGCTCCTGTGATGAACACTTTCTCTGGAACCTTTCCTCTCATTAGAGCAATAACCTGGCTTCTCTCTTCGCCCCTTATTAAATGCCTCTTGACCCAAACAAATCTTTCGCCATCCAATAAGTATTCTGGATCTAGTATTACAGGGTACCTGAAGATTATTACCTTTGTAAGTAGTATGTCGCTCTCCTCTGGCAAAACCATCAGTAATCCCTTGTACCCAACAGTTGTCAACATTTCCACAGCCTCCACGGTCCCCACTGTAAGATAAGGCTTGTGTGTGCCTTCTTTGAAACGAGGCTCAAAGCTGCGATGCTCCCGTCCTAGTTGTACTGCCCATTTTAATTTTTCAAGGAAGGTCAACGGGAATGACTGTGGAAAAATTAATCTCTTCCTGACACGACCAACTTCACCTTGTGTGTGTTCTTGTCTGCTTCCTTCAAATTCCATACTTTGCTCTGTTCTTGATCCATTCTCCACTGTCTCCTTTCTGTTATTTCCATTATTATTACCACCCACACACGTTTTTTGTCCTAGATGTTTTTGTCTCTTCTCCTCTCTCACTTCTTTGCTTTCACTGTCCTCATGCCAGCTTGTCTCCCTCATTCTTTTAGAAATTTCTTTCTTTTTCACTACCTCTTGTTGTAGCTGTATTTTCTCACTTTCGAACTTCCCTTGTGCTTCATCACTCGTATTAGACTCAACACTACTCAACTCAAGGTCTTCAAGAACTTCGTCCAATACAATCTTTTCTTTACTCTTCCATGTAGAGTTATTAAGCGAAAATTCACTTTCCATAGGGTAATGTTGACATCCCACAACACCCAGCCAGGAGTGATGGGACCCCGAGCAGTTATTTTCGTAAGGTAAACAGTAAATTCCCAACACCAAAGTTGCTTGACGATACATATCTTATCCTCAGATCCTTATACACAAGTAGGTAAGTCTATATATCCTTCAGATAATGTAATAGGCTCGAAAACATCCCGAATTTGGGAGCTAGCGCTCACAGCTGTGTTTACCCCGAAGTCACTGATATTACCAAAAAAGGCCATTGTTATTTTATAATTAACTTACTATAATTTTCACACATGAAATATTTTTAATCCTTGACGGAATAGTCTTATTTGTTATGGCCTTAAAGACCTTAGTTGAAGCGCAGGCATAACATTGTAACAATAACAATCTCGTTGATTTGCTATATTTGTTCAGATTTAAAGGAATTATGTAAATTAAATCCTCTTCAAGAAAATCCACTTTAAGTAATACCACTTTTGACTGCCAATCACGGTAGTCTTAAATGTTACTTAGGACTTATAAATCTTATTTTAAAACTTTTCTAGACACTGGACAATAAAACCTTTAATGCCTTTCTTGACTGGAACTATGACTCCAAGTATGTTCTAAGTTAATGTTTGTTGGGGTCTTGAACGAGTTTGCGATCATAGCTCTGGTTTCCCTTCAAAACACGTAAATCTTTCGCATTTTTTCTAAAGATTTCCGGTGGGGGGAACAACTCGATGAGTCTTAATGAATTTTTTCTGAGCCCATTCATATGGGCTCACAAAACTAATCCAAATTAGTCGAAAATAATCGTACAATGATGTGATCTAATGTAGTAAAAAAAAAATCCATTCACATCTACAACGTCCTGGATGGAACAAATCTCCCGGCTATTACAGATCTAAATCAAGTTGGGAGAATATAGATCTGTAATAAAATTACGTTCATGCACTTATTAAAAATTGCTCTAGACTTCAAACAAACCAAAATATTTACAACGAAAACTCGTGCACGAACATTACAAGGCAAAATATAATTCTAAATATTATGCCTACAATCAAAACAAGAATGACTTATCTGCCAAGTTGAATACAGGTCAGCCACATAAGTAAAGAGAATAAATACCCAGACAACATCAAGAGAATTGGAACACAAGACTGCAACGGGTGTCAAGAGTAAAACTGACACGGCCGGCTTTTCCCAGTTGATGGTGGGAATTTAAGGTCCTCTGGTGTGGAGATGTTCGGGGTACTTGGTTCTAACTACAGGAGCGAACATAACACCTGTAGAGTTCTGTAGGTTCTATTCAATGGAAATATACAGGAGTGCGCTCACAAGCTCAGGTAGTCCTTACACTCCTATATGGGTCAACTGACCTCTCAGGCGACATGTGGTAAGTGGTACATTAACAGCTTCCAGATGTCGCCAGGCACATTTATCTAAGCGTGTGGTGACATGAAACAGGGGCATTGCCACACGCTACTAACTAGAGAAGTAATGTATATAAATAGAGTACATACATGGTATACATACAACATACATAATATACATACATGGTTTCATTACCGGAACCACAGTAACTAGTCTAATGGCTGTTATGTACAAACTAGCTAATTAGAATAAATCAACTAAATAAATGTATTTTACATAGTCCAAATAAATCAGTTTCTACAAATTCGCCACTCGACAGACTGTTGATCGTACGTTGTTGTTATACTGTAATTGTCATGGTCATATGGACATGGTTGCTCTGTTAAAACCTATTAATTCATATTACGATCCACGCTCACAAAACCAAGCAGGCATCCCCTGGACTCCCCGCCCACCTAGCACGATGTCCTCCGTAAACTTCCTGACCTCTCGTATGTCTATGGGAAAGGGTCGCGGAAAAGGGACGTGACTGCTGCCCGTATCATCATTGGGTATGACTCTGCTTGGGAGATTGGTATCCCCGCATCCCCGAAGCAACGCTCTTGTACATTATGCAGAAAACCCGACAGCCGCACCCTTATTCACTACCTCCTAAGATGTCCCCGCACGCAACGCTTCCGTGACGCCTGCTGGACCATTACTCCACGACCCCCTGACGGAGACACAATGATCCTCCCCATACTGGCCAGATATTATGTAAATAATATTGATGATGTGTTAAAGGAATATCCTTCCTTCCTTAGGCTTTAGTAAGCACCTTTTTAATATTTATATATACTTGTGACACTTGCCAGATGCTTCTGGTGTTATTGTACAAGGATACCTAGTGACAGCACTAGGATCCCGCTTCCTCTATCAATGAATAAAAAATATTGAAATTGAATTGAAACCTGTAAACCTATTGAGTCCCCTAGTTGAAATATTTGTTCTCTAGCCACTTCGGGAGAACCGAGTCCTCCGGAGAGACTCGGGTATTCCAAAATACCGCAAAGGGTGTTCATGAAATTTGAATTGGTGAGAGAACACCCCTGCTTTGCGTCAACTTAGAGATTACAGATGAAGCGTTCAAGATCCTGTGTGACTGACGTTGAAAGCTTCTATTGTATTTACTGTTAGTGAAATTGTCAACATATGTCAGGGTAGAATCAACTTTAAGAATGAGGTACAGTATCATTGACGTCATCCCTAGAGATCCCAGTAATTGTTAACTGTGGCTGAAGTCACCTCTTTTTCACATATGAACATCACAGAATCTGATGTCCATGGTGTTAGGTTCTGAATAATAAGTTCTATATACAGGAGAGAACACAAACACCTGTATAGTTTTGTAGGTTCGGTTTACTGGATAAGAGTATGTACACAAAGGAGAGCAGCGGTCTCCCTTACCTAGGCTCCTTGTCAACTGCTATAGGCGACGTATGGCAAGTGATACATTAGCAGCTTCCATACGTCGCCAGGCACATTAATTAGGCATGTGGGATATGGTAATAACATTGCCACACGCTGCTAGCTACATAAATGGAGCACATACATAATATACATACATAATATATAATCCAGCATACATAATATACATACACATGGTGAAATTGTTGTAAGGGTGTTAATTAAGAAAATAATTAATTATCCTAAAGAGGACTGTCACGCCACGTATCTCTGAAAATCTAACCGGTGTAACCTAATACTACTACTTGTTTTACGCTCCGTTCACCAGGGACTGTCATCCTGAACCTTGAAATCAATTTATCCTGTAATTCTGGTCTTCGATAGCTCAGTCACAGCGAAAAAAAAAGGGATCTTAGGAAAGTAAAATGAGTTCGTAGTTTCATTTTCACGTCGTTGATTGATACGTTTATTGAGATACAAAAAAAAAAAAAAAAAAAAAAAATCTCAAAGGGATGAAGTGACTTAAGTCATCCCCACCCCAGTCCAGGAATGTCCCTCTCAGGACTCACATAAATCCCTAATACAGATATATCTTGTATAGTACATAGTTATATTCTAGATGCAAAATTTCTATATTTCTTGAATATTTCATCTACTTGCCTATTTTTAAGCATCCATTCTATTTGCTTGGAGACATTATTTATCTGGCCATTTCTATATACATTAAGAAATGGGCATTCCTGTTCACTTCTCTCGGCTCCAAGTTCCCAGTAATATTTATACCCAAATCTGAACCTCATACACACCGAATATTTCCACCTGCTCCTATCTTTCCGATTTGTAAAATTTGTGTTCATGAGAACATGATAGTAGTGTTTCATTGTTTCACTTTTCTCATATATTTCATTCCTTTTTATATTATCTTCTATTGATTGTATTTCCCGCAATTTGCTCATAATTGTTCCAAAGTTTTAATACATATTATGTCGATCTCGGCCTTTTCCGTGACTCTTTTTGCTATTATATCTACTGCTTCATTAAGACCAATCCCCACAGGTGAAGGGGCCCATACAAATCGAAAACTATGGCCTTTTTTCCTTATTGTATTTAAAAAATTTCTACATGAACCAATAATGTGCTCAAAGACTGAACTCCCGCTGCTCAAAGAATCCAAAGCTGACCTACTATCAACAAAAAAAAAGATGCATCTTTATTCCTCTTTACAACATTTTCTAATCCTACTAACTCGGCTTGTGTTGATGATCTAAAATTGCTTGGCCGTAGTCCAATTTTGGTGTCATCAGTACCTTGTTCTGTGTACTGTCTTATAAGGATCCCACACCCTGCCCTGCCACTTGACGCAACTGAACCGTCACAATATACATGCAAGGTGTTTATTTTAGGCAAATTTCTAATCTTATTCCCATAAACCACTTGCAAGTACAGTATTTTAAGTAAAAGATTGAACTTGAGAAACTTTGGATTGAAATATACTTTCTACATATTATGTTTAAGAATTATTTCTAATATTCTTTTTGATACACAGTCCTTGTTTTTATATTCACTTTGTTATTTTTCCCTTAGTTTATTTGTCTTTGGCGAGGTGGATGAAGTTGGGAGGAATTATGGATTGAAGTAATTACAGCATTATACATCATTCTTATTCGTCTTGCATGCTTGTTTATTTTGGTCAGTCTTATAATGCCCAAAAACTATATATTTAAAAAAAAATGGTTAATTTCATTGATTTGAACGGGAGTACTGTTTTATATTACGTTAAAATAATGATATTTACTCAGTAAAATCCCCATATAGGTTTACAATTCATTTCGGTAATGGTGGAGCACACAGTTAGGACCAGATGGATTTTATGAACCAAAACTTCTATTTACATGATCATAACACGAAAATGGAAACACTGAGCAGGTGATGATAATGATATGGAGATAAATGAGCCGCTTGCTCAACAACAACAGAAGGTCGCGGCAAGGTGTTACCCCTACCAGAGACACGACATTTCTCAAACCGAAACTGACGAAGAAACGCTATATACTCCAAGAGGACTCCCGGTGCTCACCTTAGCTGCGGAGCCGGGAACATTTCACCAGGGGGAGCGCAAAAGTACTTCCGAGCATCAAGCTCGCTAACTTTGATGAAGGACCAAAAGGACGACTCGCCGAAGTTCCGAGGGCTAGGTGAGAGAACTGTTAGAAAATATGAGGTTCTCCCAAAGGCCGACGCCGAAGTTCAGCGGAGGAACTTGTGGTGAATACTGGAAGTTCAAGGGACCCTTCCAGCGACACGTTGGGATGCCGCAGATACTTGATGCTTTGAAATTAGAGACACTTCTCGTCGACTATGCCAGCTCAGGCTAAGGACGCTTTGCGAGGATGCCTGCAAATACAAGATCCCAAAGCATGGTACAATGAAGCACCCACGTGGGGTCCCGGGTTACCTTTTCGGTTCCGGGACCGGGTTTTGGGGCTTGCAGGGTACCCCCGGTATGTTTCCTCTCACTGCATGGTCTTAGTAATAACCACAGCAATGGAGAAATACCGGGTTTCCTGCCCGCCTCCTAAAATATAGTATAGTCAACTCTGATACTTTCACCTCTTCGAAAGTCCAAATCTGTGTTCTTCCTTCTATGTAAAAAGAACACTGATTATGTACTCCCCGTTAAGCTGATAAGAATAGATACTACACTTTGATCTTAGCCAAAAGGCATCCTGTTGGTTCTGCTGTCCTTGCTCCACCTAACGTTGATTGTCTCTCCTCCTCCACTGTCGGACATGTCTGGCTACTTTGTGGTTGTTCAAGCCTCTCTTTGTTAGGGCAATATTGCACATCACACTGGAATCGAAAATGGGAAACCCTTTGCTCCTCCCTCATCAGCCTGTTGACGATACATTCGTGATTGCCTGGCCGGGAATTCAGTACCAGATAGCATCCTGCACACATCTTAGACCAAAAGACCGAGAAGCAGGTTCCGCAACTAGTACTAAGTATGGGAGTGGCAAAGAGAGGAATAAGAATATATACTACACTTTGATCTTAGCCAAAAGGCCGAGAAAGCGATTTCAAAGCTGTTGCAGAGAGCGGCCATTTTTTTGGTCCGGTTAACACAGCTGTGAGCGCTAGCTCCCAAATTTGGGATGTTTTCGACCCTATTACATTATCTGAAGGATATATAGACTTACCTACTTGTGTATAAGGACCTGAAGATAAGATAAGTATCGTCAAGCAAATTTGGTGTTGGGAACTTACTGTTTACCTTACGAAAATAACTGTTCGGGGTCCCATCACTCCTGGCTGGGTGTTGTGGGATGTCAACATTGCCCCATGGAAAGTGAATTTTCGCGTAAGAACTCTACATGGAAGAGTAAAGAAAAGATAGTATTGGACGAAGTTCTTGAAGACCT
Organism: Homarus gammarus; assembly: GCA_958450375.1. Taxonomy (NCBI): domain Eukaryota; kingdom Metazoa; phylum Arthropoda; class Malacostraca; order Decapoda; family Nephropidae; genus Homarus; species Homarus gammarus. Next base: position 164,379 of record CAUDMG010000139.1, read on the forward strand.
TGAGTTGAGTAGTGATGAGTCTAATACGAGTGATGAAGCACAAGGGAAGTTCGAAAGTGAGAAAATACAGCTACAACAAGAGGTAGTGAATAAGAAAGAAATTTCTAAAAGAATGAGGGGGACAAGCTGGCATGAGGACAGTGAAAGCAAAGAAGTGAGAGAGGAGAAGAGACAAAAACATCTAGGACAAAAAACGTGTGTGGGTGGTAATAATAATGGAAATAACAGAAAGGAGATAGTGGAGAATGGATCAAGAGCAGAGCAAAGTATGGAATTTGAAGGAAGCAGACAAGAACACACACAAGGTGAAGTTGGTCGTGTCAGGAAGAGATTAATTTTTCCACAGTCATGCCCGATGACCTTCCTTGAAAAATTAAAATGGGCAGTACAACTAGGACGGGAGCATCGCAGCTTTGAGCCTCTTTTGAAAGAAGGCACACACAAGCCTTATCTTACAGTGGGGACCATGGAGGCTGTGGAAATGTTGACAACTGTTGGGTACAAGGGATTACTGATGGTTTTGCCAGAGGAGAGCGACATACTATTTACAAAGGTAATAATCTTCAGGTACCCTGTAATACTTTGATCCAGAATACTTATTGGATGACGAAAGATTTGTTTGGGTCAAGAGGCATTAAATATGGGGCGAAGAGAGAAGCCAGGTTATTGCTCTAATGAGAGGAAAGGTTCCAGAGAAAGTGTTCATCACAGGAGCAGGGTATAAGAAGGTGGCACTATATGTGGAGGGACCAATAATGTGTCTCAAGTGTTGCAGATGGGGACATAAGGCCTGGAGCTGTCAACTGGACCCACGTTGTAGATTCTGTGGGAAGAGGCACGAATCTAGCAACTGTAAGCACAAGATCAAAGCAGGAGAGAAAGTGAAGCCTTGTTGTTGTAATTGTGGTAAAACTCACAATGCTAGTTCAATTGCATGCGAGATGAGGCCACGTATGAGAAGTGACCAACAAAGGAATTATTCAGAGAACACTGAGGAAGTAAGCTGTGGTCTGACAGTGACAAGACAGCAGGAGAACACACAGACAGTGATTCCTGAGAATGCCTGGCATGAAGATTCAAGAAGGATACGGACTGTGCTTGCGGCCGGAAGCGTTGTTGATGCCAGGAACAAACAGAGTAATAAACAAGTAGCAAGTGAGAGTAGTGGTGCAGCCCTCCAGGTTAGTGATAAAATTGTGTAAGAAATTCTGAGAGAAGAGGTGCTTAAGATGTTTCAACTTTTGCAAAAGTTAGGTCAGAAAATAGAAGTGATAGAGAAAAGACTTGATACAGTGATAAATAAAGAAAGGGAAAAAAACTGTGAATAATGTAGAATTAAAAGGGAAAGAGGAAAGTGAAGAGCTCAAGCCTTTGAAAAATTCAGTGCTTAAAATAAGTATTAAAGGGAAGGAGAGGAAAATAAAGGATTGCGTAGTGCAGGGACAAACAACTGAAAGTTTTAAAAAGGTGTTGGTAAAGTGTAAAGATGCTGATAAAGAAAAACTTTTGAGGAAATGGGAATCTGTGCAGGAGGATTGGGCCTTCTTGAAGAATCTGACTGGAAAGGATATAAAACGTGTAAATATTAATCCTGGATCTAGCTAGCCTTAAGATAATGTCCTGGAATGTTAATGGTCTACAAAATAGAGTGACAGATGTACATTACTTTACCCTTAAAAATGATATTGATATAATTACCCTTCAAGAGACTGGGAACAGGAAAGGCGACCTGCTTAAACTGTCTGGATATAAGGGATTTCAATTCTATTCGGGTGAAGGTATAAGAGGGGTCTCAACATACATGAAGAATTCCATACCAGCAGAACTAGTTGGAAGCCCGAGTAGAGTACAAGGAATAGAAAGTTTCTGTATAAAGTTATATTTGAAGGAAGGAGAATTGAACATAGCAAATTTGTATATTTCTGGAGCTGTTTTGACCTCAACTTCTTACCAGATTGCATGTTTTTGGACTCAACTTTGGCTGTAGGAGATTTTAATGCTCGACATCCAAGACTCGAAACAATGGGGAGAATTAATAGAAAATGAGGAAGTGACTCATATTAAAGGAGGAAGGTTAGACTATGCTTGCATGATAAGCAGTCAGGGAGTCCAGGGAGAATGTGAGATAATAAGGGAGCTAGTCAGTGACCATTTTGTTGTGTATGTTCAATTACCATTAGGGAAGAGACAGGTGAGATATAGGAGGAAGAGATTGAAACTAAACAAGGATGACACAGAAGTGTTTACCCAAAATATAGAGAAATGGTACAGAAATTATACACCAGTCTTTATGGATAGCTTTTATAATGACTTAGTTGGGGAGATAGAAAGATATTTAACTAAGGCAACACAGAAAAAAATATATGGTAAGAGACATGGGGCTAGGAAACACTGCTCTACCAATGACAAAATGTTGAAGGGATGGACACACATGTTAAGGGCAGCACATAAAGATTGGGTAAAGAATGGTAGAAGAGAAGAAGATAGGGAATCTTCATGGATATAGCCAAAATATGTGGGCAGGCTAGGAAGGAGGCAAGGGAGAAATATTGGCAAGATTTTGCACAGCACATTGGGGAGAGTAAAAATCTCAAAGAAATATGGCAGGATATTAACAAAATTAGAGGAAAAAGGAGTAATTTTATTAGCCATCCTCATCCAGAGGAAGAAGCTAATAAACTTGTTGACAAATGGGCTGAAGCTGCTAGTGTTGCCTCCCTGCCTAACAGGACAATAGAAGCATTAGATGAGTGGCAAAATGAAAGAAAAAGATTTATTTCATCAGCTCTAAATATTTGTGATGTAACATGTGTAGATATTACTCAAGATGAGTTATTAATTGCTGTTAAAAAAGGAAAATCTACAGCACCAGGCGAAGATGGTGTGACATATGAAATTTTGAACTGCTTAGTTAGTATGGAAAATAGTCCATTATTAGATTTATTCAACATGAGCTATGCAGAGGGTAGATTACCAACAGAATGGAAGAAAGCGATAGTCATTACTTTCCCTAAGGCAACTAGTGGATACAGGCAGGTGTCTTTAACATCTTGTTTTTCCAAGATGATGGAGAGAGTATTATTAAATAGGCTTGTATATATTGTGGGGGAAAATCTATCTTGTAATTTATTTGTTTTTTTGGAAGGGAAATGTACTTCAGACTGTGTTATAAAATGTTTATCAAATGATGCAGACAGATGTAGGATTTTTGTGGATTTACAAGGAGCATTTGATAAAGCTCACAGTGAAGTAGTTATGAATGAACTGGCTGCTCTAGGGGTATCAGGAAAGTTGTTACACTACTTGCATGGAAGGAGAATCTGTGTGTGGTATCAGGGATGTTTGTCTGAGGAAAGAGCACTTGAACTAGGCACTCCCCAAGGGGGAGTATTGAGTCCAATGTTATTTAATGTGTTAATGAACAAGATAGCCTCACACAAATATCCCAAAGGAGTTGTAACCATCATTTATGCAGATGACATCTTATTTCAAGGAAACTCTGTAAAAAATTTGCAGATTGCATTAAATAATTTTAGTGTTCTTTCTCAAAAGATGGGCTTAGTTATCAATGAAGAAAAAACCAAGTGTGAATGAAAAGGAGGAGGAACTGAATCCGTTTTTCTAACTGGAAAAATTGTTGAGAAAGTGTCAAAGTATAAATATTTAGGAATGTATATTGGCTTTACTAGTGAAAGTAAAGAGGCAGAAATATATCATGTCCTCACTCAATGTAGAGCAAGATTACAGCCCTTGAAGGCTCTAGCATGTTGTGGTAAAGGTGTTGGGGTGCCCATACTGAGAATGATGTATATTTCTACCATCAGATCACTTATAGACTATGCAGCACCTGTCCTCTCCTGTACTGGTGAAGGAAGGCTACGGAAGCTTGAGATCATGCAAAATGAAGCAATGAGAATAATTTTAGGGTGTCAAAAGAATGCAATGATTGAGATAATGAAAATGGAACTAGGGTTACAGAGCATTTCACAGAGGGTCAATGAAATTGATACAGTTGCAGCAGTTCGATTAATGAGGGGGAACAGTGGGAGTAAATTTGTACAAGATATAAATGATGGTTTAAAAGATAAAGGACCTTCTGCAGGCAAGGCAAGAGAGGATACATGAATGGATTAGTAAATATTATTAAAATATGTAATCTGGCAGACTGGTGTACAGCTGTTCAGAAGAGTTGTAAGAATCCACCCTGGGAAGAACGAGAAGTAGAGTTAGACATAGTGCCTCTCACAATGAAAAAATCATTACATGAACCAGGACAGTTAAGGGCTTTATATGGGAATAAGATTAGTAATTTGCCTAAAATAAATACATTGCATCTATATTGTGACGGTTCAGTTATGTCAAGTGGCAGGGCAGGGTGCGGGATCCTTATAAGACAGTACACAGAACAAGGAAATGATGACATCAAAATTGGACTTCGGTTGAGCAGTTTTATTTCATCAACACAAGCTGAGTTGTATGCAATGTTAGTAGGACTGGAAAATGTTGTAAAGAGGTATAAAGATGCATATTTTTTTGTTGATAGTAGGGCACCTTTGGATTCTTTGAACAGTGGGAGTCCAGTCTTTGGACACATTATTGGTTCATGTAGAAAATTAGTAAATACAATAAGGAAAAATGGTCATAATGTTCAATTTGTATGGGTCCCTTCACATGTGGGGATTGGTCTTAATGAAGTAGTAGATATAATAGCAAAAAGAGCCACGGAAAAGGCCGAGATCGACATAATATGTACTAAAACCTTGAAGCAATTAAGGAGCAAATTTCGGAAAATACAATCAATAGAAGATAATTTCAAAAGGAATGAAATATACGAGAAAAGTGAAACAATGAAACATTACCATCATGTTCTCATGAACACAAAATTTACATATGGGAAAGATAGGAGTAGGTGGAAAGATTCAGTGTATGTGAGGTTAAGATTAGGATTGAAATATTATTGGGAACTTGGAGCTGAGAGAAGTGAACAGGATAAAGAATGTAGAATTTGTAGAACATCCAGATCCCATGCCCTGCCACATTATATACTGGAATGCCCATTGCTTAATGTATATAGAAATGCCCATATAAATAATGTCCCCATGCAAATAGAGTGGATGTTTGGAAATGGGAAAATAGATGAAATATTAAAGAAATATAGAAATTTTGCATCTAGAATATAACTACAGGGGTACCTAGTGACAGCACTAGGATCCCGCTTCCTCTATCAAGGAATAAACAATTGAAATTGAAATTGAATTGAATATAACTATGTATTATAACTAATTATATGAAATATTAGGGATTTATGTGAGTCCTGAGAGGGACATTCCTGGACTGGGGTGAGGATGACTTATGTCACTTCATCCCTTTGAGATGTATTAATGTTTTTTTGTATCTCAATAAACGTATCAATCAATCAATCAAATCTGTTGCAATTAAATTAATGCCCATTAGGAAATATTTTTACTTTGCTTCTATTGTAAATTGGTGCAACTAGGATCTGTCTCGAGTTTTGTTTGCAGATAAACTTTCAAACTCCGTATACATCAAGATTTAAAATCTATAATAAAAAAAATCGTAATTATGTAACCAATTAATTTACTATTCCTTACACTCCATTGTTTTGTTACCATTTAAAATTTTCAGTTTTCCTTAATCACTATCATTCCTTCTTGCTTTGTTTAGGAGCGTTATTGACCAGTGTTAGTGAAGGAAGAAACTGGCATGTTTGAGGGGCAGACTGAAGAAAACATTCACTGTACTTTCCCCACGTAGAGATACGCCAGTTGCCACTATTTTTTACTATGGTACCACCAACAAACCCCGCTGTTTTTATTTAATTTTATTTAATTTTTACATAGTAACTGGAAAACTAATTTCTGAAAAAAACATAAATTGCACTAAAAATGAAAGTGCCTAAATGCTTGAGACAATTACTTTTTGAACCTTGTATGCCAACCTTCATGAAAGAATGAAGCTCAGCCCAGAAAAGTAGTTCCTGAAGTATTTTTAAAATGATTACATAAGTATAGAAATTTCTTGCATATAATTGAAGAAAATTTGGAATTGCATCAATTTCTAGTTTGGTTATTCGTCAATTTCCTAATAAAATGATACTGGTCTATATTGATCTTGTTACTTTGCCAAAGAAACTAGTTCCACAATGTTCAGTTTATATTAGGAGGGATAGCCCGCACTAGATAGCAAGTGCCTCATAATTGATATTATAAGTAATACCCCCAAACGACTTAATCGTGAGAGGGAGAAACTTAAGGTCAATTTGAGATAGAAGAAAACTTGGCTTACCTCTATACTTTAAGAAAATTATCCTGGCAAATCAATCTAAAGTTGATGGTTGAGATACAATTAATTACTTCATTTTGGATCAAATGGGAAATCATCTTGGATTAGACAGAAGAAAAACGCGAAAATAAATATCAATAGTTAACACTTTCTAGCCCCGTATGTTTGTAAATGAATATAGTTTATAAAGCCAAACTTGTTTATTTCCATCAAATGCCTCTCATTTTTAATTTGAAAATTTTTATTTGAGCATACTACGAATTATAGAAAGAGTAATCATTTTACTTGTTTATAAAATTAGATAAATAACATAAAAAATAAGGTTCAGGACAATGATAAGCAGTCAAGTAAGGTTAGGGTTCAGGTTGATCATGTTCCTTACACTAAGTCCACGGTAGATATAAATTTTGCAAATTTTGCACAGCATATGCTGTCTATTGTATCTTCATTCGACATGCGCACCGTGAAACGTCGACAAAGGGTGTGAGTGAGCTCTCCCTACAATTTCCAATTCTGATGAATTTAGTGAGGCGACTACCTTCAGTCTGTTTAGAGAACTAAAGTGGAGCCCAGTTGTAAGCACAGTGTCGCTTGTGAAATTTATAGTTGTTGGACTTAGACAATATTTTAGATAAAATATCTGGACTTCCTGCCTGGACCCTCTGGTCGGTTATTTTCGTATCTGCGCATGCGCAGTGCGAAGAGCGTGACGTTGAATGACGTGGTAGTGACGTCGTTGCCTCTCCATCTCGCCTGTGACCGAACACAAGCATTGCATAATGCCTGGGGAGAGTGGTGGGCAGAAACCTATGAAGGCTTTGGCTAAAGTAGAAAAGATTGCCCTACTGAACAACTTAGAAGACGACCTGAGGCTTTCAAGTAGTGAATCAGAAGCAGACAATCCGCGGCCAACAACAATAGAAGTGATAGACAATTTTCAAGAAGTGATTAGTAAGAAAGAAAAGAAGAGGAGGCGAGAGGAGGCGAAGAAAAGTGAAGGAAGCGACAGTGATGAGATCATGAATGATAGGAAGAAAAGGACGACACACATAGAAGGAAGCAGAAAGAATTCAACTGGGAATAAAACACAGCAGGTCTTGACTGAATCCAACACCCTTCAAGAGTCAGACCCCAGTGATTATGACAGTGACGGTAATGTTTCTATGGGAAACACTAGCCACAGTGGAAACAGCAATGCCATGGACCCTATCACCCTGCCCTCTGCCAAACAAACAAGTAAGCTGAATCTCCACTTTCCCAAGGACTCATTAAAATCTGTCGAGGATCGGTTTAATTGGATGATGAAGTACTGCAGACAGCATGGTCCCAACATTCAATTCCGACAAGGTAAGAACCGGAACTTTATCAAGTGTCAGACTGCTGAAGTCTATAAAACCCTTAGTACTGTTGGCTTTGACGGGGTTGTCCTAGTGGCCCCTCCAGCAGACGCTCATGAATGTTGCCACATCCTAGTGAAACGATTCCCCCTATACGCTGACATCGAAGATGCACGTGACTTTAATTCTAATGTACTCAGTATACGTCGACATTTCCGGGGACACACTCCACAAGCTGCTGTTATTGTCAAGTGGAAGGGAAGGGTATGTCCAACCACTGTGGAAGCCCATCCAATCCTTCCACCACTTTATGCAGATCCGTATCATCCTGGGCCTGCATTTTGTGTTATCTGCTCGCATTGGGGTCACACCTTCACTGCCTGCTGCCGACGTGATCGTCCTAGATGTCGCTTCTGCTCACGTAACCACAACTCCGCCGCCTGTGCCCAGAAAATCAAAGACCAACTTAATAGGGGTGGTGTGGGCTATGTAGTTGAACCCAGGTGCTGTAACTGTGGCAGCCGGCACAATGCTGACTCACGGCAGTGCCCCAGTCGCCCTTCTGTCCCAGGGGAGAGGCCTCCCCAAGGGCTGCGTCTACCACAACGCCCCCCTCAGTCTACTGGGTCACCTGCCCCTGCTTGGCTTCACCAGGCTGCACCACAACAGCACCTACCATTCCCTAACAAAACCACTACTGAGCCTCCTCCCCGTCTCTACTCTGACGCTATCAAGCCTCGTGTTCCCACCAGTTCTCCCCCACAACCCTGTCGCTACTCTGACGCAGTCAAGCCTTGTGCCGCCACCAGTGCCCCCCCACAACCCCGTCTCTACCCTGACGCTGTCAAGCCTTGTGCCGCCACCAGTGCCCCCCCCCCCCCACAACGCCATCTCTACCCTGACGCTGTCAAGCCTTGTGCCACCACCAGTGCCCCCCCACAACCTGTCTCCAGTGACATGATACAGATCATGTCCCTCTTCCAAGAATTTACCAGTCATGTTGAGAAACTCTTGGTTACACTCTGTACCGCCATCTCCGACCTACACCGCCAACTCCTGCCCTTTGCTGCCACCCAGTCACTCCCCTCTTTTGGTTTGACACAAGCTGGTAGTCCCCCTGTGAGCCCCCCCTGCTCACAGGTTGTGTGTACTGGGGCCCCCGGGCCAAGCCCTGCCTCATCCTTACGTCACATGGTGTCTCATCCTGACTACCCACCTCAAGCCTCGCCTGCTCCTGTGTCTGTGCTGTCTCCACCAGGGCTACTTATTGGACCTGAGGACTCCACCCCCGGCTACCCATACTCCACCGACATGCCGGCACCTAAGGCCCATCCGTCCACGTCAGAGATAATCAGTCTAATACACCACAATGGATAGCAAAGCTACAGGACTGCAGGTTCTCACCTGGAACATAAACGGCTTGCAAAGCAAGTTTGGTGCCCTCAAAACCTATGTCTACACTGAAGACGTCGACGTGCTGTGCCTCCAAGAAACGCAGTGTGCTGCTGGTACCTATGTGCTCAGTGGCTACACATGTGTTGAGAGCCCATCCACTCCTGTTCTCCGCATCGACGGACTACCACGAAGCCATGCACGTGGACTACGGATCTACGTCAAGAAGGATGTCCCCTACCAACCTCTCGACGTCCCCCTTGATGACGACACCACCGACGCACATGCCATCACAATCACACTAAAAGGTATGTCCCTCAATATTGTTAATGTCTATGTGCCTCCCTCCACCCCTACTGTACCTGTCCTACCACACCATATCACCTCCACCCCCACCCTCCTTTTGGGGGACCTCAATGCCCGTCACCCTAGTCTCGGCTCCCAGAGGCCCCACTCAAACTCCCGGGGTAACTCCTGGCTCTCCTACCTACAAACCACTGATGACCCTGTACGTCTTCTCTGCCCTCCATCACCCATCCACATCGGGGGAGGGAAACTTGACTACATAGCTCTCTACTCTGACCCTCACCGCCCACACTCCACCCGCATCCTCCACTCCCCCCACAGTGACCATTTCCCTATCCACACTACCCTCCAGCATGTGAGAATACCCGTTCCACCCAAGGGCCCTAGGCTCAGGCTACCCCCTGCCAACATACCTGCCTTCATCACTTCCATTGCTGAATGGTTTCAGGGTTACACTGTCACCACCGCAGACCAACTCTACCTTGATCTGTCCAAACAACGCACTGACCTCCTCCGCCCTGTCCCAAAACACCGCCGCCCGAACCGCCAGCCCAGGAGTCAGTGGAACGTTAACCGTGACCCTCATGTTAAGTCCATCCGAGTATGGCACCGAATAGCAGTCGACCAGTGGAAGAAATCTCCCAGCTCCCCTGACTCTCTACACTTCCTGATGCGCACAAATAAAGAGCTCCAATCTGCCATCACTCTCGCACGAGAGAAGCAGTGGTTTGATTTTGCTTCTTCTATTGACCAGTCTACATCTATAGGTGATATATGGCGCACCATTAACCGTGCCCGGTGCACCAACGCTAGACCCGCGCTCCACCCCAGACCAGCTGCCCGAGCTGAGGCGCTCTCCCAGACGTGGCAGGAGGCCTCCTCCATTGATGCGCTACCACCCGCTGTACGAGACCTCACCCTCGCACTGCAACCACAAAGCCGACAGCGCATCTTCGAGTACCAAGACCTATTTGCAGACACTGACGTGCCTTTCACACAGTGTGAACTACTAAATGCTGTTAAGCGTGGTCGGTCCACCGCCCCAGGCGATGACGGCGTCACATATGATGTGTTAAATGCCCTTATTGCCACCCCTGGTAACCCCCTCCTCTGTCTATTTAACCTCTCTTTTGATACTGGTCAGCTGCCTCACTCATGGAAGACTGCCACCACCATCCCAGACCCTAAACCAGGCAGACAAGATGAATATCTTCCAATATCCCTCATCTCCTGCTTCTCAAAGATGATGGAGCGCATGATACTCCACCGCCTCCACTGGAAAATTGAAGCCCACCTGCACCCTGACCTCTATGGTTTTCGCCCCGGAAAGAGTACTGCTCACTGCATCGCTCACTACATGGCAAACACCTCCGCCAAAACCTCCCTCTTCGTCGACTTCAAGGGTGCTTTTGATAAAGCCAACAGTGAAGTGATCCTTGAGGGCCTCACTCACATAGATGTGAAGGGCAAACTCCTCACGTGGATTGCTGACTACCTCTCCCATCGACAGGCCCGTGTCCGTTTTCAGGGCCACTACTCTAAGATCAGGGACCTTGATCTTGGCACGCTTCAGGGAGGTGTACTCAGTCCTACACTCTTCAATGTTCTCATGAACTCCATCTGCCGTCTCAAAGTCATCTTTGCTGAGCGAGCCCTAGACGGTCACATCATAAGCTACGCTGATAATATCCTCCTCCAAATTACTACAGTGCAACATGAACAACCTATACTCTCCACGTTCGCCCGGACCTGTCAAACACTCGGGCTAGTCATCTCACACACTAAAACCAAGTTCATCTCACGCTTCCGGCGTCAGACACCACTGATTCTGCAAGGACAAGACATCGATCAAGTACGCACCTACAGGTACCTTGGTCTGCCTGTGCGAGCCACTACCAGAGCCACGACCTCCGCTGTCGCCGCCCACGTCATCTCCCAGTGCCGCCAACGAACGAGGCCCCTCCAGTCCCTCACTCACGGCCTCAAAGGAGCCTCTGTCAGGGTCCTACGTCTCATGTACATTGCCATCGTCAGAGCTGTCATAGATTATGCCTCTCCTGTCCTTGTAGTTGCCTCCCAAAACAGAGCGATGAGACTCATCCTCGGCTGCCCTACGACCACCAGAATAGAAGTCATGCAGCGTGAACTGATCCTGCTTCCCGTCTGCGATCGAATTACTGCTCTCAATGCCCTCCTTGGTGTTAAACTTCTTCGCAGTGAGCAACCGACTCCCCTGTCGCGCTCACTGAACTCACATCTTAACACCCTCCTACGCCGGCCTGTCCCCATTACTTTCCCCCCTCCCTCTCAACTCTGGCCCGTCCACACTGCTGCTGACATCCTGCGTCATCACCTCTACACCCCCTCGACCTCTCTCCCTCCCGAGTACACTCATCCGCCTCTACCGCCGTGGACCTCCCCGTGTGTTGATGTTGTCGTCCACACCTTCCCTGGTCGCAAATCCACCCAACTGAGGTATATGCTCAAACTTAACTGCCTTGAGCAGATTAATGATGTCGCTTCCTCTCTAAAGACCTCCCACCCTCCTATCCTCGTCTACTGTGATGGGTCTGTTACCACGCTGGGCAGCGCTGGATCAGCTATGTGGATTCCTGAGCGCCAGGCCTGCAGGAAAATCAGGGTCCACGACTGGGCCTCCTCCACTGATGCTGAAAGCATAGCCATCCTCGCGGGCATTCATGAGGGGGCGACCTATGCTCGCACTGAACGCCGGAACCTCTTTATAATCAGTGACAGCACTTCTGCGCTAGCGAGGCTCAAATTACCCTCCCCCTCCTCCCCTGCCGCCCAACACACCCTAGCCACCCTTGCTGGGCTAGAACAAACTGATGACATCCGTGTCAAGATTCTTTGGATCCCGTCACATATAGGAATAACTGCCTGTGACACTGTTGATCGGCTTGCCAAAGAAGCTACACAAGAAGAAGATACTGAAGCCACTCTCGCCCTCTCCCTGAATCATCTCAAATCTCGCATACACGCCACACAACGAAAGGCATTCAACGAAAATTAGACACACCTGAAACAACTGGGTAGCGTCACACTATGCCACTATGACGCTGTAACCGGTGACGACAACCGCCACTACAAAGAATATCAATCCCTGACTCGATCTCAACAGCTTATATACATGAGACTGCGCCTAGGGTACAGGTACCTATGGGCGTACATTGGCAACCCTGAGCCTCACCGCACTGTGTGTAAAGTTTGTGGCCAACCCGACTCTCACACCCTCTCTCACTACATCCTCACTTGCCCTATGACCTCCTCCTATAGGTTCTCAGCCGTTACCAACACCTCGTCCCTCCCAGACCAGATATCCCTCCTCCTAGTCACAGGCCTGGCATTTGACATTATTAGGGACCTGCCACTCTTTGCCATAAACAGATAAGATGTACCGGGAACTTTCCCCCCACACACTCATCATTCTCTCACTTTATGTAACTTGACAGAACCTATGACCCTTTAGGCTTTTACGCCCTTAATGTACGAGTCATAAAGGCAAGTATGAACTTTTCATACTTCCCTGTTGGGCGCTGTAAACGCTTCTGCGCTTCACCTTGCACAGGATGTAAGGGGGTGCCCAATAAACTAGCCCCCTCGGGGGCAAATCTGAATCTGATTATATCTTCAATCAAAGGTTAAGGGTAAGAGTCTGAGACAGTGACCTGGTTCACTTTACGATAATCGGTACAGAAACGAAAACTGCTATCGGGTTTTGGAATGAGAAGGCAAGATGAAGCCCAGGGGGAGGTACTAGGCTCAGCTAAGTTATGTTTTAACAAAAAATCTACCTCCTTTTTCATAATCTCTCTTTTTTGTGGATTTAGCCGATATGCTGATTGCCTAATGGGTTGTACATTATCTGAGATCAGCTTAATAACATGTTTAAGTATATTGCAAAACCCTGGGAGGTCTGACGTGACTTTAGGAAATGTTAATAATAACTTAGTGAGATCTTTTGCTTGAGATGGATCGAGAACAGAAAAATGCTCATTCAAGTTGTTGAGTATGTGACTGTTAGCAGGGTTTTCTTTAGGTAGAGGGAAGTCTAAATTCTCCAATAGGTCCATGTCATCTGTCTCCGGCTCCGGCCCTGACAAAGCCGTATGCAATACTGGTAGGCTTATAGCCTCTGGGATGTTTTCCTCTGACTGCCTGGAATGGTAAAGTTTCATGAGATTAATGTGAACAAGTTGTGAATCTTTTCTGCGATCAGGAGTATGGACTATATAGTTGACGGGAGATAGTTTATTAGCAACTATATAGGGACCAGTAAACTTGCTTTTAAGGGGAGAGCCTGGAATGGGTAGAAAGAGTAACACTTTGTCACCTGGAGAAAATGATCTTTCAACTAATTTAGGTTGGGACTTCACCATTTTGTCTTGGACTTTTTTTGTTTGACTGAGCAATGGTTCGGACCTCAGTTAATTTGTCCCGTAAAGTGTCAATGTATTGGGAAACTGTTGCGGGGTTAATAGATGGAGTGTCAAACCACTGCTCCTTTACTATTTTAAGGGGTCCCCTAATTTGTCTCCCATATAGTAAATCGAACGGGGAGAAACCCAATGACTCCTGGGGACATTCCCTGATGGCAAAGAGTAACAAGTCTATGCTTTCATCCCATTCCTTTTGGTGTTCTATACAGTATTTTTTGATCATTGATTTGAAAGTTTGATGGAACCGTTCCAAGCAACCTTGGGATTGTGGTTGGTAAGCCGAAGATGTACAATGGTCCACACTGAGGTCTTTCATCACCTGTTTGAAAATATTGCTCGTAAAATTGGTGCCCTGATCGGATTGGATCTCTTTAGGAATGCCCACTGAAGTGAAAAGGTGCAAAAGATGTTTGATTACGTTTTTTGAAGTGATGCTTTTAAGGGGAAAAGCCTCAGGATAACGTGTACTGGTATCCATAACTGTGAGCAGGAATTGATTTCCCTTCTTAGTCTTTGGTAATGGGCCCACACAATCCACAACAATCTTTTCAAATAGTGTAGAAAATACTGGGATGGGCTTAATGGGAGCTGCTGGTATACTTTCATTTGATTTTCCTACCATTTGACCAATATGACAAGATTTTAGGTACTTTGACACATCCTTCCTAAGTCCAGGCCAGTATTAGTGTTGGAGGAGCTTTTTATATGTTTTCAGAATTCCCAAATGTCCTGAAATACCATCATGGGCAAGGGCAATTAATGCTGGTCTGACTGGGGAGGGAATTACCACTTGATGTATTTCAGACCACGTGTCTAGATGGGTAAGCACAGGGGGTCTATAGGCCCTTATCAAAACCCCTTCCTGATAATAAAAACAAGGAAGGGTGTTAAAATCTTTACCCTCAACTGCCACATGATGAAGTTTATTAAAAGATGGATCAGATTGTTGGGCTTTAATGAGCTCATCCTGACTAATGGTCTTATTGTACAGATCTTCTGTGGGTAGGAAGATATTGGAGGTGGTTTTAGATGAAGAGGGCCCATTTCGCACACTCTGTGCCTGGGTGACAGCACAAGATGGGAAAAGGTGAGGAATAGTTTCTTCAAGGTCAGTGGTGGAGTTGACAGTCTTTATGTTGGGAACCACTAGGTCGCCTACCAAGTCATTCCCCAATAATAAATGAATGCCGCTCACAGGCATTGGATCTTTCCTAACGGCTACTTGCACTTCCCCAGTAATCAAAGGACATTGGAGGTGCACTTCAGCTTAGGGATAGGAAGAATGGGATGAGAGATCTGAAATTAGAACACTCTCATTAGTAAATGCTGTAGATATATCAGGAATGACGTTAAACAGGAGGATAGATTGTGTTGCGCCCGTATCACGTAGTATACGAATAAGGAAAGAAAGAGACCCCTCTATGATTGAAATTCTTCCCTCATAGGTGAATGAAGAGAAGAGATCCTGATGGGGCCTTTCCCCATTGGTGGTTGCTATTGGTTTGAATTTGGGATCCAGGGAACTACTTTTAGAAGTTCGACACTTTGGGTGTTTACAATACTGGATCGTATGGCCTAGTTTTTTACAATAAGAACAATAAAACTTGGTTGCATCGGGGGGGGGGGGGGTAGGTGTGGGACCTTTCGACCTACCACTCACGTCCCCAAGGTTATCATCAGAGGAGGACCTAACATGCTGGAAAGTACCACGTTCCCTACTGCCCAGTGACTCCACCAGCAAGGCGTACGCATCAGCCACCTCAGCCGCACACCCTAAATTAACCTCTCCACGCTCCTCCACATGCTTCAAGATGTGAAATGGTATCTTGCTCTTCCACTCCTCCAGGACTACCAAGTTTAATATATCCTGAAATGTGGAGGTCTGTGTAGCCTCTAACCACTTCTTGAAAAACCTAAGCTTTTCTTGAGCAAACTCAACAAAGGTGTGTGAAAATGTTTTGGTTATTTTACGAAACTTCTGCCGATATCTATCTGGCGTGATAGCATAAGAGGTGAGGATATTCTTTTTTACGTTATCATAGTCATCAGTCTGGTCTAAACAGTTATAAACTCTAGGAGCCTTACCACATAATTTAGGAACTAACACCGACACCCACTGGTCCTTAGGCCACTCATTCTTCCCGGCTATTTTCTCAAAAGTCCTAAATGACCAGTCCATATCGGATTCATCAAACTCGGGAACAAGGGAAGAAGCATTAGCAGGGTTAAAAGCAGCTAGTCTCTCTTTTAATGCCACTTCTTTTGATTTAAACTCCGATGTTAAGGTGACTTCTGTCTCTTTCACCTGTAGTTCTTTCAGTCTAACCTCCTGCTCCAACTTGGCCTGTTCCATCTTTACTCTTTCCGGGTCTCTTTCATGCTCCAACTTGGCCTGTTCCAACTGCAGTTCTTTCATTTTGATTTGGAACTCGAACCTAGGTCGTTCTATTTCTAAGGCGTCTACTCTTTTTGTTTTTTCTTTAGGGCTAGCCAGACCTGAGGCAACTTTTGAGTGAGGAGGGGTGGTAGATAGTGGTTGAAGTGTATCGGACATGGGCGTTAATTAGTCAACAGCGGATTCTTCTAAAACTTCTTGTTGAACCAACATTTCAATTACCTGATTTTTTAACACTTCCTTTGTCATTTGCTGTGTATATGGGATATTGTAATAGGTGGCTATTCTTTTCCATTCTTTCTTCAGGATATTAACACGTAATTTAGATACGGAAGGATTTTCAATAAAATCCTGGAGATCAAAACCTGAGGTGGTCATTGTTAAGAAAAACTAGATAAATTAATTAATGGCCAAAAGATAAGATAAGTGGATTACCCTAGAAAATATCACGGCAGTGGATAACCAGAAAGTCCCGGAAACTACCCAAGTTATACCTAGGGAAATTACACTTATGAATATTGTTCTTCTGATAAGATCCTTAGATAAGGATAAGAGACTTGGAAAGATACTCGAAACAGGAAGGGCATATTACGGGATTAATATAAAGATCCGGATAAACAACCCTTGAGTTACTTTATTATTGACCCCGAATGAGATAATGAGAAGAACAATAATTGAGGCTTTATAATTATGGGGTCCTGGTAGAGCGGGGCGTCCCAAGATATCACTTCACCCTAAACCAGTGACTATGGAACAGCCTACTCTGGAGCGAAGGTACGGCATTAAACAGATCCGGATTCTTCCCAACACTTGATAAGACTTACTATTAGTACTGTCCGCGCCTTCATGTCCGGTTGGGTTTCCCGTTTTGGCCCCCCCGCAACCGTAATCACTGACCGAGGAGTACAGTTTGAGTCACAACTCTGGCAGCACCTCCTACAGTTCCTCGGCACGTCTAGACAACGCACTACAGCATACCACCCTCAAGCCAACGGCATGGTAGAGCGTTTTCATCGGCAGCTGAAGGACGCACTCAAGGCACAGCACGACCCTTACAGCTGGACTGATGCGCTTCCCTTAGTGCTCCTCGGCATCCGTGCGTCACACAAGGAGGATATGGACTGTAGCCCAGCAGATCTTACACTAGGCGAGCCCCTTCGGCTACCCGGGGATTTCTCACTCCCTCCTGATCCCAACCAAACCACTCCAGCCTTTCGTCACGACTTACTCCAAAAGCTACGACAAGCAGTTTCTGCATACAGAGCTACTGCTCCACGCCAGCCTCCTCGGCGCCCTGAACACATCCCTCCTGCACTACTCACAGCCGAGTATGTTTTCGTCAGGCATGATGCTCACCGCAACCCATTACAACGCCCCTACGATGGACCCTTCCAGGTGGTTACCCATTCAGCAAAGTTCCTGACGATTATCCGGAATGGCAGACATGACACCGTCAGCATAGACCGAGTCAAACCGGCCACCCACGGTTTACTTCCGGCGGCTGTGTATATAAGCCCTGTCTCTCCATTGAGATTCATTCTGCTCTAGGTTCCTGAACACGCAACAACTCCTCCAAGCAAGCTCCTCGCTGTGCCGCTCTCATTCAACCTGGAGAACAGCAACAGGCAACATCTTCTCTAACGAAGCTCCTGCACATCTACCTCCTTCAACACGCTACTCACCGAACGTGTCTACTGAGCAGCTCCTCACTACACGGCATCTCCAGCACCAGACTGTCTACCATATAACTTATATTATATAAGAAAACCACCACCTTAGAGTTTCCAACCATCCTAAGTGCTAGACAACATAATATCGCAAACTGTGGTTATTACTAAGACCATGCAACGAGAGGAAACATACCGGGGGTACCCTGCAAGCCCCAAAGCCTGGTCCCGGAACAGGAAAGGTAACCCGGGACCCCACGTGGGTGCTTCATTGTACCATGCTTTGGGATCTTGTATTTGCAGGCAACCTCACAAAGAGTCCTTAGCGGAGCTGGCATAGTCGACGAGAAGTGTCTCTAATTTCAAAGCATCAAGTATCTGCGGCATCCCAACGTGTCGCTGGAAGGGTCCCTTGAACTTCCAGTATTCACCACAAGTTCCTCCGCTGAACTTCGGCGTCGGCCTTTGGGAGAACCTCATATTTTCTAACAGTTCTCTCACCCAGCCCTCCGGCCTCGGCTGGTCGTCCTTTTGGTACTTCATAAACGTTAGTGGTTTCGGTGAGCGAGCTTAATGCTCGGAAGTACTTCTGCACTCCCCCTGGTAAAATGTTCCCGGCTACGCGGTTAAGGTGAGCACCGGGAGTCCTCTTGGAGTATATAGCGTTTCTTCATCAGTTTCAGTTTGAGGAAGGTTTGTGTCTCTGGTAGTGATAACACCTTTCCGCGATCTTCTGTTGTTGTTGAGTAAACGGCTCATTTCTCTCCATATCATTATCGTCATCTGCGCAATGTTTCCATTTTCATATTACGAGCATGTAAATAGATGTTTTGGTGCTATTTCATAAAATCCATCTGGTGGCAACCGTGTGCTCCACCATTACTGAAATGAATTGCAAACCTGTATGGGGATTTTACTGAATAAACATCATTATTTTAACGTAATATAAAACAGTATTCCCGTTCAAATCAATGAAATTAGCCATTTTTTTTTTAGTTTTGGGCACTATACGAATGATCAAAATAAATAAGCATGAAAGACGAATAAGAATGATGTATAATTGTAACGGGCCGAGTTTTCTCTTTTCAATAATTTACCATCCAGCTATTCTTTTCTGTTAGTAGTCTATTTATCCATACTTATATGCTCTGTGTAGTACTCTTTCCAATGATTACTCTGTTTTATATACTTATCCTTCTTCAACTCTTTACATATACAGTATATATATATATATATATATATATATATATATATATATATATATATATATATATATATATATATATATATATATATACATTTATTCTTAGGTATTCTTGCTCATATTCTGATATGTTCTTTATCTCTACATACCGTATATTCTTATATATTCTTATATAAGTAACTCTTATGCTCCTCTACTTATGTTTTCCAAGTCAAGGTTCTTTCTTTTCATTTCCTTTCATATAGATGGTATTCTCAGTTTCAATGTTCTTACCTTTCTGAAGTATACTTTGTTTTATGTTTTTCTTATACATGGGTTTGTCTGGGAACCATGTTATTCTTTGTATAACACTTTTTATACTTACAAGGGGTAGCTGCCACCACCCAGACTTTTCATTATATAACAGAACTCATGGAAGGGTTTTGGGTAGTGTGGTAGATGTATAGGCACGTGAGTAAGTATTATTTTCTGGGAACCAATGTTTAGAAGGAGTAGAGGGGTGATACTCAGATTACTAACTCAATATTTATTAATACAGTGAGTGGAGAAGATGCATCTTAGATTCACTCAGGCTAAACAGAACCGAAATTAACTTGTTAAGTCATCAAACACTTCAAGAACTTGTTACCTCATTAAACACCTCCAAATACTCATTACTTTATGGGACACTGTTGTAGTATTTCTGTGACAAGTAAGATTTAGAAATGCTTACACACTGTCAATAACCCTGGACCCGCAGGTCTTGCTTTAACAAGGAACAAATTACCTTCTCAATTCGTGGTTAGAACCTCATACTCTCAGGTTATTATTTCATGGGTACTACAGATGAATACATAACACACTGGGCAATTCCACAATTAGTAACATACCATAATTCTTATCACTTCACAAGGAACCACCTGGTACCTTGAACTCTCATTCAGGGGTTCAATACTTAACCCGGGATACTATATTTCTGCTAGTTATCCCTCCAAACATGGGCGGACACAGCTCCATGCAATAGATGAAGTACAATCTCCAGGTGGAGTCAGCGGGCACAGTTGTTTACAGCGGCCGCCAAGCTGAAGGCTCGCTCGCTAGGTGCACTCAGGGAGGTTGACTCGTTACACACTGGCAGAGTGGTGAGGGCGCTTCCCGGGGGAATCGTGTCCTGGGATTCTAAATACGCCCCCTTAGAGACAGTCTTCAAGAACCATGGTGCCCATAGGTAGCTATCGACCTTCAGGAGAGTGGCTAACACATCCGCGTCTGTAGACGTGGAAGAAGAGTCACGAATGCGTGAATATTTAACTTCACTATACACAACATATGTCTGGCACCGGTTCAGACGATAGCTAGAGCTCTACTTTATTTGACTTAATTGGCACTGAAGGTACTATGTTAAAACATGAACACTGATATTCGCAAAAATGACTAAGTTAAACTGGGTTAACATGGCGGCGTGGAACACACGTGAACATACCTGTAGACGTGGAAGAAGAGTCACGAATGCGTGATTCTCCCTCGTGTAGAGGTATATACGTGCACCTGCTGGGCAGCTTGGGCCTCCACATTCATGCCAGAAAGGTCAATCTTACCAACAACATACCTTCTCTACCATTTTGGATCACCGTATACTTAATTATGAACTCCGGTATTCCTGATCAGGGTAATTTCCTATGTCTATTCATATAATCTAATCAGAGGTTGAGCTTGCCAGGAAAAGGTGGAATATACACGTTGATAACATCAATTCTGCAAGCTCAGGCCTGGAGGCAAACAAAGAGCTATTCACAGGGAGACGTTTGATCTTGGAGATTATACCAGTTGACAGAATAGTTCAGGAAATTAATGACTTTCTTAAATAGATAACTGACACTAATTAAACTATAAACATCAGATTCTCTGATGTCGGGGCGACAAAATGATCTAACTTCAGGCGCGATCAGAAACTCATGGATATCCTTAGGGAACGAAACCGATGGGTATCGTTGGTCCTGGCAGACTCAACACTCACTTACTTGACACGTCTTATTAACAATAAGGACAGTTGAAGCGTTCAACACCACTCGCAATGGATCTTGAATGTTTCAACTGTAAACAGACATATCTAAGCTGACTCTAAACCGGGGTGTTCTCTCTCACATTCAAATTCATTATATAGAGAGGTTGGTTTCAGTGAGTCAGAGAAAATGGGATAACGGAGGACTGAGGCGTCTTGAAGTGACGAGAACACGGACTCCTCAGATGGAGGACTCAAAAATAAAGCAGAGGTACATGTTTTGTGGGCTATTGAGCGTAATATGAATCATTTGATTTTGGCGTTAACTGACGTGTACGACCGTGGTCGTTACAAAGCTTTCCCCTCCCCAAGATTCATTATTATGCGGTATAGTCGACAAAACATTCACAGTAAATACATAATTTTCAAAACACAATATCTTGCAATACTGGGGTAATGGTCTCAATACCGGCATCACACATGGTTACATAATTTTCACATACATAAAATTATGCAACTCAGTTGACTAATCACACAAACTCCCAGCCAGGGCAGATAAAATGAACATAGCACCACTTGTTATGGCACACAGAAGAACATAATCATACATCAATATTACAGAACATAATAATAAAAATAACAGGCCGGCCTGAATTACAGTTTTGTACACTTTTAACTGCAACATCCACTAGGATGACAGGTAGCTTTGTAGGACACTTTCAACTACAACATCCACTAGGATGACAGGTAGCTTTGTAGGACACTTTCAACTACCACATCCACTAGGATGACAGGTAGCTTTGTAGGACACTTTCAACTACAACATCCACTAGGATGACAGGTAGCTTTGTAGGACACTTTCAACTACAACATCCACTAGGATGACACTGGACCCAAGCTTCAAAATTCAACAATTGAGATCTCAAGCTAGGAGTAGATAGACTGACCCCATCCAGCCACTGAAGTATTCGGGTTGACCTTATCACAAAAGAATCATTCTCCACTCGCGGGACGAGGCAAGATCTGAATGGCCAGAGTATGGACTCAAATAGACTTTAATGCCAGCGACCCGGTCCCCATGAAACCCCCAAAACCTCAGTGCCCTTCTGTTACTTTGCAATGCAAGCTTCTTAAACTGCACTAGGCCCATATACTCTTGTACCTGCCTAGCAATTACTTCACCATGCATGCGTCTTAACTGCACTAGGTCCATGTACTCTTGTACACGCCTACCACCATTTGTAACGGGCCGAGTTTTCTCTTTTCAATAATTTACCATCCAGCTATTCTTTTCTGTTAGTAGTCTATTTATCCATACTTATATGCTCTGTGTAGTACTCTTTCTAATGAGTACTCTGTTTTATATACTTATCCTTCTTCAACTCTTTACATATATATATATATACATATATATATATATATATATATATATATATATATATATATATATATATATATATATATATTTATATGCAAGTAAATCACTGTAGGTGCGCGTGATCTTGGTATATGCTGATAACCACCAGGAAATAAGAAATCGTTTGGGAACTTCGTGTTTTCTTCTTTCCTGGTGGTTATCAGCATATATATATATATATATATATATATATATATATATATATATATATATATATATATACATTTATTCTTAGGTATTCTTGCTCATATTCTGATATGTTCTTTATCTCTACATACCGTATATTCTTATATATTCTTATATAAGTACCTCTTATGCTCCTCTACTTATGTTTTCCAAGTCAAGGTTCTTTCTTTTCATTTCCTTTCATATAGATGGTATTCTCAGTTTCAATGTTCTTACCTTTCTGAAGTATACTTTGTTTTATGTTTTTCTTATACATGGGTTAGTCTGGGGAACCATGTTATTCTTTGTATAACACTTTTTATACTTACAAGGGGTAGCTGCCACCACCCAGACTTTTCATTATATAACAGAACTCATGGAAGGGTTTTGGGTAGTGTGGTAGATGTATAGGCACGTGAGTAAGTATTATTTTCTGGGAACCAATGTTTAGAAGGAGTAGAGGGGTGATACTCAGATTACTAACTCAATATTTATTAATACAGTGAGTGGAGAAGATGCATCTTAGATTCACTCAGGCTAAACAGAACCGAAATTAACTTGTTAAGTCATCAAACACTTCAAGAACTTGTTACCTCATTAAACACCTCCAAATACTCATTACTTTATGGAACACTGTTGTAGTATTTCTGTGACAAGTAAGATTTAGAAATGCTTACACACTGTCAATAACCCTGGACCCGCAGGTCTTGCTTTAACAAGGAACAAATTACCTTCTCAATTCGTGGTTAGAACCTCATACTCTCAGGTTATTATTTCATGGGTACTACAGATGAATACATAACACACTGGGCAATTCCACAATTAGTAACATACCATAATTCTAATCACTTCACAAGGAACCACCTGGTACCTTGAACTCTCATTCAGGGGTTCAATACTTAACCCGGGATACTATATTTCTGCTAGTTATCCCTCCAAACATGGGCGGACACAGCTCCATGCAATAGATGAAGTACAATCTCCAGGTGGAGTCAGCGGGCACAGTTGTTTACAGCGGCCGCCAAGCTGAAGGCTCGCTCGCTAGGTGCACTCAGGGAGGTTGACTCGTTACACACTGGCAGAGTGGTGAGGGCGCTTCCCGGGGGAATCGTGTCCTGGAATTCTAAATACGCCCCCTTAGAGACAGTCTTCAAGAACCATGGTGCCCATAGGTAGCTATCGACCTTCAGGAGAGTGGCTAACACATCCGCGTCTGTAGACGTGGAAGAAGAGTCACGAATGCGTGAATATTTAACTTCACTATACACAACATACGTCTGGCACCGGTTCAGACGATAGCTAGAGCTCTACTTTACTTGACTTAATTGGCACTGAAGGTACTATGTTGAAACATGAACACTGATATTCGCAAAAATGACTAAGTTAAACTGGGTTAACATGGCGGCGTGGAACACACGTGAACATACCTGTAGACGTGGAAGAAGAGTCACGAATGCGTGATTCTCCCTCGTGTAGAGGTATATACGTGCACCTGCTGGGCAGCTTGGGCCTCCACATTCATGCCAGAAAGGTCAATCTTACCAACAACATACCTTCTCTACCATTTTGGATCACCGTATACTTAATTATGAACTCCGGTATTCCTGATCTGGGTAATTTCCTATGTCTATTCATATAATCTAATCAGAGGTTGAGCTTGCCAGGAAAAGGTGGAATATACACGTTGATAACATCAATTCTGCAAGCTCAGGCCTGGAGGCGAACAAAGAGCTATTCACAGGGAGACGTTAGATCTTGGAGATTATACCAGTTGACAGAATAGTTCAGGAAATTAATGACTTTCTTAAATAGATAACTGACACTAATTAAACTATAAACATCAGATTCTCTGATGTCGGGGCGACAAAATGATCTAACTTCAGGCGCGATCAGAAACTCATGGATATCCTTAGGGAACGAAACCGATGGGTATCGTTGGTCCTGGCAGACTCAACACTCACTTACTTGACACCTCTTATTAACAATAAGGACAGTTGAAGCGTTCAACACCACTCACAATGGATCTTGAATGTTTCAACTGTAAACAGACATATCTAAGCTGACTCTAAACCAGGGTGTTCTCTCTCACATTCAAATTCATTATATAGAGAGGTTGGTTTCAGTGAGTCAGAGAAAATGGGATAACGGAGGACTGAGGCGTCTTGAAGTGACGAGAAAACGGACTCCTCAGATGGAGGACTCAAAAATAAAGCAGAGGTACATGTTTTGTGGGCTATTCAGCGAAATATGAATCATTTGATTTTGGCGTTAACTGACGTGTGCGACCGTGGTCGTTACGTACTGCTGTAATAACTTCAATCCATAATTCCTCCCAACTTCACCCACTGCGCCAAAGACAAATAAACTAAGGAGAAAATAACAAAGTGAATATAAAAACAAGGACTATGTATTAAAAAGAATATTAGAAATAAACATAATATGTAGAAAGTATAATTCAATCCAAAGTTTCTCAAGTTCAATCTTTTACTTAAAATACTGTATTTGCAAGTGGTTTATGGGAATAAGATTAGTAATTTGCCTAAAATAACACCTTCATGTATATTTTGACGGTTCAGTTGTGACAAGTGGCAGGGCAGGGTGTGGGATCCTTATAAGACAGGACACAGAACAAGGAACTGATGACACCAAACTTGGACTACAGCCGAGCAATTTTAGATCATCAACACAAGCCGAGTTAGTAGGATTAGAAAATGTTGTAAAGAGGAATAAAGATGCATCTTTTTTGGTTGATAGTAGGGCAGCTTTGGATTCTTTGAGCAGCGGGAGTTCAGTCTTTGAACACATTATTGGTTCATGTAGAAAATTTGTAAATACAATAAGGAAAAAAGGCCATAGTTTTCGATTTGTATAGGCCCCTTCACATGTGGGGATTGGTCTTAATGAAGCAGTAGATATAATAGCAAAAAGAGTCACGGAAAAGGCCGAGATCGACATAATATATATTAAAACTTTGAAACAATTATGAGCAAATTGCAGAAAATACAATCAATAGAAGATAATTTAAAAAGGAATGAAATATATGAGAAAAGGGAAACAATGAAACATTGCTATCATGTTCTCATGAACACAAAGTTTACAAATGGGAAAGATAGGAGCAGGTGGAAAGATTCGGTGTGTATGAGGTTAACACTAGAGTATAAATATTACTGGGAACTTGGAGCCGAGAGAAGTGAACAGGAAAAAGAATGTTGAGTTTATAGAACATCCAGATCCCATACCCTGACACAATATATAATGGAATGCCCATTTCTTCATGTATATAGAAATGCCCAGATAAATAATGTCTCCAAGCAGATAGAATGGATGCTTAAAAATAGGAAAGTAGATGAAATATTCAAGAAATATAGAAATTTTGCATCTAGAATATAACTATGTACTATACAAGATATATCTGTATTAGGGATTTATGTGAGTCCTGAGAGGGACATTCCAGGACTGGAGTGGGGATGACTTAAGTCACTTCATCCCTTTAAGATGTTTTTTTTTTTTTTGTATCTCAATAAACGTATCAAGCAACTACTTGAAAATGAGACTACGAACTCATTTTACTTTCCTAAGATCCCTTTTTTTTTCGCTGTGACTGAGCTATCGAAGACCAGAATTACAGGATAAATTGATTTCAAGGTTCAGGATGGCAGTCCCTGGTGAACGGAGCGTAAAACAAGTAGTAGTATTAGGTTACACCCGTTAGATTTTCAGAGATACGTGGCGTGACAGTCCCCTTCAGGATAATTAATTATTTTCTTAATTAACACCCTTACAACAATTTCACCATGGACATCAGATTCTGTGATGTTCATATGTGAAAAAGAGGTGACTTCAGCCACAGTTAACAATTACTGGCATCTCTAGGGATTACGTCAATGATACTGTACCTCATTCTTAAAGTAGATTCTACCCTGACATATATTGACAATTTCACAAACAGTAAATACAATAGAAGCTTTCAACATCAGTCACAAAGAATCTTGAACGCTTCATCTGTAATCAGACATCTCTAAGTTTACGCAAAGCGAGGGTGTTCTCTCACCAATTCAAATTTCATGAACTCCCTGTGCGGTATTTTGGAATACCCGAGTCTCTCCGGAGGACTCGGTTCTCCCTAAGTGGTTAGAGAACAAATATTTCAACTAGGGGACTCAATAGGTTTACAGGTTTCAATTCAATTTCAATATTTTTTATTCATTGATAGAGGAAGTGGGATCCTAGTGCTGTCACTAGGTATCCTTGTACAATAACACCAGAAGCATCTGGCAAGTGTCACAAGTATATATAAATATTATAAAGGTGCTTACTAAAGCTTAAGGAAGGAACGATATTCCTTTAACACATCATCAATATTATTTACATAATATCTGGCCAGTATGGGGAGGATCATTGTATCTCCGTCAGGGGGTCGTGGAGTAGTGGTCCAGCAGGCGTCACGGAAGCGTTGTGTGCGGGGACATCTTAGGAGGTAGTGAATAAGGGTGCGGCTGTCGGGTTTTCTGCATAATGCACAAGAGCGTTGCTCAGGGGATGCGGGGATACCAATCTCCCAAGCAGAGTCATACCCAATGATGATACGGGCAGCAGTCACGTCCCTTTTCCGCGACCCTTTCCCATAGACATACGAGAGGTCAGGAAGTTTATGGAGGACATCGTGCTAGGTGGGCGGGGAGTCCAGGGGATGCCTGCTTGGTTTTGTGAGCGTGGATCTTAATATGAATTAATAGGTTTTAACAGACCAACCATGTCATTATGACCATGACACTTACAGTATAACAACAACGTACGATCAACAGTCTGTCGAGTGGCGAACTTGTAGAAACTGGTTTATTTGGACTATGTAAAATACATTTATTTAGTTGATTTATTCTAATTTGTTAGTTTGTGCATAACAGCCATTAGACAAGTTACTGTGGTTCCGGTTATGAACACCATGTATGTATATTATGTATGTTGTATGTATACCATGTATGTACTCTATTTATATACATTACTTCTCTAGTCAGTAGCGTGTGCCAATGCTCCTGTTTCATGTCACCACACGCTTAGATATATGTGCCTGGCGACATCTGGAAGCTGTTAATGTACCACTTACCACATGTCGCCTGAGAGGTCAGAGAGAGATCAGTTGACCCTTATAGGAGTGTAAGGACTACCTGAGCTTGTGAGCACACTCCTGTATATTTCCAGTGAATAAAACCTACAGAACTCTACAGGTGTTTTTGTTCGCTCCTGTAGTTAGAACCAAGTACCCAGAACATCTCCACACCAGAGGGCCTTAAATTCCCACCATCAACTGGGAAAAGCCGGCCGTGTCAGTTTTACTCTTGACACCGACTGCAGTCTTGTGCTCCAATTCTCTTGATGTTGTCTGGGTATTTATTCTCTTTACTTATGTGGCTGACCTGTATTCAACTTGGCAGATAAGTCATTCTTGTTTTGATTGTAGGCATAATATTTAGAATTATGTTTTGCCTTGTAATGTTCGTGCACGAGTTTTCGTTGTAAATATTTTGGTTTGTTTGAAGTCTAGAGCAATTTTTAATGAGTGCATGAACGTAATTTTATTACAGATCTGTATTCTCTCAACTTGATTTAGATCTGTAATAGTCGGGAGGATTGTTCCATCCAGGACGTTGTAGATGTGAATGGATTTTTTTTTTTACTACATTAGATCACATCATTGTACGATTATTTTCAACTAATTTGGCTTAGTTTTGTGAGCCCATGTGAATGGGCTAAGAAAAAATTCATTAAGACTCATTGAGTTGTTCCCTCCCCCACGGAAATCTTTAGTAAAAGGCGAAAGATTTATGCGTTTTGAAGGGAAATCAGAGCTTTGGTTGCAAACTCGTTCAAGACCCCAACAATCATTAACTTAGTCCGAAGTAACATATAAGATTGGCAGTCAAAAGTGGTATTACTTTATGTGGATTTTCTTGAAGAGGATTTAATTTACATAATTCCTTTAAATCTGAACAAATATAGCAAATCAACGAGATTGTTATTGTTACAATGTTATGCCTGCGCTTCAACTAAGGTCTTTAAGGACATAACAAATAAGACTATTCCGTCAAGGATTAAAAATATTTCATGTGTGAAAATTATAGAAGTTAATTTTAGAATAACAATGGCCTTTTTTGGTAATATCAGTGACTTCCCGAAATAACTTTGTTCATAAATGTTCTGTTTTTTAAAATGGCCCTCATTGTACAACCGTTTAGTCATAATTAATAGCTATCTAATATAGTGAAAATATGCCTGGATCTTGATTATATTTGTTTTTATTCTTATGTAACATAAGTTATTTCAATGGTGATGTCCACCGGTCTCTCATGTCTACCTACCACCATTGCGCCTGTATGAAACCTGGTAACTTCACGTCCGCAGGGGTAGCAGTCCAATAAATCTTAAAAAAAAAAAAAAATGAATACTTATTATAGCGCTTGAAATACTTTGAATTTAAACCTTTTTAATATAGTAAATTTTTCATTTGTGTGAACTCTTTTTTTCAAGTCGGTCATTGTCCATACAACTCTCTTTTGTGCAGTAACCAGAGATTATGTTTTTGAAGAGCCAGAGGACCCCCATACTGTGTGCCAGTGTATCAGGTATTGGTAAACAAGATCATGATAGATTTCTTTCATTGCTGTGAGAGTGAGTGACTGTCGAGTGTGATACAGACTATTAAGAAATTCAAATTCTTTCAATATTATGGAGAGTGTGAAGATCTTTCATTCACACGTAATTGTCAAAATATAGATCATATAAAAGTACCGCAGAGACCTTGTTAAGCTGTAAAAATACGCCGTTGTACCATATATTTCTTATATAATCCCTTATGAATTGTGTAAGGGGAATAGCGCGAACACAGCCCCACCTCTCACAAAAATTGCGCACTTGAGTTAACCACATACCGGTTAATCGCATTGGAGAGCCTCGCCCTGGGAAAACTGCCTTCGTGGTCTCGGTATCTCCTGTGCCAAGTAACCATGCGCAGTAATCATCATCCTCAACCCTAACCTAACTTGACTGACCATCATTTTGCTAAACTGTCTCTTTTATGTTGTTTACTTAAATTTATAAACCAATTAAATGAAATCTTTTTATATAATTCGTATTATGCTAAAATAAAATTTGTCAAATTAAAAATGGGAGACATATAATGGAAATAAAAAAGTTTGGCTTTAGAAATTATTCATTTCCAGCATATAATTTCAAAAAAACAAACATATGGGGTTAGAAAATTTTAACTATTGATATTTATTTTTTTCGCGTTTTTCTTGTGTCTAATTCAAGATGATTTCCCATTAGATCTAAAATAAAGTAATTAATAGTATCTCAACCATCAACTTTAGATTGATTTGCCAGGATAAGTTTGTTAAAGTATAGAGGTAAGCCAAGTTTTCTTCTATAGTAAATTGATCCTTAAGTTTCTTCCTCTTAAGATTAAGTCGTTTGGGGTATTACTTATATACTTTATCTATTAATTATGAGGAACTTGTTATCCAGTGAGGGCTATCCCTCCTAATATAAAACTGAACATTGTGGAACTACTTTATTTGGCATGGTAACAAGATCAATATAGCCCAGAATAATTTTATTGGAAAATTGACCTATAACCAAACTAGAAATTGATACAATTCCAAATTTTCTACAATTATATGCAAGAAATTTCTATACTTATTTAAGCATTTTACAAATACATCAGGAACTACTTTTCTGGGCGGAGTTTCATTCTTTCATGAAGGTTGGCATACACTGTTCATAAAGTAATTGTCTCAAGCATTTAGGCACTATCATTTTTAGTGCAATTTATACTTTTCATAATGCAACGGAAATCTGTTTTCCAGCTTCTATGTAAAAATAAAATAACAAAAACAGCGGGTGCATTGCTGGTACCATAGTTAAAAAAAACAGTGGCAACGGGCGTATCTCTAAATGGGGAAAGTACAGTGTACGTGTCCTCCAGTCTGCCCCTCAAATTCCTTCACTAACACTGGTTAATAACGTTCATAAAGAAAGTAAAAATTGTAAATAGTAATATAACAATGAAGTGTAAAGAATGGTATAATAATTGGTTATATAATTACGATTTTTTTATTATAGATTTTTAGTGTTGATGCATAAGAACTTTGACTGTTTAACTGCAAACAGAACTCGAGATAGACTCTTGCTGCACCAATTTAAATCTAAAGTTAGGTTATTGTGTAATGTGCATTGCTTTAATTGCAACACGGCTATTGTCATCGCTTCTCGGCCTTTGAGATCAAAGTGTAGTATCTGTTCTTATCAGCTTAATGGAGAGTACATAATCAGTGTTCTTTTTCACGTAGAAGGAAGATCGCAGATTGGGACTTTCTGGGGGTGAAAGTAACAGAGTTACTCCTTTGCTAATTTAGGCGGCGAGCAGGGAACCCGGTATTTCTCCGTTTCTGTGGTTATCATTAATACCATGCAGTGAGAGGAAACATACCAGGGGGGGCCTGCAAAGCCCCAAACCTGGTCCCACGTGGGTGCTTCTCACACGTGGCTATTCCCTCCTCTCTGTACTTCCTTACTTCGTACTGGCTGAGGGACCTCCACTCATAGAAGTGTATTCGTCCCAAAGTCCCTCCCCGGTAAACCATCACCTTGCGATCGAGTGGGTTTGTGATGGCGAAAGGGAGGTCGGTACACAACTCTCGGCCGATCCTCCAGGAATACCGTCATAGTGTGGGTACACCCTGGTAAGGGGGTTGTCATGTGTGTGTGGGTGTTCGTGTGGGTAAAGCAAGATGGACGACGAAGGGCCAAGGGGAAGAAACGAAGGAGATCGACAGCCAGACAGAAGAAACCGAATGCTGACCATATGGTTCCCTGCACCACCATCCTTCAAATGCACAGAGAGGACGCAGGGATGCCCATGGGAATGTGCGTCATCGGGGTGGTCTGGCTGCATGCAATCACTAGTCCGATATCTAAAGGAAGCCCACAACAAGAAAATCAACGAATATATGATTTTGTGTGCAGGGTGCTATCTGGTACTGACTAACCGGCCAATCAATCACACGTGCATCCTCAACAGGCAGATGAGGGAGGAGCAAAGGGTTCTCCATTTTCGATTCCAGTGCGACGTGCAATACTGCCCCTACTCTGCCCCAACAAAGAGAGGCTTGAACAACCACAAGGCAGCACAACATGTCCGGCAGTGGAGGAGGAGAGACAACCAACGTCAGGCGGAGCAACGACGGGGGACCAACAGGCTGAAGGCAATCCAGCAAGCGCCCAGCCCTCACAGGAAGTTGGGGAAAATAGGGATAACGAGCAGAGGGAGCAGCCACAGAATTACGAGCAACAGCAGCAAAGAGAAACACAAGGGCAACGAGAAAGGCACAGATGGACCCCCCCACCCAGGGATGGAGAAGTGGAAGGACCAGAGAAGTACACCAGTGTCACCGCTGAGCCCAGACGATCAAGAAACGCGACTGAGGTCGATAACGCCGAGCCAGCTGCTCCAAAATGAACCCTCACCAAGAGAGGAAGCACAACACCCAGGGGACCTGACACCCCTCTTGCACATGCCAAGAATGCCACTGTCACCTCTAAGCCCCGATGAACAACATGGTGGAGACAGTACCCAAACAGGGGAAGCAACTCAAACACTAAGTGGTGAAGGCAGCATACAGGAGCAGAGTGGCATAACTCCAGAACCAAATGAAGAGCAAGATGAAGCTGAGGAGACATGGATACTGGAGCCGTTCCTGGGCACAGTGTATGAGATCCAGCGGAACCCGGACTGGGCAAGATTTGAAGAAGTGCTGATTGAGATCGAGGTAGCAATTCAAGCGGCAAACAGGATAAACATCTCTCAAGGACAGAACACGACCAGGAAAATCACCGATGTCAATGATTGCAAACAGATCCAGAGGCTGTACAAACACAACCGTCGCCGAGCAATACGGCTAATTGCCGAAGGGAACGGCGCAAGATGTGAAATAAGCAAGGAGAGAATAGAGGAACACTTCCAACACATGATGGTCGAAAAGGAATGTGACCTAAATACCGTGGAGCACATTCCCGAACCACCAGACGACAGACCAGAGACGGAAATGCAGCCCTTCACAGAGAAGGAAGTATTTACAAAATAGCAGCAACAGAGAATTCGTCACCAGGTGAAGACAGAATATCATATGATAACTGGAGAAAGGCTGACCCAAGCTGCCGAGTTATGGCAGCCATATTCAACGTGTGTCTAAGAGCCAAGAGAATACCAGACTCCTGGAAACAATACAGAACAATACTTGTCCCCAAAAAAGGTGGTAACCCAGAAGTCGTTTCAAATTGGAGGCCTATAACACTGAGCCGCACAATATACAAGGTGTTCACGGGATGCCTCACAGCACGACTCAGAAGGTGGCTCTTTGACAACGAGGTACTGTGCGCTGCACAGAAAGGATTCCTGCCAAGTGATGGGGTGATAGAACACAATTACATACTTCAACATCACATGGACGATGCACGACGGAATAATGGCGATACCTGCATAGCAGCACTCGACTTGACCAATGCATTTGGCTCAGTGTCACTGGAACTCATTAAAAGAGCGCTCAACCGTATAGGTGGTGGGACGGGATTTTGAAGCAGTAGCAGGAGACATCATCAGTGGCAAGACGACAAGAATCCTAACAAAGGAAGGAGAAACAGAAGAGATACCAGTGCAATGCGGTGTGCAACAGGTGTGCCCAATTAGTGGTCTCCTGTTCAATATAGCGGTCGAACCACTGTTGCGGAAAATCGCGGCCGAAGGGATGATACTGAACCAACAACACAAGCACCCATGCTTAGCATATACAGACGATATAACCATCATCACAAAACAGCAAGATAATCTACAGCAACTCCTCTACATAGCAACAGAACAATGCAGTAGGATGGGACTGGACATAAATCCTAGCAAATGCTCATCATTGCACCTGTCTGGACGAAGACCTCGAGGAATGCGCCAGACACAGTTCTAGGTTGGAGAAACGCCCATTCAATGGAAGAGCGATGGCGAAGCAACGCTATTCTTGGGACGACCAGTTGGGTTCCATCTTCTGCCAAACATCCAAACAATAGAGGAACTAATGCACCTCGGGACCAAAATACTGACAAGCAAGCTAGCACCGTGGCAGAGAATAGATGTAGTCAAGACATTCATGTACCCGGCAGGAGTGCATGCAATGAGGACTTGGCAACTGAGGAAAACAGACTGGGCACACCTGGACAACGAAATGAAGACAATGCATAAACAAACGCTACATCTACCGTCAAGAGCGTCGAATGAGTACCTGTACGGAAGCAGTAAAGCTGGAGCTTGTGGTGTCCCACTCGCGGCAGAAGACTCTGACATTTTCCTGGTGGATACCGCATTTAAATTACTCACGTCACCGGATCCTGACGTCAGGGAAATAGCCAGAGAAGAATGCCGGCGAGTGGCAACAATGAGAACACGACAGGAGCCAAACATGACCGACGCATGCATTTACTTAACACAGGGAGAGATGCAAACGCGAGGAGGAGACCACCAAACCATCTGGTCTAGAGCCAGATATGCCTCAGGCCGAATGGGGGTGTCCTGGATAGCAGAGGGAAGAGACAACATCAAGATAAAATGCACGGACTCCATCATTGAAGAAAAAGATAGAAGGGAGGTAGCCAAAACCATCCGGAGCCGGCCACGACAGATGAGAGATGAAGTTCTGCAGAATAAACCTGACAAGGGAAAGTGATGAAGCTCGTAGCACAAGAGAGAGCATCATCAGCATTTGTTCGAAATGGAGCGTATACAACCTTCGCAGACTGGCGTTTCATAAACCGAGCAAAACTGAACCTACTCCCCGTCAATGGAGCAAAACGAGGCCGGAATAGGGATGGGAGATGTCTTCGGTGCAATAGAAAAGAAACGCTCCCACATGTAGTAATCCACTGCATGATACACGCTCGAGCCATGCAAAAGCGACATAATGCCTTGGTGGATAGAGTACGAAAAGCCGCAGGAGGTCGACATTGGAAGATCATGTCGGTAAATAGACGAGTACCAGGAGCAGCAGACAATGGACGTCCAGACCTGGTGATTGAAAAGAACCGAGAAGTGATCCTGATCGACGTCACATGCCCATTCGAGAATGGACAAGGCATTTAAAGAAGCAAGGCTGAGGAAAGAAGAAAAGTATGCAGAACTGGCAGCAGAGATGAGAAGACAATACCAGCAGGTGAAGGTGGCTGCATTCATAGTGGGACCCCTGGGAACATACGACCCGGAGAACGAGAAGCTGATGAAACGACTGGCATCAATTGGATACCTATGCCTCTTCAGGAAACTATGTGTAAGTGATGCCATACGCTGGTCGAGAATGATTTATATAGAACATACCTCAGGTGCTAGACAGTATGTAGGGTGAAATAAACCCAAAGTCAAGATAGAAGAAAGAATAGGTTCTAGTTAGTGGAATAGGAATAATATGTATAAAATGTAATAGATAGTCAGCCAATTGTCACAAATAACTGGAATACCCAAACTATTGTAAATAAAAAACAATGTATCATTCTTTTAAATAAAATATATTCTTATTTCTCTCTTTGCCATACTTAGTACTAGTTGTGGAACCTGCTTCTCGGCCTTTTGGCTAAGATGTGTGCAGGATGCTATCTGGTACTGAATTCCCGGCCAGGCAATCATGAATGTATCGTCAACAGGCAGATGAGGGAGGAGCAAAGGATTTCCCATTTTCGATTCCAGTGTGACGTGCAATATTGCCCCAACAAAGAGAGGCTTGAACAACCACAAAGTAGCGTCAAGTGGCAGGGCAGGGTGTGGGATCCTTATAAGACAGTACACAGAACAAGGTACTGATGACACCAAAATTGGACTACGGCCGAGCAATTTTAGATCATCAACACAAGCCGAGTTAGTAGGATTAAAAAATGTAAAGAGGAATAAAGATGCATATTTTTTTTTTGACAGTAGGGCAGCTTTGGATTCTTTGAGCAGCGGGAGTTCAGTCTTTGAACACATTATTGGTTCATGTAGAAATTTTTTAAATACAATAAGGAAAAAAGGCCATAGTTTTCGATTTGCATGGGCCCCTTCACCTGTGGGGATTGGTCTTAATGAAGCAGTAGATATAATAGCAAAAAGAGTCACGGAAAAGGCCGAGATCGACATAATATGTATTAAAACTTTGAAACAATTATGAGCAAATTGCGGGAAATACAATCAATAGAAGATAATTTAAAATGGAATGAAATATATGAGAAAAGTGAAACAATGAAACATTACCATCATGTTCTCATGAACACAAATTTTACAAATAGGAAAGATAGGAGCAGGTGGAAAGATTCGGTGTGTATGAGGTTCAGGTTCGGGTATAAATATTACTGGGAACTTGGAGCCGAGAGAAGTGAACAGGATAAAGAATGTAGAGTTTGTAGAACATCCAGATCCCATACCCTGCCACATTATATACTGGAATGCCCATTGCTTAATGTATATAGAAATGGCCAGATAAATAATGTCTCCAAGCAAATAGAATGGATGCTTAAAAATAGGAAAGTAGATGAAATATTCGAAAAATATAGAAATTTTGCATCTAGAATATAACTATGTACTCTACAAGAAATATCTGTATTAGGGATTTATGTGAGTCCTGAGAGGGACATTCCTGGACTGGGGTGGGGATGACTTAAGTCACTTCATCCCTTTGAGATTTTTTTTTTTTTTTTTTTTGTATCTCAATAAACGTATCAATCAACTACGTGAAAATGAGACTACGAACTCATTTTACTTTCCTAAGATCGCTTTTTTTTTTCGCTGTGACTGAGCCCTCGAAGACCAGAATTACAAGATAAATTGATTTCAAGGTTCAGGATGACAGTCCCTGGTGAACGAAGCGTAAAACAAGTAGTAGTATTAGGTTACACCCGTTAGATTTTCAGAGATACGTGGCATGACAGTCCTCTTCAGGATAATTAATTAATTTCTTAATTAACACACTTACAACAATTTCACCATGGACATCAGATTCTGTGATGTTCATATGTGAAAAAGAGGTGACTTCTGCCACAGTTAACAATTACTGGCATCTCTAGGGATGACGTCAATGATACTGTACCTCATTTTTAAAGTTGATTCTACCCTGACATATGTTGACAATTTCACTAACAGTAAATACAATAGAAGCTTTCAACATCAGTCACAAAGGATCTTGAACGCTTCATCTGTAATCTCTAAGTTGACGCAAAGCAAGGGTGTTGTAGGGTTACGTGATATAATGTTGTATAGCACACGGGATGGAAGGAAACTCTAATGTGGTTTTCTTGTATAATATAAGTTATATGATACACAGTCTGGTGCTGGAGGTGCCGTGTGGTGAGGGGCTGCTCAGTAAAGACGTTCGGTGAGTAGCGTGTCGTAGGAGGTAGATGTGCAGGAGCTTCGTTAGAGAAGATGTTGCCTGTTGCTGGCCTCCTGGTTGAATAAATCCTGACAGCGTGGAGCTTGCTAGAGGAGGTGTTGCTTGTTCAGGAAGATGGGCAGAATGAGAGTTGGTTGGTGAGGAAGCTCAGAGAAGGACAGCTGGTGGGTCGCCATGCTCGCTGGCGGGAGCGAGGACCGCCAGGCAGGCGAGGAGAAGCGAAGGCAACCAGGCAGCGGCGGAGGAGGAGGTGTTGCTTGTTCAAGAAGAATGGTCAGAATGAATCTCAATGGAGAGACAGAGCTTATATACCCAGCAGCCCCTATGAGTCATGTTGGGAAAACCCGAGAAGTCGCCGGTTCCTAGTTTCGTTGCTAGGATACGGTAACATCTGGTTGGTTGCTAGGGAAGGCGGTAGCAGGTGGTGGCTGTGGCTACGCAGTTGTAGGAAGTTGTAGGGGAGACGTCCACTACAATACTCCCCCTTCCCTCCAGGCGGTGTAGGAGACTTTGTAACGACCACGGTCGTACACGTCAGTTAACGCCAAAATCAAATGATTCATATTACGCTCCATAGCCCACAAAACATGTACCTCTGCTTTACTTTTGAGTCCTCCATCTGAGGAGTCCGTTTTCTCGTCACTTCAAGACGCCTCAGTCCTCCGTTATCCCTTTTCTCTGACTTACTGAAACCAACCTCTCTATGTAATGAATTTGAATGTGAGAGAGAACACCTTTGTTTTTTAGCCAGCTTAGATATATCTGTTTTCAGTTGAAACATTCAAGATCCATTGTGAGTGGTGTTGAACGCTTCAACTGTCCTTATTGTTAATAAGACGTGTCAAGTAAGTGAGTGTTGAGTCTGCCAGGACCAACGATACCCATCGGTTTCGTTCCCTAAGGATATCCATGAGTTTCTGATCGCGCCTGAAGTTAGATCATTTTGTCGCCCCGACATCAGAGAATCTGATGTTTATAGTTTAATTAGTGTCAGTTATCTATTTAAGAAAGTCATTAATTTCCTGAGCTATTCTCTCAACTGGTATAATCTCCAAGATCTAACGTCTCCCTGTGAATAGCTCGTTGTCTGCCTCCAGGCCTGAGCTTGCAGAGTTGATGTTATCAACGTGTATATTCCACCTTTTCCGGGCAAGCTCAACCTCTGATTAGATTATATGAATAGACATAGGAAATTACCCTGATCCGGAACACCGGAGTTCATAATTAAATATACGGTGATCCAACATGGTAGAGAAGGTATGTTGTTGGTGAGATTGACCTTTCTGGCATGAATAGGGAGGCCCAAGCTGCCCAGCGGAGGCACGTATATACCTCTACACGAGGAAGAATCACGCATTCGTGACTCTTCTTCCACGTCTACAGGTATGTTCACGTGTGTTCCACGCTGCCATATTAACTCAGTTTAACTTAGTCATTTTTGCGAATATCAGTGTTCATGTTTCAACATAGTACCTTCAGTGCCAATTAAGTCAAGTAAAGTAGAGCTCTAGCTATCGTCTGAACCGGTGCCAGACGTATGTTTTTTATAGTGAAGTTAAATATTCACGCATTCGTGACTCTTCTTCCACGTCTACAGCCACTCTCCTGAGGGTCGATAGCTACCTATGGGCAAGATGGTTATTGAAGACTGTCTTTAAGAGGGCGCATTTAGAATCCCAGGACACGATTCCCCCGGGAAGCGCCCTCACCACTCTGCCAGTGTGTAACGAGTCAACCTCCCTGAGTCCACCTAGCGAGCGAGACCTTCAGCTGGGCGGCCGCTGTAAACAACTGTGCCCGCTAACTCCACCTGGAGACTGTGCTTCATCTATGGCATGGAGCTGTGTCCGCCCATGTTTGGAGGGATAACTAGCAGAAATATAGTATCCCGGGTTAAGTATTGAACCCCTGAATGAGAATTCAAGGTACCAGGTGGTTCCCTGTGAAGGGATAAGAAATATGGTATGTTACTAATTGTGGAATTGCCCAGTGTGTTATGTATTCATCTGTAGTACCCATGAAAGAATAACCTGAGAGTATGAGGTTCTAACCACGAGTTGAGAAGGTAATTTGTTCCTTGTTAAAGTAAGACCTGAGGGTCCAGTGATATCCTGTGTGTAATTACTGAATCTCATTTGTCAGAGGATTAATACCACAACTGTCTAATGAAGTAATAAGTATTGGGAGGAATTTACTGAGGTAATAAGTTCTTGAAGTGTTTGATGACTTAATAAGTTAATTTTGGTTCTGTTTAGCCTGAGTGAATCTAAGATGCATCTTCTCCACTCACTGTGTTAATAAATATTGAATTAGTAATCTGAGTATCACCACTCTACTCCTTCTAAACATTGGTTCCCAGAAAATAATACTTACTCACGTGCCTAGACATCTACCACACTACCCAAAACCCTTCCATGAGTTCTGTTATGTAATGAAAAGTCTGGGTGGTGGCAGCTACCCTTTGTAAGTATAAAAAAAGTGTTGTACTAAGAATAACATGGTTCCCCAGACTAACCCATGTATAAGAATAGACAAAAAACAAAGTATACTTCAGAAAGGTAAGAACATTGAAACTGAGGATACAATCTATATGAAAGGAAATGAAAAGAAAGAACATTGACTTGGAAAACAGTAAAGAAGCATAAGAGTTACTTATATAAGAATATAAGGTATAGAAATAAAGAACAGATAAGAATATAAGTAAGAATATATAAGAATAAATATATGTAAGTAAAGAATGGAAGAAGAATAAGTATATAAAACAGGGTACTCATTGGAAGAAGGCTACATAGAACAAATAAGTATATGAGTAAATAGAATACTAACAGAAAAGAATAGCTGGATGGTAAATTATTGAAAAGAGAAAACTCGGCCCGTTACAACTTGTCTGTAGAGTTGCTTAGCACATGTGAGGCAGACCGGGCGGTGCATGCCTCATGTGAGACAACGGCGATGGCGTGAATGAGCCGATCGCTGAAATACAACTGTCTCGATACACACTATCTGTGGGAGAAGGGAGAAAAAGGGTGTGTGGAGGCGATGAATGTTGTGCTTCCCTCACAACAGGTACAGGGTAGTCAGATGCGCCTGCTGGGGTGTGTGGGCCTGGGTCAGGAGCATGGGCTGCGTCAGCAGAAGCGGATTAGGGCTCGTGACAGCAGCTGGGTCCACGACAGCAGCAGGGTGCAGGACATTAGCAGGGAGTACCTGAGGGAGAAAAGAGGGTGTGTGGAGGCGATGAATGTTGTGCTTCCCTCACGACAGGTACAGGGTCGTCAGATGCGCCTGCTGGGGTGTGTGTGGGCCTGGGTCAGGAGCAGGGGCTGCGTCAGCCGAAGCGGATTAGGGCTCGTGACAGCAGCTGGGTCCACGACAGCAGCAGGGTGCAGGACATTAGCAGGGAGTACCTGATGGAGAAAAGAGGGTGTGTGTGGGGGCGATGAATGTTGTGCTTCCCTCACGGCAGGGGTTACTGCTGGGCCGGGGTCGGCGTCTGAGGCAGGACGGGTGTGCTGGGGTCGGTAGGATGTGGTGTGTGGGGCAGGAAGAGGAGCTGGTGTCTGCTTAGAGTAACAGAGCTGCTTCTGTGTGGATGCGCCATTCTTCTATGCTGCTTGAAGACTGGGAGCGTGATCAGTGTCTCCTCCATCCTGTGTGAGTGCTAATCTCCGGGAGTCACCATTTGTAGGGGTATCGAGATATTAATGTTGTCTAGCACTCAGGATGGAAGGAAACTCTTATGTGGTTTTCTTGTATAATATAAGTTATATGATAGACAGTCTGGTGCTGGAGGTGCCGTGTGGTGAGGGGCTGCTCAGTAAAGACGTTCGGTGAGTAGCGTGTTGTAGGAGGTAGATGTGCAGGAGCTTCGTTAGAGAAGATGTTGCCTGCTGCTGGCCTCCTGGTTGAATAAATGCTGACAGCGTGGAGCTTGCTGGAGGAGGTGTTGCTTGTTCAGGAAGATGGGCAGATTGAGAGTTGGTTGGTGAGGAAGCTCAGAGAAGGACAGCTGGTGGGTCGCCATGCTCGCTGGCGGGAGCGAGGACCGCCAGGCAGGCGAGGAGAAGCGAAGGCAGCCAGGCAGCGGCGGAGGAGGAGGTGATGCTTGTTCAAGAAGAATGGTCAGAATGAATCTCATGATGATGATGATAATGAAGTAAAGTGGCAAATGACTTTGCACTGGGAAAGGAGAGGAGAGAGAGATAGAAGTAAAGCGTGGAAACGGGAAGAAGAGTGGGAGGGGTAGATAGCAGGTGGGCTGTCCACCTAGCGGAGACGAGTTGAAATGATTGGGTGGTGGCCGCGCGCAGCACAAGCCCGTCCGCTCAGGGAGGGAGGTTGAGGAGGGAGGGGGGAGGAGTTAAGCTAGCTAGATATTCATTATTGTATTGGGTGTTAATTTTTATTTGTCCGGTGGTAGTGTTATTTGTTTACCTCTTTGTGTAGAGTGGTTCTTGTTCTGTAATGTCAGCATGGAAGCTCTTAGGCCACCAGCTGTGTGTTTTAGTTGCTCCTTCTTCTTTTAACTTGGAGAATAATGGGTCCTCCATCTCTTCAAGTTTGGTCCATATTCTCTGTGCTTGGCTGTGTGTACGTATGTTCAGTGGTTCGATATTGAATAATTCGTGAAGTTCTTGTATTTTGGTGGTGTATGGAGGAAGTTGCTTTGCTGCTCTACGGATAGCTTTGTTTTGTACTGCTTGAAGTTTAAGTTGACTGGATTTGCTGATCGTGTTGAGTGGTATTGGTGGATATTCTAGGTGTGGGCGGATAAGTGCTTTGTATAGGTGTAGTTGAATTTTGGTGTCCATTTTGCTGAATCGTCTTAGTTTCGTGAGTTGTGATTGGGCAGTCTGTTTGCGTTGTTTTACGTGTTTTGCTATGCCTGTTCTTGTTATTGTGAGTCCCAGAATTTTACCTTCGTTGGAGTATTGTATAGGTACGTTGTTGACTGTGATTGGTGTAGGGTTTTTTCTGGCAATATGTATTATCATTAGTTTCTGTGTATTGGTTTGAATTTTCCATTTTTTTTCATATTCGTTGATTTGCTCGATGGCGTGGGTTGTTATCCTTGCCATCATCTGTTTGCCCTTGCCTGGATGTCGGATGATTTGTGTGACGTCATCAGCATAAGCTACGTATTCTCCGTGTACAGGAGGTGGCATGTCCGCCGTATATATTGTGTAGAGTGTTGGCGAGAGGTTACTTCCCTGTGGTACTCCGCTGTATAATTTGAAGCTTGGGCCTGTGTGGTTACCTATGATAATTTTGGCCTCTCTATTGTCGAGGAAGTTGCAAAGAGAGGAAGTAAAGTTGTTGGGAAGTTCTTGGGTGGTAATTTTGTATTTGAGTCCTAGGTGCCAGACCTTGTCGAATGCTTTAGCTACGT
Organism: Homarus gammarus; assembly: GCA_958450375.1. Taxonomy (NCBI): domain Eukaryota; kingdom Metazoa; phylum Arthropoda; class Malacostraca; order Decapoda; family Nephropidae; genus Homarus; species Homarus gammarus. Next base: position 206,842 of record CAUDMG010000139.1, read on the forward strand.
CCCTTAGTACTACGTTACATTGCTCGTTGTTGTGCATCGCGTTTGCTATGTTTTCGTAAATTAGGGCTAAGGCTGTATGGGTTCCTCTATGTTTTCTAAATCCATGCTGTCTGGGGTTGTATTTCTCCTCAAATTCGAGGTGTGTTCTCAGTCGGCGGTTAATTATTTTTTCTAGGATTTTTCCCGGTACTTCTAGGAGAGAGATTGGTCTGTAATTTGCTACATGGATTGGGGATTTGCCTGGTTTTGATATAAGTCTGATGCTTGCTGTTTTAAATTTTCTTGGGAAGTAGCCAGAGGCAAGTGCTGCATTAAAAATGTTTCTGAGTTGGTGCATCATGTTGATTGGTAGATGCTGGAGTATGGGTTTGTTAATTTTACTGATGCCCGGGGCCTTATTCTTGAAACTGATTATTGTTTTCTGAATATCCTCTGCGGTGATTGGTTGGATCAGTGTGGAAAGATCGTCCAAAGCGTTTGTGTCTATGCTGGGACTTGGTTGCCAGATGTGGGTTGTGTGTGTCATGTGATTGGTTACTTGTTGCTCGGTATTCATACAGAAGTTCAGGTTGTCTTCTTGGCTTATTTGAAAAATTTTGCTCCAGTATTTTCTGAATTCAGGTTCTTGTTCTTTGGGTTCAGTTAATTTGCTTTGTTGCTATTTAAAATGTCGTTTGACTCATTGCTTGAGATTCCCATTAGGTTTTTAAATTTTCGCCAGAATTTTTTCGGGTTGTGGTAAATTGCTTCTGTGTCTGTTATTAATTTCTCCCAGTTATTCACGTATGCTTCTTTGGACATGTCTCTTAGTTGTTCGTGTATGGTGTAATATTGTATTCTGTATTCTGGCGTCCATCCTTGTTCTAGGATTAATTTGAATAAGTTACTAAACTGTGTCTGTAAAATTCTTGATTGATGTGAGTATTGGGGGTGTGGTAATGTGCGGTGAGTGGTCGTGGGTATGTGGTGTTCCATTGCTTGGATCACGTTTCCGTACCATGTCTCCAGTGTGCTGTCTATTTGGGAGGTGTGTTTGTTGTTTAGCTCGGTTATTTGGTGGTTGCTTAGCTCCTTTTGGAATTCCTCCCAGTTGGATCGGCTGTAGCTGTATCTCGTCCTGGCAGGGATCTGAATTGGCGACGTGGAGAGTGTGGCTACGATAGGGAGATGGTCACTGGTGGTTATTGGGCCGGGTTCCATTTGCAGGTTAAGATGGTGATGCTGGTTTATTAGTACTATGTCTGGATGTCCGATTTGACCTGCTCTGATGTATGTGGGAAATTCCGGGCCGAGGTGTATTGCGTTGCCGTGACTCAGTAATGTGTTTAAAATCTTGCCCACGGCGTTGTTGTCCTGGTGTCCCAAGACGCGATGTCGAGCATTTAAATCACCCAAGAAATATGCTGGTATGTTTCTTCTCAGGAGTTTGAGCATGTCTGCTAGTGGGAATATGGGTCTTCTCGGAGGGAGGTAACAGGTGCCGATTATAATAGGTCCTGTTGGGCAGTTAATTTCGATCGCCAGAAAGTTTTCTTGAAATGAGTCGTGTATCTTGTGTTGTATGTTTCGTTTGATGGCTATGGCTATTCCATCATGTGGTGTGTCTTGGTTGTTTTTTTGGTAGACTGTGTAGTTAAATAGTTTTATTTTTTCTGAGTTTTTCTTACCATGCGAATTGATGAGAATAATATCTGGGTCTATGTCACGGTATGTGTTGTATAATTCGCTTGCTCTTTGTGGGATCCATGCTAAGACATTATGTTGGATTATTTTTAGCTTATTTATTATGACGGCTGGTGTCTAGAGCTGGTTTGCGCCATTTTTGCTGACCGGTGCTCCCCTGACAGCCTCCTGTCCAGGCCCAAGCGGATCTTTTTATATGTTGACTGATCAACTCTTTCTACTCTGTTGTGTCTTGTGAGGATTCTTCCCTTCTTGATTAGTGTTTCAATATGTGTGTCATCTAGGTTTTTGTCTGAGTATGTGTATTTGATCTTGCCTTGCCTTATTTCTGCCAATAGTCTTTCTGTTGAGACTATGGGAGGAGCTGTAGTGGAGTAAAATCGGATACCAGTTTCATGCCCTAGGTCTTTGTTCTCCGTAGCAGGTGGTGCCTTAGTTCCTGCTTGGTTCTTTTTTGGGGTGTTGACTCTGGCGGCTTGTTCTGTTATTGTGGTGGTTTCATCTTCGCTTGAGTCTTCCATTGATTCTTCCTCGCTTGCTGGCTCGGGTTGTATGCCTGAGGTAGTCTGTTCTTGTGTTGATGGTTCGTGAGTTGATGGTTCGTGAGTTGTTGGTATTTGAATTTCAGTGCTCTCTGATTTGTAAATGAAGTTGAAGATTTCAGAAGAAGGCACATCATTTGGGAATTCCATATCTGGCAGGTTGTTGGCGGCGAACATGTCTCTTGCTGCCTTGGCGAAAGTTCCAGGTCTGGCTATATTCATGATGTGGGCGTGGATTATGGATGTCATTATTTTTACGGAAAGATTATTTCCAAGCTGAAGCACAATAGGTTGGTTTGCGGGGGGTGGTGTGGCGACTTTTTCGAGGATTTTTGTCGTTTCTCTGGTTAGTTTGGTTACAGCTGAGTATGTCTTGTTTTGCTGTTCCTGTGTCTTCTCCCTCTCCTTCTCCTTCTTTTGATTGACTATCGCTTTTCGTATGGGGCAGCGAGTAGCCAGTGTTCTGTGATCTCCTTCGCAGCTCAGGCATTTAGGGTTATCTTTGTTTTTGCACTCTCTGAAGGTGTGCCCCTTGTTCCCGCATTCTGAGCAGTGCTTGGTGTCCTTGTTAGGGCAGTCTGTTGCCATGTGTGAATATTGGTAGCAATTCCAGCATGGAGTTATGGGGAAGAATTCCTCCTGCTCCACCTGGCTGCTGCTGACGTGGTAGTAGGAGAGACACAGTCCCTCCTGGATTGCTCTTTGGGCCATGGCTATTTCAGTGAACCGTATTTTCAGCATGGATGGCAGTCTGGGCAGCTTGACAACTTCCTCCACCTTGGCCCATTCATTTTTGTCTTCTATATCAGATGCCAATTCCTGTTCGCTAGATTCTTCAGTGATTGCTTTATCTAATCTTTTGATCACGATTGACTTCCTCGCTCGGAGTTGAGGAGGGATTGCAACTTCGAATTTCGCGGACTTCAGTTTCCTTGTGCTGTCGTTCGATAGGAGTTGGTCAACATCATTCTCAGTCAGGCACAGGGCGATGAAGGAGTCCTTGGTCGTGATAAGGTTGGAAATTTTGATCAGTAGTGTTGTAGTAAGGAGTCTTGCTAATTCATTTTTTCTTCCGTCAGTCACGTCCCCTTCATGGGAGCGTATCCGTATCCGGTGTGCCCTCATTCTAGAGGGTGTGTGGTGGACATGCCACCCTTGCATGATTTCAGACTTGAGACCTACCTATTCCAGGACAGAGTTTGTTACAAGAATTACAACACTCCCCACCGCCACTTGTTGGTCGAGTGGTCGTAGAGTGGTTCCCGCAACACTGTCCCGAAAGCCCCGTCAGGGGATCCTACTTCCCTAGTGTTACTGAATGCTCACTTATAGGCGTGAGCTAGTGTAGCTATTCGGGGGAGGGGTGGAGGATTAAGGATTGCTACCCCCTTCCTAGGTGGAACACGCACGATCACGGTTTCCCAGGAAGGCTCGGCGGAGGGGTGGGTTCTGCTCCTACCCCCTTTCGTGTTCACAAACCCCTACAGTGGAGGTGAACAGTTACAGGGGGGACCCAAGGACGAATACACCTCTAGGGTGCAGGTCCCCAGGCCAGAGCGAAAAAAGAAGGAAGAACAAGGTAAAACAGCCAGAGGTGCAAGTGACACCACTGGGATCGCGGCCCAAATCCGCTACAGAAAGCCGTTACAGATCACCGGATCAGGGCCGCCTCTAATCAGGAGTCACCCCTGATCAGTAGGGAGGCACAGAAAGGGCGTTGTCTGCAACGAGCTTACCGGTTGTGTGTAGTGATGGTGGTGAGGTGGTCGATTTCGTTCAGGTCGTCAACGGTTGAAAGACAGGCTGGCAGGCTTTAGCAGTGAAGGTTCTGGAGAGAGGTCCGTTCACGGCGAGAATGAATCTCAATGGAGAGACAGAGCTTATATACCCAGCAGCCGCTATGAGTCATGTTGGGAAAACCCGAGAAGTAGCCGGTTCCTAGTTTCGTTGCTAGGATAAGGTAACATCTGGTTGGTTGCTAGGGAAGGCGGTAGCAGGTGGTGGCTGTGGCTACGCAGTTGTAGGAAGTTGTAGGGGAGACGTCCACTACAGTGTTCTCTCACCAATTCAAATTTCATGAACACCCTGTGCGGTATTTTGGAATACCCGAGTCTCTCCGGAGGACTCGGTTCTCCGGAAGTGGTTAGAGAACAAATATTTCAACTAGGGGACTCAATAGGTTTACAGGTTTCAATTCAATTTCAATATTTTTTATTCATTGATAGAGGAAGCGGGATCCTAGTGCTGTCACTAGGTATCCTTGTACAATAACACCAGAAGCATCTGGCAAGTGTCACAAGTATATATAAATATTAAAAAGGTGCTTACTAAAGCCTAAGGAAGGAAGGATATTCCTTTAACACATCATCAATATCATTTACATAATATCTGGCCAGTATGGGGAGGATCATTGTGTCTCCGTTCGGGGGTTGTGGAGTAGTGGTCCAGCAGGCGTCACGGAAGCGTTGCGTGCGGGGACATCTTAGGAGGTAGTGAATAAGGGTGCGGCTGTCGGGTTTTCTGCATAATGCACAAGAGCGTTGCTTCGGGGATGCGGGGATACCAATCTCCAAAGCAGAGTCATACCCAATGATGATAAGGGCAGCAGTCACGTCCCTTTTCCGCGACCCCTTCCCATAGACATACGAGAGGTCAGGAAGTTTACAGAGGACATCGTGCAAGGTGGGCGGGGTGTCCAGGGGATGCCTGCTTGGTTTTGTGAGCGTGGATCTTAATATGAATTAATAGGTTTTAACAGAGCAACCATGTCCTTATGACCATGACAATTACAGTATAACAACAACGTGCGATCAACAGTCTGTCGAGTGGCGAACTTGTAGAAACTGATTTATTTGGACTATGTAAAATACATTTATTAAGTTGATTTATTCTAATTAGGTAGTTTGTACATAACAGCCATTAGACTAGTTACTGTGGTTCCGGTTATGAACACCATGTATGTATATTATGCATGTTGTATGTATACCATGTATGTACTCTATTTATATACATTACTTCTCTAGTCAGTAGCGTGTGGCAATGCCCCTGTTTCATGTCACCACACGCTTAGATAAATGTGCCTGGCGACATCTGGAAGCTGCTAATGTACCACTTACCACATGTTGCCTGAGAGGTCAGAGAGAGGTCAGTTGACCCATATAGGAGTTTAAGGACTACCTGCGCTTGTGAGCACACTCCTGTATATTTCCATTGAATAGAACCTACAGAACTCTACAGGTGTTTATGTTCGCTCCTGTAGTTAGAACCAAGTACCCAGAACATCTCCACACCAGAGGACCTTAAATTCCCACCATCAACTGGGAAAAGCCGGCCGTGTCAGTTTTACTCTTGACACCGACTGCAATCTTGTGCTCCAATTCTCTTGATGTTGTCTGGGTATTTATTCTCTTTACTTATGTGGCTGACCTGTATTCAACTTGGCAGATAAGTCATTCTTGTTTTGATTGTAGGCATAATATTTAGAATTATATTTTGCCTTGTAATGTTCGTGCACGAGTTTTCGTTGTAAATATTTTGGTTTGTTTGAAGTCTAGAGCAATTTTTAATAAGTGCATGAACGTAATTTTATTACAGATCTATATTCTCCCAACTTGATTTAGATCTGTAATAGTCGGGAGAATTGTTCCATCCAGGACGTTGTAGATGTGAATGGATTTGTTTTTTACTACATTAGATCTCATCATTGTACGATTATTTTCAACTAATTTGGTTTAGTTTTGTGAGCCCATATTAACAGGCTAAGAAAAAATTCATTAAAACACATTGAGTAGCTCCCCCCCCCCCCCCACGGAAATCTTTAGTAAAAGGCGAAAGATTTATGTGTTTTGAAGGGAAACCAGTGCTATGACCGCACACTCGTTCAAGACCCCAACAAACATTAACTTAGAACATACTGGGAGTCATAGTTCCAGTCAAGAAAGGCACTAAAGGTTTTATTGTCCAGTGTCTAGAAGAGTTTTAAAATAAGATTTATAAGTCCTAAGTAAGATTTAAGACTACCGTGATTGGCAGTCAAAAGTGGTACTACTTAATGTGGATTTTCTTGAAGAGGATTTAATTTACATAATTCCTTTAAATCTGAACAAATATAGCAAATCAACGAGGCCTTTAAGGGCATAACAAATAAGACTATTCCGTCAAGGATTAAAAATATTTAATGTGTGAAAATTATAGTAAGTTAATTTTAAAATAACAATGGCCTTTTTTGGTAATATCAGTGACTTCGCGAAATAACTTAGTTCAAAAATGTTCTGTTTTTTAATATGGCCCTCATTGTACAAGTACAACCGTTTAGTCATAAGTAATAGTTATTTAATATAATAAAAATAAACCTGGATCTTGATTATAGATGTTTTTATTCTTATGTAATATAAGTTATTTCAACGGTGATGTCCACCGGTCTCTCATGTCTACCTACCACTATTACGCCTGTATGAAACTTGGTAACTTAAGGTCCGCAGGGGTAGCAGTCCAATAAATCTTTAAATAAAATAAAAAAAAGAGGCCACTAATCCCCAACATCAGTCAGTCAATAAAAAAATGAATACTTAATATAGCGCTTGAAATACTTTGAATTTAAACCTTTTTAATATAGTAAATTTTTCATTTGTATGAACTGTTTTTTTCAAGTAGGTCATTGTCCGTAGAACTCTCTTTTGTGCAGTAAGCAGAGATTATGTTTTTGAAGAGCCAGAGGACTTCCCATACTGTGTGACAGTGTATCATGTGTTGGTAAACAAGATCATGATAGATTTCTTTCATTGCTGTGAGAGTGAGTGACTGTCGAGTGTGATACAGACTATTAAGAAATCCAACTTCTTTCAATATTATGAGTTACTAGGCATCAATTGGAGAATTTGAAGATCTTTCATTCACAAGTAATTGTCAAAATATAGATCATATAAAAGTAGCACAGAGACCTTGTTAAGCTGTAAAAATACGCCGTTGTACCTTATATTTCTTAAATAACCCCTTATGAACTGTATAAAGGGGATAGAGCGAACACAGTCTCCCGCTAACAAAAATTGCGCACTGAGTTAACCACGGTTGGGTTAATCGCAAGGGTCTCCATCACAGGAGCGCAATAAGAACATAAGAACATAAGAATGGAGGAAACTGCAGCGGGCCTATTGGCCCATACTGGGCAGTCCCGTTTACACCCAACCCCTATTGCTCATATGAGCATCCAACCTATGTTTGAAGCGATTCAGCGTATTCGAGTTAATGATGATATTTGGTAACTTGTTCCATTCATCCACTACTCTATTTCCAAACCAGTGTTTACCTATTTCACGCCTAAATCTAAATTTGTCCAATTTAAAACCATTGTTACGAGTTCGCTCCTGGTTGGATAATTTGAGTACCTTTGTAATGTCCCCTTTGTTTAGCCCTGCCTTTCACTTATACACCTCTATCAGGTCGCCCCTCGCTCTACGTCTCTCAAGGGAGTGCAAATTAAGATGCTTTAACCTGTCTCTATACTCAAGGTTCCTAATACCCGGGATTAGTCTTGTCATTCTCCTCTGAATTCTTTCCAAGGATTCTATATCCATTCTGTAATACGGTGACCAGAACTGGACTGCGTAATCCAGGTGTGGTCTCACAAGAGCAAGATACAGTTTTAGGATGACCTCGCTAGTCTTGTAACTAACACTCCTTTGTATGAACCCAAGTACTTTATTAGCCTTGTTACGAGCAAAAACACATTGTTTACTTGGCTTAAGGTTCCTACTTATCATTACTCCTAAATCTCTCTCGCAGTCGGATTTCTCTATGGCATCGTTGTTCATCTGGTATCTGGTTTCCCTGTTTACATTTCCTATACTGAGTACTTTACATTTGTCGATGTTGAATTTCATCTGCCATTTTTCAGACCATTCGAAAAATTTGTTTAGATCCTCCTGTAGTTTTGCCGAGTCCTCGTCAGATTTGATAACACGTCCTATTTTAGTATCATCAGCAAATTTACTTATGTTGCTGTCTATGCCGATATCTATGTCGTTTATGTATATAATAAACAATAATGGTCCAAGTACTGAGCCTTGGGGAACTCCACTTGTGACGTTGCTCCAATGGGACTTAGTGCCGTTAATGCTCACTCGCTGTTTCCTGTCCTGTAACCACGCCCTAATCCATTTAAGGATGTCACCTTTGATGCCATGAGCTTCTACCTTTCTAATTAGTCTTTCGTGGGGTACTCTGTCGAAGGCTTTGCTAAAGTCGAGATATACCACATCATAATTGTGCCCCTCGTCCACTGATTCGAAAACTGATGAAAAGAATGTTAATAGATTAGTTAGGCAAGAACGTCCGCTTGTGAAGCAATGCTGGGAATCATTGATCAATCGGTGCTTCTCCAGGTGATTTCGAATAGAGTTTGAAATGATTGCTTCCAGTAATTTGCCTACTATTGATGTTAGACTGATTGGGCGGTAGTTAGAGGATAGTGATCTATCCCCCTTCTTGAAGATCGGTATTACATTCGCTATCCTCCAGGATTCTGGTACTACACCTGTTTTTAAGGACATGTTAAACAACTTTGCTAAGGGCATACTAAGCTCTTCCTTACATTCCTTTAATACTCTGGCAAATATCTCATCGGGACCAGGTGACTTATTAGGCTTTAGTTTGTCTATTTGCTTACTAACATCGTTACTAGTCACTACTATCTCACTTAATTTGTTTTCTTCTCAATCTCTGAATAGAGTCGGTGCCTCGGGTATCATGTTTAAATTTTCGGTGGTGAAAACTGTTGAAAAATATTTATTCAAATTATTGCTCATTTCTCCATCGTTATCAGTGAGCTCGCCGGAGTCTGACCGTATTGGTCCAATCTCTTCTCGTGTTTTAGTTTGATACATTTGGTAGAATCCTTTGGGGTTTGTCTTTGCCTCCCTTGCTATCCTTACCTCATTATTCCTCTTTGCTTTCCTTATCTCGGTTTTAACCCTACTCGCCAATACCCTATAATAGTCCCGGAGGTGAATTTCGCCACGATTTATCCTTCTACCTATAGCCTTCCTTTGGCCAATGATGTTCTTTAAATAATTATTTATCCATTTAGGGTCATTGTTGTTTGATCTGAGTTTTTTGTATGGTATGTTCTGCCTTTGTGCATTAAGTAACTCACTATTTAAATTGTCGTGGAACTCGGCAATCTCAGATCTCGTTATCAGGTCGGTGTCATCTGTCAGGTTCACTGCCAAGCGCGACACCCCCTCTCTCAGCTGCCTCTTTAAACTGTCAAAGTTTGCCCTTCTGAAATCTGGTACTTTAGTGGAATTTTCCTTACGTCTGCCCTGAAAATCTAACTGGAATCGAATTTCTTTGTGATCGCTGTTTGCAAGTTCGTTCCCTACCTCGACATTGCTAATGAGGTTTTCTCTGTTTGACAAAACTAAATCCAATATATTATTACCCCGTGTGGGTTCGGTTATATGTTGACTTAGGAAACAGTCCTGGATCGTCTCGAGAAAATCCTCTGATTCTGAGTTACCCGTAAGGTCGGTCCAATCTATTTGGCCAAGGTTAAAGTCGCCTACTATACAGACTTTGTTGTGTATGGAAGCCCTGCGCATTTCATCCCAGATAAGTCGCTCATTGACGATATCAAGATTGGGGGTCTATATATTACTCCTGTGATTAATTTTTCCCGACCGTCGCTTAGTTCTATCCAAATTGTTTCTGTGTTCCTCTCAGTTTTTATTTCCTTATTTATTTCACACTTCAGATTATCCCTAACATAGATTGCTACTCCGCCTCCTCTCCTGGTCTGCCTATCGGTATGGAACAGTTTGTAACCCGCAATTTGGTATTCGACTGGTAATTCACGTGTGTCTAGGTTGATCCATGTTTCAGTGAATGCAATTATATCGATTTCTTCGGTACATACTGTTACGAACCCCTCCACCGATTGTCTTCATCTACCTACCCAGCACCACGAGCAACGCCATCTAGGGACGAAACACGAGTATGGCTCGTCTTAGTTACCACTCCCGGGTTTCCCTTCTCCATATCCTGGTTGTTGCGTCACTTCCGCCTCAGTCTACTTTGTCAGCTCCAATTCGAGGAGAGGACAGACTTCACTCTGGGAAGCGACCACAGGATCACCTATCCTGGAAACCTACGGCACAGTGACTATTTACCGTCTTCTACCATACTCAGCCTTGCTCGTCAGCCATCTCAGCTCCTCACTTAAGTATTTGTAATCTTGTATTGCCTCTCCCCCCTCCACATTGCTTCACTATTGTTTTATGTTTTATTACTATGTATATACTGTTCGTGTTTAGGTTAAGTTTGGTTAAGGGTAGTGTATAAGCTGAATATTTTGTTAAGGAATTTATGGTACTTTATTATATACAACAAAAACTCGCATCCTTTGTCTACCCTTTTATGTCCGATTGTCTTTGTATTTTTTTTGTTGTTACCTGTTGGGATCTGGGTAGACGTATAACTATATTCTAAATCCCCAACTCGTAACAAATGGCGACCGTGACAGGACCCGACCTTAAGTACCATATTCCTTCCTCCCTTGTTACTCAGTGTTAATTACCCCTCCCAGTCACTTCTGTTTACAATTGCTTTACGGTGGTTTAAAGTTTCCTTCATATGTGTGTGCATATATTGGTATTACCGTATAGTAAGAGTGACAGACGTAGGATAATAGGTTCCAAGTGTCATAAGGCTTACCTGTTATTACACGTGGCAGTCGTGTGGTAAGTCTTATCGAGTGTAGGGAAGAATCCGGATCTGTTTAATGCCGTACCCTCACTCCAGAGTAGGCTGTTCCATAGTTACTAGTTTAGAGTGAAGTGATATCTTGGGACGCCCCGCTCTACCAGGACCCCATAATTATAAAGCCTCCATTATTGTTCTTCTCATTATCTCATTCAGGGCTGTTAATCCGGATCTGTATTTAAATGCCGTAATACGCCCTTCCTCTTTCAAGTATATCAGGGTTGTTAATCCGGATCTTTATATTAATGCCGTAATACGCCCTTCCTCTTTCAAGTATATCAGGGTTGTTAATCCGGATATTTATATTAATGCCGTAATACGCCCTACCTCTTTCAAGTATATCAGGGTTGTTAATCCGGATCTCTATATAAATGCCGTAATACGCCCTACCTCTTTCAAGTATATCAGGGTTGTTAATCCGGATCTTTATATTAATGCCGTATACGCCCTACCTCTTTCAAGTCTCTTGTCCTTATCTAAGGATCTTCTCGGAAGAACAATAATCATAAGTGTAATTTCCCTAGGTATAACTTGGTTAGTTTCCGGGACTTTCTGGTTATCCACTGCCGTGATATTTTCTAGGGTTATCCACTTATCTTAGCTTTTGACCATTAGTTAATTTATCCTATTTTTATTAACAATGGCCACCTCAGGGTTTGATCTTCAGGATTTTATTGAAAATCCTTCCGTAGCTAAATTACGTGTTAATATCCTGAAGAAAGAATGGAAAGAAATAGCCAACTATTACAATATCCCATTTTCACAGCAACTGACTAAGGAAATGTTAAAAAATCATGTGATTGAAGTGTTGGTTCAACAAGAAGTTTTAAAAGAATCCGCTGTTGACAGATTAACGCCCATGTCCAAGAAACTTCAACCACTATCCACCACCCCTCCTCACCCAGAAGTTGCCTCAGGTCTGGCTAGCCCTCAAGAAGAAACACAACGAATAGACCCCTTAGAACTAGAACGAGCTAGGTTCGAGTTCCAAATCAAAATGAAAGAACTCGAGTTGGAACAGGCCAAGTTGGAGCAGGAGGCCAAGTTGGACCCTGAAGAAAGGATGGAACAGGCCAAGTTGGAACAGGCCAAGTTGGAGGCCAAGTTGGACCATGAAGAAAGGATGGAACAGGCCAAGTTGGAACAGGCCAAGTTGGAGGCCAAGTTGGAGCATGAGGGAAGGTTGGAACAGGCCAAGTTGGAGCATGAGGGAATGTCGGAACAGGCCAAGTTGGAGCATGAGGAAAGGATGGAACAGGCCAAGTTGGTGCAGGCGGTTAAACTGAAAGAACTACAGGTGAGAGAGACAGAAGTCACCTTAACATCGGAGTTTAAATCAAAAGAAGTGGCATTAAGAGAGAAACTCGCTGCTTTTAACCCTGCTACTGCTTCTTCCCTTGTTCCCGGGTTTGATGAATCCGATATGGACGGGTCATTTAGGACTTTTGAGAAAATAGCCGTGAAGAATGAGTGGCCAAAGGACCAGTGGGTGTCGGTGTTAGTTCCTAAATTATATGGTAAGGCTCGTAGAGTTTATAACTGTTTAGACCAGACTGATGACTATGATAACGTAAAAAAGAATATCCTCACCTCTTATGCTATCACGCCAGATGGATACCGGCAGAAGTTTCGTAAACTAACCAAACCATTTTCACACACATTTGTTGAGTTTGCTCAAGAAAAGCTTAGGTTTTTTAAGAAGTGGTTAGAGGCTACAGAGACCTCCACATTTCAGGATTTGTTAAATTTGGTAGTCCTGGAGGAGTGGAAAAGCAAGATACCATTTCACATCTTAAAGCATGTGGAGGAGCGTGGAGAGGTTAATTTAGGGCGTGCTGTTGAGCTGGCTGATGCGTATGCTTTGTTGGTGGAGTCACTGGGCAGTAGAGAACGTGGTACTTCCCGACATGTTAGGTCCTCCTCTGATGATAACCTTGGGAACGTGAGTGGTAGGTCGAAAGGTCCCACACCCACTCCCCCCGATGCAACCAAGCTTACTTGTTCTTACTGTAAAATCCCAGGCCATACGATCCAGACTTGTAAACACCCAAAGTGTCGAATTGCTAAAAGTAGTTCCCTGGATCCCAAATCCAAACCAATAGCAAATGCCAATGTGGCAAGGCCCCATCAGGATCTCTTCTCTTCATTCACCTATGAGGGAAAAATTTCAATCATAGAAGGGTCTCGTTCTTTCCCTATTCGTATACTACGTGATACGGGCGCAGCACAATCTATCCTCCTGTTTAACGTCATTCCTGATATATCTACCGCATTTACAAATGAGAGTGTTCTAATTTCAGATCTCTCGTCCCATTCTTCCTATCCTTTAGCTAAAGTGCACCTCCAATGTCCCTTGATTACTGGGGAAGTGCAAATAGCCATAAGGAAAGACCCAATGCCTGTGTGTGGCATTCATTTATTATTGGGTAATGACTTGGTAGGAGATCTAGTGGTTCCTAACATAAAGACAGTCGACTCTCCCTTACCTGTCAACTCCACCACTGACCTTAAAGAAACTATTCCTCATCTTTTCCCATCTTGTGCTGTCACCCGGTCACAGAGTGTGCGGAATGGGCCCTCTTCATCTAAAACCACCTCCAATATCTTCCTACCCACAGAAGATCTGTACAATAAGACGATAAGTAAGGATGAGCTCATTAAAGCCCAACAATCTGATCCATCTTTGAATAAACTTCATCATGCAGCAGTTGAGGGTAAAGATTTTAACACCCTTCCGTGTTTTTATTATCATGAAGGGGTTTTGATGAGGGCCTATAGGCCCCCTGAGCTTGCCCATCTAGACACGTGGTCTGAAATACATCAAGTGGTAATTCCAGCTTCAGTCAGACCAGCATTAATTGCCCTTGCCCATGATGGTATTTCAGGACATTTGGGAATCCTGAAAACATATAAAAAGCTCCTCCAACACTATTACTGGCCTGGACTTAGGAAGGATGTGTCACAATACCTAAAATCTTGTCATATTTGTCAAATGGTAGGAAAACCAAATGAAAGTATACCAGCAGCTCCCATTAAGCCCATCCCAGTATTTTCTACCCCATTTGAAAAGATTGTTGTGGATTGTGTGGGCCCATTACCAAAGACTAAGAAGGGAAATCAATTCCTGCTCACAGTTATGGATACCAGTACACGTTATCCTGAGGCTTTTCCCCTTAAAAGCATCACTTCAAAAAACGTAATCAAACATCTTTTGCATCTTTTCACTTCAGTGGGCATTCCTAAAGAGATCCAATCTGATCAGGGCACCAATTTTACGAGCAATCTTTTCGAACAGGTGATGAAAGACCTCAGTGTGGACCATTGTACATCTTCGGCTTACCACCCACAATCCCAAGGTTGCTTGGAACGGTTCCATCAAACTTTCAAATCAATGATCAAAAAATACTGTATAGAACACCAAAAGGAATGGGATGAAGGCATAGACTTGTTACTCTTTGCCATCAGGGAATGTCCCCAGGAGTCATTGGGATTCTCCCCGTTCGAGTTACTATATGGGAGACAAATTAGGGGACCCCTTAAAATAGTAAAGGAGCAGTGGTTTGACACTCCATCTATTAAGCCCGCAACAGTTTCCCAATACATTGACACTTTACGGGACAAATTAACTGAAGTCCGAACCATTGCTCAGTCAAACTTAAAAAAAGTCCAAGAGAAAATGGTGAAGTCCCAACCTAAATTAGTTAAAAGATCATTTTCTCCAGGTGACAAAGTGTTACTCTTTCTACCCATTCCAGGCTCTCCCCTTAAAAGCAAGTTTACTGGTCCCTATATAGTTGCTAATAAACTATCTCCTCTCAACTATATAGTCCATACTCCTGATCGCAGAAAAGATTCACAACTTGTTCACATTAATCTCATGAAACTTTACCATTCCAGGCAGTCAGAGGAAGACATCCCCGAGGCTGTAAGCCTACCTGTATTGCATACGGTTTTGTCAGGGCCGGAGCCGGAGACAGATGACATGGACCTATTGGAGAATTTAGACTTCCCTCTACCTAAAGAGAACCCTGCTAACAGTCACATACTCAACAATTTGGATGAGTATTTTTCTGTTCTGAATCCATCTCAAGCAAAAGATCTCACTAAGTTATTATCAACATTTCCTAAAGTCACATCAGACCTCCCAGGATTTTGCAATATACTTAAACATGATATTAAACTAATCTCAGATGATGTACAACCTATTAGGCAATCAGCATATCGTCTAAGTCCACAAAAAAAATCGATTATGAAAAAGGAGGTAGATTTTTTGTTAAAGCATAACTTAGCTGAGCCTAGTACCTCCCCCTGGGCTTCACCTTGCCTTCTCATTCCAAAACCCGATGGCACCTTTCGTTTCTGTACAGATTATCGTAAAGTGAACCAGGTCACTGTCTCTGACTCCTACCCTTTACCTTTGATTGAAGATATAATAGACAGCATAGGCTGTGCCCAATTTATCAGTACTATAGACCTGTTGAAAGGATATTATCAAGTAGGACTCACGGATAGGGCAAAAATAATCTCGGCATTTATAACTCCATTTGGTCTTTTTCAATATTTAGTTATGGCGTTTGGCTTTTCTAATGCTCTGGCCACATTCCAGAGGGCCATAAACTACCTTATTCAAGACCTAGGTGGGACGTTCGCCTACCTGGATGACCTGGTGGTGGTGTCGGACAGCTGGGACGAACATCTGGTGCGTTTGGAGATACTGTTTGCACGACTGCAAGAGACTGGATTCACCATAAACCTGGCTAAATCTGCTTTTGGCCGGGCCTCGGTGACTTACCTGGGACATATCGTTGGGCATGGTATGGTGAGACCCAAGGACGCAAACGTTGAAGCCATCTTGTCCTTCCCCACTCCAAGGACGAGGAAGGAACTCATGCGCTTCCTGGGGATGTGCGGCTACTACCGTCGGTTCTGCAGTAACTTCTCCAGCGTGGCCGGACCCCTCACAGACCTTACCAGTTCTGCGGTCCCTTACATCTGGAACCAGAATTGCGACCAGTCTTTCCACCGCCTCAAAGCCTTCCTTGCCTCTAAGCCTGTAGTCCACCCCCCTGACTACACCTTGCCCTTCCATCTGCAAATCGACGCTAGTGGTGTCGGAGTGGGGGCTGTGCTCCTACAACCCGACCCAACCACTGATGTCCTTCACCCTGTGGCATATTACTCTGCCAAGTTGAAAAAACATCAGACCAACTACTCGACCATAGAGAAGGAGGCCCTGGCTCTGGTGTTGGCAATAAAGAAGTTTGAATGTTACCTCCAGTCTTGCCCACAAACAACCCTGGTCTTCACCGACCATAACCCACTCACGTTCATCCAAACCAACAAGACCTCCAACCAGCGAATCCTCCGCTGGGCTCTCCTCACCCAGCCCTATAATCTACAAGTCCGGCACATAAAGGGGGTGGAAAACCTGATTGCAGACTCCTTATCCCGAGCTCCAGTGGAAATGTAGCAGCTACTCTCCAGACGCACCAGGTGATCACCTCCTTCGCGCCCGCGCTACGAAGGTCTTTGGAGGGGGGGTGTGTTACGAACCCCTCCACCGATTGTCTTCATCTACCTACCCAGCACCACGAGCAACGCCATCTAGGGACGAAACACGAGTATGGCTCGTCTTAGTTACCACTCCCGGGTTTCCCTTCTCCATATCCTGGTTGTTGCGTCACTTCCGCCTCAGTCTACTTTGTCAGCTCCAATTCGAGGAGAGGACAGACTTCACTCTGGGAAGCGACCACAGGATCACCTATCCTGGAAACCTACGGCACAGTGACTATTTACCGTCTTCTACCATACTCAGCCTTGCTCGTCAGCCATCTCAGCTCCTCACTTAAGTATTTGTAATCTTGTATTGCCTCTCCCCCCTCCACATTGCTTCACTATTGTTTTATGTTTTATTACTATGTATATACTGTTCGTGTTTAGGTTAAGTTTGGTTAAGGGTAGTGTATAAGCTGAATATTTTGTTAAGGAATTTATGGTACTTTATTATATACAACAAAAACTCGCATCCTTTGTCTACCCTTTTATGTCCGATTGTCTTTGTATTTTTTTTGTTGTTACCTGTTGGGATCTGGGTAGACGTATAACTATATTCTAAATCCCCAACTCGTAACAATACCAAGGCCCTAATATCATCCATTTTGTTTCTCATACTTCTACTGTTCGCGTAATATACATTTAAGTTAGTCGTGTTCTGAGTCCTCCCCTTACCGCGTTTAGTTTTAAACTCCCTGTCTAATTTAGTTATGTCATCATTCCTAACACTATTTCCCTGTAATCTTTCGCCTTGTTTACCCGCTCCCACTGCAGTCTCCTCCACCCCCGTGCCCCTATGTTCTCTTAGCAGTTTAAAGACTTCGATATCTTTTGAACTGCCCCCTCTAGAGCCCCAGCCAGGGTTGCTACTCCATTTCTAGACAGGTGCACCCCATCCCTAGCATAAAGGTCCCTTCTGCCATAGAAGTTGTCCCAGTTGTCAATGAATGGGACTGATATTGACTTGCAATATCTGTCAAGACGGTCGTTAACACCAACTGCCCTTGACAACCATTCACTGCCAACTCTCCTTCTAGGCAGGACACCGCATATGATAGGGATCCCTCCCTTAGTCCTAATACGATCTATGGCTGCCTTGAACTTATCAAGAAGCTCCTCGCTCCTACACCGGCCAATATCATTGCCTCCTGCACTGAGGCAGATAATGGGTTTGTTCCCATTACCAGACAAGATATTGTCCATCCTGTCAATTATATCCCCCACCCCAGCTCCTGGCAAACACACCCTCATCCTATTTTTGTTTTTACCACAAAAGGCCCTGCCCATGTACCTTACCTGTGAGTCACCAACAATTAAAGTTTTTATACCTTCCTTGTCATCCCTGCCCCTGACTGTACTAACGTCCAATTCGTCTATCAAGGGACTGAACGGGTTGGTACACTTAGCTGATGTTGTCGTTGTTGTCGTATCCTTCGTATGCTTCTTTACCACCAGCTTTGTCTTCACACTACTCACAATTTTCCACTCGCTTGATTTTTCGTCAGCCACTGGCTTTACTCGTCCAGCCTCTCCTTTTAACATCGCCAGCTCTTCCCTTAATTTCAAGTTCTCCAACGTGGCCCTCTCAATTTCTAACTTGGCCTTCGCCAATTCTTCATTGGACCACTCCAGTTTGGTCAACAATCTCTCATACCCAAGACCGCACCTAGCTCTGGCCATATCTGATAATTATCCCTCCGGAGCTAACCCTGCCGTGACCTTTCCCCTAGTGAGGTCAGAACAATGGTGAGCCTCGCCCTGGGAAAACCGCCTTCGTGATCAAGGTATCTCCTGTACCAGGTATATATGCGCTGAAATAATCATCCTCAACCCTAACCTAACTTGACTGACCATCATAATGCTGAACCGTCTCTTTTATGTTGTTTACTTAAATTTATAAACCAATTAAATGATAACTTTTTATATGATTCGTAGTATGCTAAAAATAATTTGTCAAATTAAAAATGAGAGGCATATAATGGAAATAAACAAGTTTGGCTTTAGAAATTATTCATTTCCATCATATAATTTCAAAAAACAAACATACGGGGTTAGATGATTTCCCATTAGATCCAAAATAAAGTAATTAATAGTATCTCAACCATCAACTTTAGATTGATTTGCCAGGATAAGTTTGTTAAAGTACAGAGGTAAGCCAAGTTTTCTTCGATAGTAAATTGATCCTTAAGTTTCTTCCTCTCACGATTAAGTCGTTTGGGGTATTTCTTCTATACTATATCTATTAATTATGAGGAACTTGCAATCCAGTGAGGGCTATCCCTCCTAATATACAACTGAACATTGTGAACTACTTTATTTGGCATAGTAACAAGATCAATATAGCCCAGAATAATTTTATTGGAAAAATTGACTAATAACCAAACTAGAAATTGATACAATTTCAAATTTTCTACAATTATATGCAAGAAATTTCTATACTTATGTAAGCATTTTACAAATACATCAGGAACTACTTTTCTGGGCGGAGCTTCCTTCTTTCATGAAGGTTGGCATACACGGTTCATAAAGTAATTGTCTAAAGCATTTAGGCACTATCATTTTTAGTGCAATTTATACTTTTCATAATGCAACGGAAATTAGCTTTCCAGCTTCTATGTAAAAAATAAAATAACAAAAACAGCGGGTGCATTGCTGGTACCATAGTTTAAAAAAAAAAAAAAAAAAAGAAACAGTGGCAACGGAGCTTCACCTCTCCTGTCCTTGTAGTTGCCTCCCAGCGCGAGAAACAAAGCATAGAGAAAATCCAAAACAGAGCGATGAGACTCATCCTCGGCTGCCCTATGACCACCAGAATAGAAGTCATGCAGCGCAAACTAATCCTGCTTCCCGTCTGCAATCGAATTACTGCTCTCAATGCCATCCTTGGTGTTAAACTTCTTCGCAGTGAGCAACCGACTCCCCTGTCGCGCTTACTGAACTCACATCTTAACACCCTCCTGCGCCGGCCTGTCCCCATTACTTTCCCCCCTCCCTCTCAACTCTGGCCCGTCCACACTGCTGCTGACATCCTGCTTTATCACCTCTACACCCCCTCGACCTCTCTCCCTCCCGAGTACACTCATCCGCCTCTACCGCCGTGGACCTCCCCGTGTGTTGATGTTGTCGTCCACACCTTCCCTGGTCGTAAATCCACCCAACTGAGGTATATGCTCAAACTTAACTGCCTTGAGCAGATTAATGATGTCGCTTCCTCTCTAAAGACCTCCCACCCTCCTATCCTCGTCTACTGTGATGGGTCTGTTACCACGCTGGGCAGCGCTGGGGCAGCTGTGTGGATTCCTGAGCGCCAGGCCTGCAGGAAAATCAGGGTCCACGACTGGGCCTCCTCCACTGATGCTGAAAGCATAGCTATCCTCGCGGGCATTCATGAGGGGGCGACATATGCTCGCACTGAACGCCGGAACCTCCTTATAATCAGTGACAGCACTTCTGCGCTAGCTAGGCTCAAATTACCCTCCCCCTCCTCCCCTACCGCCCAACACACCCTAGCCGCTGTTGCTGGGCTAGAACAAACTGATGACATCCGTGTCAAGTTTCTTTGGATCCCGTCACATATAGGAATAACTGCCTGTGACACTGTGGATCGGCTTGCCAAAGAAGCTACACAAGAAGAAGATACTGAAGCCACTCTCGCCCTCTCCCTGAATCAGCTCAAATCTCGCATACACGCCACACAACGAGAGGCATTCAACGAAAATTGGACACACCTGAAACAACGGGGTAGCATCACACTATGCCACTATGACGCTGTAACCGGTGACGACAACCGCTACTACAAAGAATATCAATCCCTGACTCGATCTCAACAGCTTATATACATGAGACTGCGCCTAGGGTACAGGTACCTATGGGAGTACATTGACAACCCTGAGCCTCACCGCACTGTTTGTAAACTTTGTGGCCAACCCGACTCTCACACCCTCTCTCACTACATCCTCACTTGCCCTAAGACCTCCTCCTACAGGTCCCCAGCCGTTACCAACACCTCTTCCCTCCCAGACCAGATATCCCTCCTCCTACTCACAGGCCTGGCATTTGACATTATTAGGGACCTGCCACTCTTTGCCATAAACAGATAAAATGTACCGGGAACTTTCTCCCCACACACTCATCATTCTCTCACTTTATGTAACTTGACAGAACCTATGACCCTTCAGGCTTTTACACCCTTAATGTACGAGTCTTAAAGGCAAGTATGAACTTTTCATACTTCCCTGTTGGGCGCTATAAACGCTTCTGCGCTTCACCTTGCACAGGATGTAAGGGGGTGCCCAATAAACTAGCCCCCTCGGGGGCAAATCTGAATCTGAATCTGGAGCTTCACCTTGCACAGGATGTAAGGGGGTGCCCAATAAACTAGCCCCCTCGGGGGCAAATCTGAATCTGGGCGTATCTCTACATGGGGAAAGTACAGTGTACATGTCCTCCAGTCTGCCCCTCAAATGCCAGTTTCTTTCTTCACTAACACTGGTCAATGACGTTCACAAAGAAAGAAAGAAAATAGGAGTGACTTTTTTTTTAACATTAAGGAAAACAAAAAATTGTAAATAGTAATAAAACAATGAAGTGTAAAGAATAGTATAATAATTGGTTGTATAATTACGATTTTTTTTATTATAGATTTTTAGTGTTGATGCATAATGACTTTGACTGTTTATCTGCAAACAGATAGATTCTTGTTGCACCAATTTAAATCTAAAGTAAGGTTATTGTGTAATGTGCATTGCTTTAATTGCAACACAGCAATCGTCATCGTTTCTCAGCCTTTTGGCTAAGATCAAAGTGTAGTACATAAATCCTAGTAAATGCTCATCATTGTACCTGACTGGACGAAGACCTCGAGGAATGCGCCAGACACAGTTCTATGTTGGAGAAACGCCCATTCAATGGAAGAGCGATGGCGAGGCAACGCTATTCTTGGGACGACCAGTTGGGTTCCATCTTCTGCCAAACAGTAGAGGAACTAATGCATCTCGGGACCAAAATACTGACAAGCAAGCTAGCACCGTGGCAGAGAATAGATGCAGTCAAGACATTCATGTACCCGGCAGGAGTGCATGCAATGAGGACTTGGCAGCTGAGGAAAACAGACTGGGCACACCTGGACAACGAAATGAAGAAAATGCTTAAATACACGCTATATCTACCGTCAAGAGCGTCGAATGAGTACCTGTACGGAAGCAGTAAAGCTGGAGCATGTGGTGTCCCACTCTCTGCAGAAGACTCTGATATTTTCCTGGTGGATACCGTATTTAAATTACTCACGTCACCGGATCCTGACGTCAGGGAAATAGCCAGAGATGAATGCCGGCGAGTGGCAACAACGAGAACACGACAGGAGCCAAGCATGACGGACGCATGCATTTACTTAACACAGGGAGAGATGCAAACGCGAGGAGGAGACCACCAAACCATCTGGTCTAGAGCCAGATGTGCCTCAGGCCGAATGGGGGTTTCCTGGATAGCAGAGGGAAGAGACAACATCTAGATAAAATGCACGGACTCCATCATTGAAGAAAAAGATAAAAGGAAGGTAGCCAAAACAATCCGGAACCAAAGTCGACACATGAGAGATGAAGTTCTGCAGAATAAGCCTGACCAAGGGAAAGTGATGAAGCTCGTAGCACAAGAGAAAGCATCATCAGCATTTGTTCGAAATGGAGCGTATACAACCTTTGCAGACTGGCGTTTCATACACGGAGCAAGACTGTACCTACTCCCCGTCAATGGAGCAAAGCGAGGCCAGAATAGGGATGGGAGATGTCGTCGGTGCAATAGAGAAGAAACGCTCCCACATGTAGTAAACCACTGCATGATACACGTTTGAGCCATGCAAAAGCGACATAATGCCCTGGTGGATAAAGTACGAAAAGCCGCAGAAGGTCGACATTGGAAGATCATGTCGGTAAATGAACGAGTACCAGGAGCAGCAGACAATGGACGTCCAGACCTGGTGATTGAAAAGAACCGAGAATTGATCCTGATCTAGGTCACCTGCCCATTCGAGAATGGACAAGAGGCATTTAAAGAAGCAAGGCTGAGGAAAGAAGAAAAGTATGCAGAACTGGCAGCAGAGATGAGAAGACAATACCAGCAGGTGAAGGTAGCTGCATTCATAGTGGGACCCCTTGAGTATTGTAACCCTATATTACCTCCCACCTCCACTTGCTTCAGATTGTTGTATGTTGTATAAATATGTATATATTGTTAAGCCAATGTTGCGTATGTTTAAGTTAAGTATGGTTAAGGGTAAATTATAGAAAGCTTGATATTTTGTTAAGGAATTTATTGTACTTTATTATACACAACAAAAACTCGCATCCTTTGTCTACCCTTTTATAGTCAGATTGTCTTTGTTTGTTTAGTTTTTTTATTGTTGTTGCCTGTTTGGATCTGGGTAGACTTTTAACAATATCCTAAACCAGTTTCTAAATCCCCAACTCGTAACAAATGGCGACCGTGACAGGACCCGCCCTTAAGTGCCATATTTCTTCCCCCCCCTTGTTACTCCTTGTTAATTATTCCTTCCAGTCACTTCTGTTCACAATTGCTTTACGGTGGTTTAAAGTTCCCTTCATATGTGTGTGCATATATTGGTATTATCGTACAGTAAGAGTGACAGACGTAGGATATTAGGTTCCGAGTGTCATAAGGCTTACCTGTTATTACACGTAGGCAGTGGTGTAGTAATAGGGTGTGTCATAGGAGGGAAGATCAGCAAAAACTAATGGCCCATCACTTTTTTGGTAGATTTTACTGTATATAAACAGAAAATAATTTCAGTTTCAATATTTTGCAACCTTTTGCTAGGTAAATTTTAGCGTGAATTTTATCGAAAATCTAACGTACAGCTGCATTAGTGCATTACAATTAAATAGTGAACATTGCTTTCTGACTTCATTCTTTAACAACCCAACTAACAATATTTTTTTCTGTTTCAGATTCTGATGCATTCATAAGTTGATAATATTTGAGATGGCTGCTTGTGTCAGGACGAGGAACCAAAAATCCAGCCATCTCAGTCACTATCTTGGGTCTGGGAGAGAGCTCCTGAAGTCGGAGTTGCCTACATTGAGAGATGCTTTGAGATACGGTGTTTTAATCAGGCAAATCAGTGAAAAGAGCCAAAGAACTTACACAAACAAAGACATTGCCAGTGATATGACCAAAGCTGTCTTGGCACAGTACACTCTGGCTAACGCTCAGTTCATGCCTCCAGTCATAACAAGTCAGAAGAAGATTAGTGAGAGACTGCTCGCCAGTTGGGAAAAGGCAAGAGATGTCTCTCTTGGGAGAGGAAAACTTGCAGTTAAGGACAGCTTTGCCAAACAACTGGACCAGTTATTCGACATAATTACTTGCAAGTGCCCAATTGTTCTCTGTCCTGAGTTTGGATGCGATCGTGACTGTAAATCCGAGGCCCACATCTCCTGTATTTGCAAGCGTGAACTGAAGATTCCTGTGATCGAACTGGCATTTGTCAAAGCACAGAGAGAGAAGACTGGCAGTATAGGGGCTCTCATGATTTCTAGCCAAGATATTCCGGAGTCCAAGAGACAGGAGGCTGCCACAGAGAGACAGAAGAGGAGAAGAGTTGCCGAGGAAAAGAGACTTGAGAAGGCCCAGGGTGAGGTAAAAAAGGCCGATGATTGGAGTCAAGCTGATTCAGAGTTTAATGACTTCCCCATGGCTGATCCGAGTGCTGACCAGGAGAATGGTGACTTTGTCACTAACCCAGAAAATAATGATCCCAAACCTTCCAGGCATAACATTCGAAATAGGAAAGATATCCCGAGCATAGCTCTGGCCAGCACGCGACACCACACTGGTCTCAGAGAAACTGCAGAGATAGCAACAGCTGCCTGGATTGACGGTGGTTTGATAACACCTGATGATGTTCACCTGGTGATAGATCATAACAAAGTAAGGAGAGCTCAGGAGAAACTTGTCAGTAACCTAGAAGAGGAGTTTGATAAGGGGATAAGAGAAAATGGAATCAATTGTTTGTTCTTTGATGGGAGAAGGGATGACACTAAAGTGTTCATGAAAGTTGGAGATTATGACAAGTTGTTCCCTGCCATGGTGAAGGAGGAACACTACTCCTTCTGCAGTGAACCAGGAGGGAAGTATTCGTGGCATTTCACTCCAGAGAAAGATGACATCAGGAAACCAGCTGAGATAGTGGCAGATAACATTGTGAACTGGCTCAGAGAGAGGAACGTAGACCAGACCCTGCAGGCCATTGGAGGGGACAGCACCAACACAAACACAGGGTGGCAAGGGGGGGTCATACAGTGGATAGAGCGGAAGATTGGGAGGAAGCTGGTCTGGATTGTTTGTGACCTCCACCCCAACGAGTTGCCACTCAGACATCTGATCCAGGAGCTGGATGGCAAAACTCTTTCAAACAACAGATGGTCTGGTCCTCTTGGCAAGATGCTGGACTCTGCCACTGAGTTAGAAATAAATCCGAGCTTTGAAAAAATCACAGTTGGCCCTCCACTCGTTGAGCTTGCACATACTGTCATTGACGACCTGAGAACTGACCAGTACTATGGTTACATGATTTGCAGTGCCATCAAAACTGGGGTCATGCCTGATAGACTTGCTTACCTGCAGATAGGTCCAGTCTCACATTCTAGGTGGCTCACAACGGCTCTCAGGTTCTGCAGAATTTGGGTCGCTCATCATAAACTGAAAGGGAACCAGCTTCACAACCTGAGACTTATTGTCCAATTCATCGTGAGTGTCTACTTGCCAAATTGGTTCAACACCAAGGTCAAGTCATCGTTCTCCGAAGGTCCGAGGCATGTTCTCTTCCAGCTTTAGCTCCTGAAGAGTCATCCAAGGAAGGTTGTTCAGATTGTGGAGCAGACTGTGAGGAGATCTTCCTGGTATGCTCATCCCGAGGCAGTTCTGCAGACAATGCTCTGCAGTAAGGATGAGGAGGAGAGAAGAGTGGCAGTCAAAAAGATCTTGGATATGAGACCTATGAGAGGATCTGGGCATGACGAATCAGTTGGTGACGATTCCTTCAGGGTCAGGAAGACTCCTGAAGTCAATCTAGGTGCCAAGACCCTCACTGATCTCATAGATCTGGATAACATCCAGGCTGGCAGTGAGCCCCCTCTTACCTGCAGCCTCACCACTGTTCAAGTCAGAGCTTTCCTGGACAACCCCATACATGTCCCTGCCTGGTCCTCGCACACCCAGAGTATAGAGCATTGTGTACAGCAAGTGAGCGAGGCATGCAGTCACGTGTACAGCCAGGAGAGGAGGGAAGGCTACATCCGAGCTCAGGTGGTCAGCAGGGAGGTGATGAGTAGAAACAGAAGCAAGAAAGACATGTTCTCTATGGTGTGCAGCAACAACGGGTCGTAGTAGTAAAACCGGTTTTTGTATTGGATGATTTTGTTTTCTAAAGGAATATTAAATTTAATAAATGTGTCAAGATCATTCGTTTCACTATTCTGGATCATTTTTATCCTAATAAATTAACATGATACATTTACTTTACTTTAAATAAGCTATTTAGTGGTGTTGGTAAAAGGGTGGGAATACTGAATTTTCATAAGATTTCAAGTTAAAATTTACCGAGCAAAAAATAAAAACTTTTCAAATCTGAAGATATCACATGATTCTGCACATAGAACTACATCATTAATACCATGGGCCGATTTTTCAAACTCAAAGAAAAAAATTCGCCTCCGTATGACATACCCTAGGACAGTAGTCTCTGCTGTAGCATTGGGCATGGGAATTGCGTCTGTCCACCTGGTGAAACGGTCGATGCAGGTGAAGATGTAGGTGCTACCGTAGGATGATGGAAGAGGTCCCACGATGTCGAGGTGTACTACTTGAAAACGTCCTTTGGGAATAGTGAAGGTTTGTATGTGACGATGTATTTTGGAGGACTGGCAGGCCAGGCACTGGGCAGCCCATTTCTTAGTATCAGACTTGATGCCGGGCCAGACGACACGTTGCGTGAGGAGGCGCTGGGAGGCCCGCACGCCCGGGTGGCTGAGACCATGGGTGCGGTCGAAAACAGCGCGGCGGTGGACGTGAGGCACGAACGGTCTAGGCTGTCCACAGGATACTTCGCACCACAAATTTATCTTTGTGCCAGGAACAGGGAGTTCTTGGAGTGTGAGGCCTGAGGGGGGTGTCTTGCATGCTGCCAGGTCTTCGTCTTTCTCATGAGCCGCGGCTAGCTGCCCATAAACAATGGGTGGAGATGAGGGAAGAATGTTGGATATACAACGAGAGAGGGAGTCGGCGATCTCGTTGTGGCTGTCTTTAATGTGTTGGACGTCTCTGGAGAACTCCGAGATGTAAGCCAAGTGGCGCAGGACACGAGGTGTATGTGACTGGGAAGGTGAAGCGAAGGCGTGGACGAGGGGCTTGTGATCAGTGAGATGGTAAACTGATGGGCCTCGAGGAAGTGCTGGAAATGTTTGACAGCCAGGTATATGGCCAGGAGTTCTCGATCAAATGCGCTGTACTTGAGGTGTGATGGTTGAAGCCGTTGTGAGAAGAAAGCAACGGGCATGAGAATTCCGTTGATCTCCTGCTGTAAGACGGCGCCCACTGCAGTAGAAGAAGCGTCTGTTGTGAGAGTGGTCTGGGCGTTAGGTGCGGGGTGGGCCAGGAGGGTGAGGCGTGTAATGTGCTGTTTGATAGTGGTGAATGCCGTAGTAGCCTCTTGAGTCCACACGAGAGACTTGTGAGACTTCTTTGGGCGTCCCTTGAGAAGGTCGTGTAGGGGGGCTAGGACGGTGGCAGCCTTGCCAATGAAGCGGTGGTAGTAGTTGACTAAACCCAGGAATTCTCGGAGTTTCTTCGCCGTTTCAGGTTTGGGGAACTCCCTAATCGCAGTTATCTTCTGTGGTAGGGGTTGTATGCCACTGGGCGAGACTCTGTGACCGAGGAAATCGATGGCCGAGGTTCCAAAGACGCACTCAGCAGGATGAACTTTAATGTTGTTGTTCTGCAGGCGTTGGAGAAGGAGTTGTAGGTGGTGGCGGTGCTCGGCAGGCGTCGAAGATGAGACGAGGATGTCGTCAATGTAGACGGTGACAAAATCGAGGTCGCGAAGCATATGGTCCATGTACCCCTGGAAAGTCTGTGCTGCATTGCGTAAGCCAAAACTCATGAAAGTGTACTCGAAGAGTCC
The DNA here is from genome assembly GCA_958450375.1 of Homarus gammarus. Lineage (NCBI taxonomy): Eukaryota > Metazoa > Arthropoda > Malacostraca > Decapoda > Nephropidae > Homarus > Homarus gammarus. The sequence continues at coordinate 234,571 of CAUDMG010000139.1, forward strand.
AAACGGAGTGGTGATGGCTGTCTTCTGGGTATCTGCCGGTGCTACTGGGATCTGGTGGAAGGCACGCTCCAAGTCGATCTTCGAGAAGATAGTCTTGCCATGAAGTTTGTGGTGAAAGTCCTGGACATGCGGAATAGGGTACCTGTCAGGTTTGGTGACGAGATTCAGGGCTCTGTAGTCGCCACACACCCTCCACTCGCCGGGTGTTTGCTTAGGAACCATGTGAAGAGGCGATGCCCAGGGACTCCTTGAAGGACGAATGATGCCGTCTTGCAGTAGTTTGTTGAATTCTACTTTGGCTGTGTTCAGGAGCTCAGGGCGCAGGCGGCGAGGGCGTGAATAGACTGGTGGTCCTTTGGTTTCGATGTGGTGGAAAATTCCCGATGTAGGTGGTGGGGGTAGGGAGACTCGGGGTGAGAAAAGCTCCTTGAATTCGTCGAGCAGGGAGGAGAACTCGTTGGAAGGCGCAAGACAGGTCATAGTGTCGGTGTGTCTGGCACGAGAACCCTGGATCTTGCGTGCTGTAGGCTCATGGATGAGGCATAGATGACTTGGTTTGACGCCGAGCTTGTGGAAGGTGAGGAAGTCGAAACCAAGGATGGGTTGAGACACGTCTGCTATCACGAATAACCAACGCAGAGTTTTGGGCAGACCGAGGTCTAAGGCGAGGGTGCGTACGCCGTAGGAGGCGATGGAGGTACCGTTGGCAGTGAACAGGTCACAAGAGGGTTGCTTTGACTTGTCTTGTAGTGAGGGAGGGATGAGGCTGACAGATGAACCTGTGCCGGAGGTGCGGTCGGTGACGCTCAGTAATGAGACGCCTGAACGGACGGAGGCTGAGGCGTCTACCAGCCTCCGGTGTTGCCGTTTCCCGAATAGGTGCAATAGGGCTCACAGTTTCGAGCATTGCGGCCGAAAGTCTGGTGATACCAGCAGAGGGTATATTTGTTGTGCTGGGGGCTGGCTGCTGTGCGTCGGAACTTGTAGGGCGTGGTGTGTGAGTCAGGAACTGGCGCAGCAGCGGGTATGGAGCAGCAGAACTGCTCAATGGTGTCCATCCTGCGATTCAAAGTTTGCAACAGGTCCTTGATGTCTTGTGAGGTATTGCTCGGCTGAGGGGTGTTGACCCGGCTTACAAGTTCGGTGGTAGGTACTGGTGTGACCGTGGCGGCAAGGGGTGCAGCAGCGCACTCATTGAAAATTCTGTCTGCCGCGGTTGCATATAGTTCTGGTGTCGTAGAGTAATCTACTGCGGACAGGATGTTGCGTACTTCTGTGGGTAGCTTTTGTGCATGAAGCTGGCGCAGGATAGAGTTGGGGAGTCTGTCTGTGTGACGGGAGTTCAGCCTATACATCTCCTCCCAGAGACGTCCCGGGGTTGAGTTCCTGAGCGAGATAGGGGATAGATCTTGCAGGAGATTGGGGCTGGTCTGTTGATAACGCGTCTTCAAGGCATCCCGAAGGGTAGCGAATTTGTTGTCATCTGGAGGGTTGGAAATGGTCTGTGAGACCCGCGTGGCGACTTCCGTGGGCAAGGCACAGAGCAGGGCGCCATACTTTTGCTCGTCAGTCGCTTGTGAGCCGACGAGGGGTGCTTCCACATGATCTAGCCAGTCCTCGACGTTGTGGTTGAAAGTCGGTAGAGAGATCCGGCTGTCCTCCATCCTGTGTGAGTGCTTTTTTCCCGGGGTCACCATTTGTAGGGTTTCGTGATATTATGTTGTCTAGCACTCAGGATGGATGGAAACTCTAAGGTGGTGGTTTTCTTAAATAATATAAGTTATATGGTAGACAGTCTGGTGCTGGAGATGCCGTGTAGTGAGGAGCTGCTCAGTAGACACGTTCGGTGAGTAGCGTGTTGAAGGAGGTACATGTGCAGGAGCTTCGTTAGAGAAGATGTTGCCTGTTGCTGGCCTCCAGGTTGAATGAGAGCGGCACAGCGAGGAGCTTGCTTGGAGGAGGTGTTGCGTGTTCAGGAACCGAGAGCAGAATGAATCTCGATACGATACGAAGTCTTTAGTTAAGAGGTGAAAGAAGATTAAAGTGGTGAAACTGAAATACAGTAGGAGTAGAAAGAATCTGGGCTCAACCAGATCGCTTCATCTTTCTTATTGGTATTTTGTCTTTGTTTTGTTCCCTTGGGTCGTCAGACCTTTGTATTAATATTGGTTTATTTATATAATGCTGCTTATTATTATTATTTTTATTATTGTTGGAGTTAGTGAGCCCGCCCAGGTCCTTGTGTAACTGGGAGGGTAGTCACATTTTTTTTTTTTTTTTTTTTTTTTTTTTTTTGAGGTGTTAGTTAAGTGTTAGTTGTGTTAGTCTAAAGGTACACTGTATGGAGAGGCCTGCCAGGTTCTTAGTGGAGCTGGTTGGTCACACTCATCTTTATTCCTCTAATAATGTTTTATGTATAAATGTGTATATTGAGGCAGGAGGTGGTTCAATTACTTCTTCCTGGCTGATATAGCTTGGAGGGTAATCACATTATTATTATTATTATTATTATTATTATTATTATTATTATTATTTTTTTTTTTTTTTTTTTTTTTTTTTGCTAAAATGTTAGTTCAATGTTAAATGTTAAATCTTAAATATTAGTTATGTTAGTCTAAAGGTACACTGTATGGAGAGGCCTGCCAGGTTCTTGTGGAGCTGGTAGGTCACTCTCATCTTTTATTCTCTCTATTAATGTCTTATATGTATATTGGGGCAGGAGATGGTTCAATTACTTTCTTCCTGGCTGATTTAAACCAACTGTGTTCTTGGAATTCTTCGTTGTCTATATTATTTATCCAGTTTTGATATGTTTCTGTGTTAAGTTCAGTCACTTTTTTCCAAATATTTACAGCTTTGTTGTGTATATCTACATTGATTGCTAAGAGATTTGCTCTCTTATGTAGCTGTTCATTACTGATGTGGTCTGTATATTTTATGTTATATATAAATCTAAGGGCTATATTTTGTACTGTTTGTAACCTTTTAATGCTCGTTTTACTAAGGGTGTTCAATGGGATAGGTGGGTAGTCCATAATTGATTTGACAAGGGCAATATATATCTTTCTCTTGTTATTAATGCTATGGTTCTTAAAGCGTTATATTTTTGATAATCTTATTCTTGCCTGTCGTTCTTTATCTTTTAAGTATGTTATATATCCTCTTTTTATTAGTTTTAGTCCAAGCATCCTGCCTTCAGTGTCGTATGGGTATAGTTTCTGGTCGACTATTACTGGACTTGTTTTAATCTTGGCTATTGGTATTATCTTGAATTTGTTCGTATTTGTCCTGATTTTCCATTTTTTCTCAAAATCATTTATGTTTTTTATCGCTCTTACCGTGTAGAGTGCCATAAATTGAGTTGATTTTCCTGGGTATGATACTATTTGAGTAATATCATCAGCAAACATTACATATTCGCTAAAGGGGGTAGGTTGAGGTGTGTCTGAAGTATAAATTGTATATAGTGTTGGAGAAAGGCATCCTCCTTGAGGTACTCCACTCTCAAGATTAAACATAGTTCCCAAAAAGTTTCCAATTTGAATTTGTGCTCTCCTACCATCTAAATAGTTACACAATATTCTTAGCAAGTATTCATTAAGTCCCAGTTTTAATATTTTATATTTTAAGCCTAAATGCCAAACCTTATCAAAGGCCTTAGAAACATCCCTTAAAATTATATTGATCTGGTTACCCTTGCTTTTTTCTATTGCAATTATTTCCGTTATTATGGCTATTGCAGTTAGGGTATTTCTATTGGGCATAAATCCATGTTGTCTATTGTTAGTTTTCCCATGTTGTGTTAAAAAGGCTATAAGTCTTGTATTTAAAATTTTTTCCAATAGTTTCCCAGTAATTTCTAATAAAGATATTGGCCTGTAGTTTAATATTTCCTTATTGTCCTTACCCTCCTTCGGAATAAATATAATTTTGGCATATTTTCGTTTGTCTGGAAAGTAACCAGTTATTAAGCATGGTTATAAATGTTTAATAGTGTATTTAAAATGTTTTCAGGTAGATTCATGATCATATTTCGTGTAATACCTGTGAGCCCAGGGGCTTTTTCCTTAAACTTCCTCAGACAGTGCATCATTTCTCCCATTGTTATTATTTGATTATTAGGTAATAAGTTATAGTCTATATATTGCCTTGGGGTGATTCTATGTATATGTCTTCCCATCTCTTCTTCTATCCTTTCTTCGTGTTCACTATCAAAATCTTCATTTTCCTCATCTGATATTTTAAAAATTTTTACCCATTCCCTTTTGAATGCTGACTCTTGTTCATTTTCCTCGTGCAATTTTATTCCGTTTTGGTCTTTAATGTATGGTGTTTTTTGCTTGTTGTGCCCCATCATCTTGTTTATGGAAGTCCAAAATGTTTTTGTGTCTTTAGTCATGTCAGCCGCCATTATAATATCATTCCATTTTTTATTGTTTGCTTCCTTACATCCGTCTCTTAATTTTATCTGTAGTGCTATCTGTGTCGTATATAGCCATCTGTTACTGCCATGTCTTTCCATATACCTGTTTATTTCATTGTAATAGGTCTGGATTAATTTAACTTCTTCTGGTAGTCTGTTGTTGGGTAATGTTCTAAAGTGTGAAGTAGGAGTGTGTTTGGTTATAGATGTTTTTATTGCTGAGTGCAGTCTGTCCATTTCTGAGTCTATATCTTCTGTTGTTTTCCCTTGTAGGTTAATCGAGTGGTGACTACTTAAGTCGTCTTTGAAGCTGTCCCAGTCTGTTTTACTCATTTTCAGTCTCTTTTTTATTGGTATCTGTATGGGGCTTGTTGACAGTGTTAGTATAATTGGCAGATGGTCACTGCATGTAAGAGGTCCCTGTATTATATGGTAATTGAAAAAGGCTTTGTTGTTGGTAAAAATTTTGTCTGGTGTCGATTGTGTATTGTGATTTCTCCAGGTTGGAAAGTTAGGACCCAGATGATTGATTTTCCCTAAATTTATTAATTGATTAAGGGCGTTTCCCACGACGTTATTATTTGTATTGTCAAAAATCCTATGTCTGGCGTTAAAGTCTCCTAAGATGTACATCGGATGACTACTGTTAGCCAATTTTAATAGGTCTTCTATAGGTAAGTAGGGTCGTCTCGGTGGCAGATAAGTAGTAGCAATTATTACGTCTCCTTGAGTTGTATTTATTTTTATTGCCAGAAATTCATCCTGGAAGTCATCAATTAGTTTAAATCTTAAGTTTCTTTTAACCGCTATAGCTACTCCGTCATTTTTTTCGCCCGATTTGTTTCTTTGGTTTACATAATAGTTAAAGAGTTTTATGTTGTTGTTTTCTGTCTCACCGTGACTGTTTATTAGTATAATGTCTGGGTCAATTTCTTGATATATATTACTTAGGTTAATTCTCTCGGTGTTCCAGTTTCTTACGTTGTGTTGTATTATTCTTAAAGTTCTTACTGTTTGTCTATTGTCCATTATTTCTTATACTTGGATTGTAACTGTTGAAGTGGAGACCTATCATCCTGTTTCCCGCTTCTGACTCTTCTAAACTCTGACGGGTCTACTATTTTAAAGTCAGTGGAGAGTGTTACGAACCCCTCCACCGATTGTCTTCATCTACCTACCCAGCACCACGAGCAACGCCATCTAGGGACGAAACACGAGTATGGCTCGTCTTAGTTACCACTCCCGGGTTTCCCTTCTCCATATCCTGGTTGTTGCGTCACTTCCGCCTCAGTCTACTTTGTCAGCTCCAATTCGAGGAGAGAACACTTCACTCTAGGAAGCGACCACAGGATCACCTATCCTGGAAACCTACGGCACAGTGACTACCTACCGTCTTCTACCATACTCAGCCTTGCTCGTCAGCCATCTCAGCTCCTCACTTAAGTATTTGTTATCTTGTATTGCCTCTCCCACCTCCACATTGCTTCACTATTGTTTTATTACTATGTATATAATGTTCATGTTTAGGTTAAGTTTGGTTAAGGGTAGTTTATAAGCTGAATATTTTGTTAAGGAATTAATGGTACTTTATTATATACAACAAAAACTCGCATCCTTTGTCTACCCTTTTATAGTCCCATTGTCTTTGTTTTGTTTTTTTGTTGTTACCTGTTGGGATCTGGGTAGACGTATAACTATATTCTAAATCCCCAACTCGTAACAAGAGACAGAGCTTATATACACAGCAGCCGGAAGTAAACCGTGGGAAGTCGCCGGTTTCTCGACCCGTTGCTAGGATACGGTAGCAGCTGGTGGCTGGTTGCTAGGATACTGCGGCATCTGGTGACGCCCCCCCTGGGCCGCTCGTTTGGTTGCTAGGGAAGACGTAGCAGGTGGCTGGTTGCTAGGATACTGTGGCATTGGAATGCGGCTACGCAGTTGTAGGGGAGACGTCCACTACAACAGCAATGGAGAAATTCCGGGTTCCCTGCCCGACTCCTAAAATATAGTATCGTCAACTCTGATACTTTCACCTCTTAGAAAGTCCAAATCTGTATGTTTTATGTATACTATGTATGTACTCCATTTATATACATTACTTATTTCGCTAGCAGTGTGTGGCAATGTATTTTTCATTTCACCATACGCTTAGATAATGTGCCTGGCGACATCTGGAAGCTGCAAATGTACCACTTGCCACATGTCGCCTGAGAGGTCAGGTGACCCATAAAGAGAGGTCAGTTGACCCATAGAGAGTGTAGGGAACCGCCGTCGTTGCTTGTACCTCTGTATAGATCCAGCAAATAGAACCTACAAAAACTACAGGTGTTCGTGTTCGCTCGTGTAGTTATAACTGAGTACCCAGAACATGTACAGTCTAGTTCAAAATTCTTCGAACACTGCTGGAGACAGCTGGCAACTCAAGGCTGTTTGTTTTGTTTTTTGGTTTTTTTACGGGAATTAGCCCACACAGGTACAGGTCAAATGACCCACAACGGAGCCTGGGGGCGAAAAAAAAAACCGGAAAGAAATTGTAAATATAGAAAAAAAGGTTATACTGTTTTAATCTACACCACGAAGATGCCGGAAAACCAGCTTTTTATAGTGAGACAGATTGTAAGAGCATGGAAACACAGAAGAAGGCAGAGCATTCCACAGTTTCTTTGTGTGAGGAAAGAAGGAGGTACTATAACGGGTTATTCTCGTGTGACCGACATCCACGGAGAAACGGCGGGCACCTCGGGCAAGACGTGTGTTACGAACCCACGGCCTTGCCGGCGGTACACAGGATGCCAAATCCACTGAACATTGCCCATTAAAGTACCTGTAAAAGAGAGAGTGAAGCAACATTGTGGCTAAGAGAAAGGGAAGAGAGATTGTCGACGAAAGGAGGAGAGTTATTAAGACGAAATGCTTTTGATTCCACCCTATCTAATAGTTGGACAGAAGAAGGGCCACCCCACATATGAGAGCAGTACTCCAAGTTAGGACGAATAAATCCCTTATATACTTGGAGCAACTGCTCAGGAGTGAAGTAGCTGTGGCATCTGAATAGCATACCCAACTTTCGGGAGGCAGCTTTAGTTATACTAAGTGTAGGTTATGTATCTATGCTACTGTGCCGAGTAGCAACCTTGTAAATAAGCTACTGTGCCGAGTAGCATTTATATATGTAATTACGTGGCAACACTACACGTGTTATGTGGCAACAGTGCCCCGAGGCTGCCATATGGCAGGCAGTCTCAGTCTGACTCCGTGGGTCATGCATGACACACGCTAGTCACTTCTTGTATTTCTCCTATCCGTTCATAAATGGACTTCAATGTTACCCGGTGTTTCCCTACCCATCATTGCCTTCTTCAGGGAACGCTTGGAACCTTCACTAAGGATGTGTGGTTTCCAGGACATATCGGAGGAAATGGTGAGGCCTAACATATTTATTTCAGAATTTGGGTGGATGATAACGTCCTGAAATGTAATTGGTGGGAGATCGTCTAATTTACAAAGTGTAATTGGTAAATTAGGAGGAAGGGGAAAATGTGAGGAAGAGTGAAGAGTGGAATCATCGGCGTAAGAATGGTTAGAATTAGTTGTAGTGTGAAGTAAATCATTGATAAAAAGAAGGAAGAGAGTTGGTGAAAGAACAGAACCCTGTGAGACGCCACTATTGGTAGAGAAAGAGCGAGAAATCGATCCATCGACAACAACTGCCATGGATCGGTTCTCAAGGAAGCTAGAGATGAGAGAACAAAGTGTGGGAGAGAAACCAAAAGAGGGAAGTTTAGATAGCAAAGACTTGTGCCATACCCTGTCAAATGCTTTGGAGATGTCGAGGGCCACGACAAAAGTTTCCCCATAATCCCGAAGAGAGGATGACCAAAGATGGGTGCAATAGGAGAGCAGATCACCAGTAGATCTCGCCTGGCAAAAGCCATACTGGTGATCCGACACAAGAGAAAGGCGTTCAAGATGACGGAGAAAATGGGAGTTCAAGATAGTTTCGAAAATCTTAGAGAGGGATGAAGTTAGGGCAATGGGGCGATAGTTAGATGGGTTAGAATGGTCGCCCTTCTTCGGGATGGGATGAACCAAGGCATGCTTCCAAGCAGAAGGAAAAGTTTTGGTTTTGAGGCAAAGGCGAAAGAGGCGAGCAAGCACAGGGGCCAGAGCTTCAGCACACTCCCTCAGAACACGAGGGGGTATTCCGTCTGGTCCATGCGCCTTGCTCACATCCAACCTGGATAACACACCGGCAACCCTGCGAGTGGAGATTATAGGAAAGTGCATAGGTTCAGTAGGAGGTGCAGGAGTAGGAGGGATAGAGTGGGAATCGTCTAAGGTGGAATTAGAGGAGAATAAGGTGCCAAAGAGGTTGGCTTTGTCAGGGGGAGAGTTGGCTATAGAGTTATTGGGACGGAAGAGGGGAGGAAAAGAAGGCGTTCAGAAGTTGTTACAGATGTTTTTAGTTGAGGACCAGAAGAATTTACTACAGGAAAAATTAGTCAGGACAGCGGTCTTTCGTTTAATAAAATTCCGCTTGGCCCTACGAAGAATAGCCTTACAACGATTCCTAGAAGTAATGGAAGAGGTGTGGGTAATAGGAGAAGGAGATAGTTTCATAGCTCGATATGCCCTATCTCTCACCCTGCAAGCAAGAGAGCAGGAGCGATCAAACCATGATTGTAATGTGAAAGTTTTGGTAGAAGATGGGATAAATGCACTCATACCACTCTGTATAGCCCCAGCAATGCTGTTAGCACATACTGAGGCATCCCGAGTGGAAAAGCAACATTCATCCCAAGGAAAGTCGGTGAAGAATTCTCGCAAGGATTGCCAGCTTGCCCTCCGATAGTGCCATAGTTGATGTTTAGGGGGGGGTGGGGGAGGTGGTCGTGCCCAGTTTGATTTAATAGGAATGAGGATGTGATCAAAAGACCCTAAGGGGGCAAAAATTGAGTATGAATAGTGTGAGGGGTTAGAGATAAAACAAAGATCAAGAATGTTAGCAAGTTGATCGTGTCGATCAGGAACGCGTGTAGGGTGTTTGATTATTTGTTCCAAATCATTAAGTAAAGAAAAAGAGAGTGCCTCAGTTCCACCTGGGTCATCCCTTGCAGAGCCAAGCCACTCTCTGTGATGTACATTAAAATCCCCTAGGTAGAGGATCTCCGTGTTGGGGTGTGTGGATAGCAACGACTCATGGCAAGAAGTGAGATAGTCAAAGAGTTCGAAATAGTTGGAAGAGTTGGGAGAACAGTATAGGAAACAAAGAAAAATAGTCACAGTAGGTAGAGATATTTTGAGCGAGATGACATCATAAAGGTGAGATTCAAGGTCCGTGAGTCGGGCTATAGGTGTACGTGTATTGCAGTAGGCGCATACACCTCCCTTAGAACGGAAGTAGGTATAAAGGTTGTAGTTAGAGACTTGAAAAGGTTTGGGTGAAGCTGCTTTTGTCAGTTGAAGTTCGGTGAGTAGTAAGAGATCGGGGGAAGAGGTTAATAGATGGTACTCCACAGAAGAAAAATTGGATCTCAGTCCGCGAATGTTGGAAAAATGAAGTGTGAAAAAAGCCGATTCTCCAGCAACCTCGGTGGCGTCAGTTTAGGCCCCAGTAGCTTGATGATGATCAGGTCGGCCCTGGGGTCCACAACCTTCCCGACCAGTTGGACTCATCCGAGAAGGCCCCGCTGCAGTGTTAATATCAACTGACATAGGAGAATAAAATAGAATGAATACAACGGATCAAGAATGAGTACGGTTATATTTGTGGTGTTGTCAATAGCAAAAGAGACAGTTGAGACCCTGCAATTGTGTGTAAATGAGGCAGAAAGATAGATCACGCAGGGTGTGTCATACGGAGGCGAATGTTTTGTTTTTGAGTTTGAAAAATCGGCCCATGGTATTAATGATGTAGTTCTATGTGCAGAATCATGTGATATCTTCAGATTTGAAAAGTTTTTATTTTTTGCTTGGTAAATTTCAACTTGAAATCTTATGAAAATTCAGTATTCCCACCCTTTTACCAACACCACTAAATAGCTTATTTAAAGTAAAGTAAATTAATCAGGTTAATTTATTAGGATGAAAATGATCCAGAATAGTTAAACGAATGATCTTGACGCATTTATTAAATTTAATATTCCTTTAGAAAACAAAATCATCAAATACAAAAACCGGTTTTACTACTACGACCCGGTGTTGCTGCACACCATAGAGAACATGTCTTTCTTGCTTCTGTTTCTACTCATCACCTCCCTGCTGACCACCTGAGCTCGGATGTAGCCTTCCCTCCTCTCCTGGCTGTACACGTGACTGCTGGCCTCGCTCACTTGCTGTACACAACACTCTATACTCTGGGTGTGCGAGGGCCAGGCAGGGACATGCATGGGGTTGTCCAGGAAAGCTCTGACTTGAACATTGGTGAGGCTGCAGGTAAGAGGGGGCTCACTGCCAGCCTGGATGCTATCCAGATCTATGAGATCAGTGAGGGTCTTGGCACCTAGATTGACTTTCAGTAGTCTTCCTGAACCTGAAGGAATCGTCACCAAATGATTCGTCATGCCCAGATCCTCTCATAAGTCTCATATCCAAGATCTTTTTCACTGCCACTCTTCTCTCCTCCTCATCCTTACTGCAGAGCATTGTCTGCAGAACTGCCTCGGGATGAGCATACCAGGAAGATCTCCTCACAGTCTGCTCCACAATCTGAACAACCTTCCTTGGCTGACTCCTCAGGAGCTCAAGCTGGAAGAGAACATGCCTCGGACCTTCGGAGAACGATGACTTGACCTTGGTGTTGAACCAATTTGGCAAGTAGACACTCACGATGAATTGGACAATAAGTCTCAGGTTGTGAAGCTGGTTTCCTTTCAGTTTATGATGAGCGACCCAAATTCTGCAGAACCTGAGAGCCGTTGTGAGCCACCTAGAATGTGAGACTGGACCTATCTGCAGGTAAGCAAGTCTATCTGACATGACCCCAGTTTTGATGGCACTGCAAATCATGTAACCATAGTACTGGTCAGTTCTCAGGTCGTCAATGACAGTATGTGCAAGCTCAACGAGTGGAGGGCCAACTGTGATTTTTTCAAAGCTCGGATTTATTTCTAACTCAGTGGCAGAGTCCAGCATCTCGCCAAGAGGACCAGACCATCTGTTGTTTGAAAGAGTTTTGCCATCCAGCTCCTGGATCAGATGTATGAGTGGCAACTCGTTGGTGTGGAGGTCACAAACAATCCAGACCAGCTTCCTCCCAATCTTCCGCTCTATCCACTGTATGACCCCCCCCCCCCTTGCCACCCTGTGTTTGTGTTGGTGCTGTCCCCTCCAATGGCCTGCAGGGTCTGGTCTACGTTCCTCTCTCTGAGCCAGTTCACAATGTTATCTGCCACTATCTCAGCTGGTTTCCTGATGTCATCTTTCTCTGGAGTGAAATGCCACAAATACTTCCCTCCTGGTTCACTGCAGCAGGAGTAATGTTCCTCCTTCACCATGGCAGGGAACAACTTGTCATAATCTCCAACTTTCATGAACACTTTAGTGTCATCCCTTCTCCCATCAAAGAACAAACAATTGATTCCATTTTCTCTTATCCCCTTATCAAACTCCTCTTCTAGGTTACTGACAAGTTTCTCCTGAGCTCTCCTTACTTTGTTATGATCTATCACCAGGTAAACATCATCAGGTGTTATCAAACCACCGTCAATCCAGGCAGCTGTTGCTATCTCTGCAGTTTCTCTGAGACCAGTGTGGTGTCGCATGCTGGCCAGAGCTATGCTCGGGATATCTTTCCTATTTCGAATGTTATGCCTGGAAGGTTTGGGATCATTATTTTCTGGGTTAGGGACAAAGTCACCATTTTTCTGGTCAGCACTCGGATCAGCCATGGGGAAGTCATTAAACTCTGAATCAGCTTGACTCCAATCATCGGCCTTTTTTACCTCACCCTGGGCCTTCTCAAGTCTCTTTTCCTCGGCAACTCTTCTCCTCTTCTGTCTCTCTGTGGCAGCCTCCTGTCTCTTGGACTCCGGAATATCTTGGCTAGAAATCATGAGAGCCCCTATACTGCCAGTCTTCTCTCTCTGTGCTTTGACAAATGCCAGTTCGATCACAGGAATCTTCAGTTCACGCTTGCAAATACAGGAGATGTGGGCCTCGGATTTACAGTCACGATCGCATCCAAACTCAGGACAGAGAACAATTGGGCACTTGCAAGTAATTATGTCAAATAACTGGTCCAGTTGCTTGGCAAAGCTGTCCTTAACTGCAAGTTTTCCTCTCCCAAGAGAGATATCTCTTGCCTTTTCCCAACTGGCTAGCAGTCTCTCACTAATCTTCTTCTGACTTGTTATGACTGGAGGCTTGAACTGAGCGTTAGCCAGAGTGTACTGTGCCAAGACAGCTTTGGTCATATCACTGGCAATGTCTTTGTTTGTGTAAGTTCTTTGGTTCTTTTCACTGATTTGCCTGATTAAAACACCGTATCTCAAAGCATCTCTCAATGTAGGCAACTCCGACTTCAGGAGCTCTCTCCCAGACCCAAGATAGTGACTGAGATGGCTGGATTTTTGGTTCCTCGTCCTGACACAAGCAGCCATCGCAAATATTATCAACTTATAAATGCATCAGAATCTGAAACAGAAAAAAATATTGTTAATTGGGTTGTTAAAGAATGAAGTCAGAAAGCAATGTTCACAATTTAATTGTAATGCACTAATGCGGCTGTACGTTAGATTTTCGATAAATTTCACGCTAAAATTTACCGAGCAAAAGGTTGCAAAATATGGAAACTGAAATTATTTTCTGTTTATATACACTAAAATCTACCAAAAAAGTGATAGGCCATTAGTTTTAGCTGATCTTCCCGCCCATGACACACCCTAAGATCAGCAACCTGGGTCTTGGTCACAATTTTCGTGATGCCATATAGCAGCAGGGTCTACCATTAGACAACACATTATGCTTCCAATATCTTCCCAGGCGGTAGTACCTCCCTGTTTGGTAGCTGCCTACTACCTACTACCTGTTTACTATACTAAGTAGTAAAAATTATGAATGAACGTAAAAGTGATCGGTGATTGGTTACTTAGTTCCCAGTTGCTTTATTAGTGGTTAGATTTGTTGTTTCGTATTATATATCCTTTTTTGTTGGTATATACTGTTAATTTGATTTTAAAATGAATCGAGTAATGGGCCAACCTTTATGAATTTATGTTTAGACAATTAAACATCAGTACAAATCGGTAAGTATGTTAAAGAATATCATACATCGGGCACAGGTGTGTGAAGGCTGTTTATGAGGTTGCCTGTTTATCATTAATTTATACTAATATTATCTTCAAACGTTTAATCCCTTTCTGGTAATTAATCCAGTTATATGTAACCGATGCTTAACAGACTTCTTTCTAAAGACGCTGATTTCATGCAACACAAACTGCTGTTTTAATTCATCGGTACACTGCTACCTGTAGTGTGTGTGCCTTAGCCTGTGTGTGTCAAAGCTCTTCTGTATAAATTAAACAGTATTATGAAGTTTATTTAATTAAATTATTTATATTACATTCCCCGTGTGACATTGAAATAAAAATCTATATATATAATGTTTTATTTGTTCTTCTATTTATATATGTTATAAGTAATGTCATGAAATAGATACTACACAGTTTTTACGAAATGAAAGACTTTCAAATCCGATCCTGTGGTGAACCAGTTAAAAACAAGGTTTTTTTGCGGGCAAACAATCAATAATCGAAAGAAATGTAATATAAATATATAATAAGCTAAGTCTACTCAGACGACAATCGTAATGACAGTTGAAAGGTCTCCAGCGATACAATGCATATGCTACCGCATTAGCTATACCTTCAGTACGAGATTTCACTAATTAGTGTAATATTTTTTTATAATTAATAAAAGCGGCAAGGGACCCCGTTGAAATCGATTTTCTTCACGAGCGAGTGCATATGTTTCCATGCAAGTGTGCGTGAGTGTTGGAGCATTATTGTAAGTTGTGAAATAATTGTGAGGTAACTTTGTAACATAGTTTGGTATTTTGGCAAGGATTTTTTCCCATTTCTTATAAATAAGTGGAGATAAAAATATATATAAATACAATTATTACAGTAAACGTTTTCCAAGACATGACATGAACTTATTGAATATGAGACTATGAGATTGAAATATGAGATATCAATTTCCTCGTCACAAGTGCCTTGAAGAGCCGGATCGGACAGCTGTGACAGGACCATTACATACAGTACAGTACTGCATGAATTGTGTCGTTATACAGTTGTTTCTTTGTCTTCGTCTCCATCTCTGATTTTTTCCGTGGTATATATGATAATTATTTCACATGCAATATATTTATCATATATGACACTGCACTCTTACATAATAATTATAAGTATAATGTTAAGATTTGTTTGACTTAAATCATCCTGAATACATACTGCATAAGTGAGGATAATAGAAGAGGATTGTTTTCTTTATATTTATTATAGAATTTTACATATATTCATGAAAATTATATTTATTTCAGTTAACATGGAAAAAAAAATATCGATGTGCATCCAATATGTGACGTTGATTACATAGGAAAATTATTTTTCACACATTAATATTTAGTCCAGTCACTCTCATTCGCATTTACTTGTCTCATAATATCTGATGACAAGACGAGGGTCCTCAATCCTCGTCCTGCTCACCCTCTGCCTCTTGACGTTAACATTAACAGCATGCCCTTGAAACTATGTAGCTCTTATAAATATCTTGGAATTTGTGTGAATGAAGCAAACTTTGTCGGCAACCTTCGTGCCAAACTGATGCAGTGCATTAAACCCCTCAGAACCCTTGTTGGCAAGGGCTATGGAATTAATATCACCTATGCTCGTAGTTTCGTTCTTCACTTCATTCGTTCTGTAGTGACTATCATACTCTCCATCTTGTGACTATTCCGCCTAAACAACGCAACAGCCTTGAGGTAGTGCAAAATGAAGCTATGCTCATTATTTTAGGATGCCCAAAATCAACCAGAACTGTAAACATGAGGAAAGAGCTCGGACTGCCCTCCCTATCTGAGAGGATGGCTCTACTTAATAACATGTTTTGTGTCAAAGTTTTGAAGAACAATTGTCCCCAAATTACAGCTCAAACTGAGTTGATGTTCTATCTAAGTAATCCCGATTATCTCGCTAACCTTCCACAAAAGAATCTCTTTGTGGCGTGGCTTCATAAAAGTGTTGCAGATCTCTTGAAACTGAATGTCCCAATCACCCCAGACTCACGAAGTAATGTCATTCCTCCTTGGCTGGATATATCAGTTCTTATTAATTACACTCCTGTTGGTAGTAAGCAAATCTTAATCACAGATGTGATGAGATGTGTCACACTAGAAACTATTAACAGACACATAGAGAGTATTTAATCAAGTGAATGTTATGCAGACAGAGGTAGAACAGGCTGTGCTATTGTAATATATAAATAAAAAGAGATGATAGTGTCAAACAAGCAAAGGCTGAACTGCTGGGCCAGCACAACACAAAATAAACTAACTGGAATCTACTTAGCTACAGGCTACCTTAAAGAAAATGGAGGTGGGGTGATATTCTGTGACTCTCAAAGTGCTTTGAAATCAATGAACAGGCCGTCAGGTTCAATGTCTAAAGTTGTATGTGATATTAAAAGAAATGTGATAACTGCCAATGAGAACAACTCTCAGATCGAATTAGTGTGGATTCCGTCCCATGTTGGAATTAGGTATCATGACCGTGCTAATAGGCTGGCCAATGAGGCATGTAAGAAACAAAATGTTGACCGTGACCTTGGCCTGTTCAATGCTGTACTTAAAAACATTCAAGCCAGAATCATGAACTCTCATCTAGAATAACTAAGAAATGCAGAGAGACCTGGCAGATGTATCATTAGTAAATGTGACAAATTTTGTGACAAGAGGTACCGGTATGGCCAGCATAAGGACAGAACCAAACAATGTGATGTAGTCCTGGCCAGAATTAGGGCAGGATACAGACACATCTGGCATTTTAGTAACGCTGTACACCATGCAAGGGGTGGATCAAATACAATTGTATTTGTATTTTAATTATATTTAAATACATTTTCAATGTATTTGTGTTTGTCATTGTATTTTGGCACCCAGAAGAAAAAATATTTTGTATTTGTATTTCGACACTTGTTAGTGTTACAGGCAGTAGGTTAGTTTAAGGCTACTGCCTTTTGCCTCTTCCATAAACAAAGGAAAAATTGATATTTTGTATTGCTACTTAGACAATTTGAGAGGACGAAAACACTTGAATTTGTTTTATTCTTGTGATTTTTTTTTTATTACTGCTATTGTTATCTGCAAGCAGTAACGTTGAACATTCTGAATCTGTTGTGCATCTTTTCCCGCTTGTTTTGAATTTAAATGCCGCGCCACTTTTCCGTCGACGCTCGGTCTGACTCACTGTCACTGAGCTAGATCACAGGCTCAGATCGAGCGTCAAGGAAATAAAAGTATTTGTATTTGTATTTTTAAACCTCAATTTCAGAAGTATTTGTATTTATATTTGTATTTTTTAATTAAGGAATAAAAGTATTTGTATTTGTATTTTTGCATCATAATGTCACAAGTATAAATTAATGATAAACAGGCAACCTCATAAACAGCCTTCACACACCTGTGCCCGATGCATGATGTTCTTTAACATACTTACCGATTATTACTGATGTTTAATTGTCTAAACATAAATTCAAATAGGTTGGCCCATTACTTTATTCATTTTAAAATCAAATTAATAGTATATACCAGCAGAAAGGGATAATATAATACGAAACAACAAAGCCCAACCACTAATTAAGCAACTGGGAACTAAGTAATCAATCACCAATCACTTTTACCTTCATTCATAATTTTTACTACACAGTATAGTAAACAAACTGCCTTGAGGTGCCAGCTGTCTCCAGCAGTGTTCAAAGAATCTTGAACTAGACTGTACATGACGCGGTGAGTAGGATGTACACGGCCCAGTGAGTTAATTGACTGGATCAGTATAAGTCTGTAGCAAGACCAGCTCACAGGGACGCCCACTCTTTGTCAATGGACCCCCCCCCCCCCCAATTCGTCAACCGTCTCCCCAAGAACTTGTTTTGAATTTATAGCAAGTTGCAGAAGTGTCAGCAAGTTCCTGTGAAGTGCTATAAGTGCCTTGTGTGTGTATTGCTTAAGTGTGACCTTGTTCTAAAGGATTCCCCAAAGGTGGAAGCCTTGTTCAGGGCGTTTTTGAGGAGCAGTGTGTCAGCGCATCCTCCCCCAACGGCGTCTCAAGGGTAACTGACTGGGGCACCTGCCCGCCTCTACCTACCACACACTCTGCCTGACGCTCACACACACACACACACACAAACACACGCGCACGAACACAGACTGCAGTCATTTCTTTATATATATTTTATAAATCATCTACTTATCCGTGTATTCAATTAATTTTTTTGGTCTCAGATCTTGTTGATACGACGGGCTAACAGGTCAACATTGATTTGAGACATAATATACAGATTAAGTAATTATATCTCGTGCCTTACGCAGTGGTGTTTCTAACGCCCGGATGACTCTGACGGATGACAGCTCTACAGAGATGGATGACCAGTCGGAGCGAGACGCTCCACCCTCTCCCAGCACATCTCGAAGTCCTTCACCTCGATATTCAGCCTTGTCTGCAGAGGTAATTGCTTTAATGATGTTTATGAGGGAGGAAAGGCGTGAGGACGAAGCTAGAAGACGTGTGGAGGACGAAAAAAAGAGATTGGAAGATAGTGAACGTTTTGAAGATTTGATATCTCGCCTCACTGCTAACCAAGCCCCCAGCTCTCTCACCGCTTCGGTACCGACAGGTTCAGGAACCTCGTCAACACCTTCTTTACACCCTCCAGCCCCAACCAAAGCGGCTGCCCAACCCCCACCCATCTTGAAGCCTCATGTGACTTTCCAAACTTTCCGTGAATGGCGGCGACGGTGGAGTGATTATGCTACAATGGTGGATCTCCAGAGCTTGTCACAGCCTAAACAACTACATTAAAGAGTGTAGGGCTGAGTACACCTCCCTGAGGCGTGCCAAGATCAAGGTCCCTCATCGTAGAGTAGTGGCCCTGAAAACAGAGATGGGCCTGTCGATGGGAGGGGTAGTCAGCAATCCACGTGAGGAGTTTGCCCTTGACATCCATGTGAGTGAGGCCCTCAAGGATCACTTCACTGTTGGCTTTATCAAACACACCCTTGAAGTCGATGAAGAGGGAGGTTTTGGCGGAGGTGTTTGCCATGTAGTGAGCGATGCAGTGAGCAGTGCTCTTTACGGGGCGGAAACCAAAGAGGTCAGGGTGCAGGTGGGCTTCAATTTTCCAGTGGAGGCGGTGGCATATCATGCGCTCCATCATCTTTGAGAAGCAGGAGATGAGGGATATTGGACGATATTCATCTTGTCTGCCTGGTTTAGGGACTGGGATGGTGGTGGCAGTCTTACCTAAGTGAGGCAGCTGACCATTATCAAAAGAGAGAAGGGGGTTGCCATTGGTGACAATAAGGGCATTTAGCACATCATATGTGACGCCGTCATCGCCAGGGGCGGTGGACCGACCACGCTTGTTAGGTTCTGAATAATAAGTTCTATATACAGGAGAGAGAACACAAACACCTGTATAGTTTTGTAGGTTCGGTTTACTGGATAAGAGTATGTACACAAAGGAGAGCAGCACTCTCTCTTGACTAGGCTCCCGGTCAACTGCTATAGGCGACGTATGGCAAGTGATACATTAGCAGCTTCCATACGTCGCCAGGCACATTAATTAAGCGTGTGGGATATGGTAATAACATTGCCACACGCTGCTAGCTAGGCTGAATAAATAATACATAAATGGAGCACATACATAATATACATGCATGATATATAATCCAGCATACATAATATACATACACCTCCCTCCCCCCTATACGCTCATAGCAAAGTCTTGAGCGGACCTTTTCTTTTGGATCCGTTCTGAGCGTCGAGGGACTTCATCACTGGGAAGGGTATGGGACTCAACACTGGTGGCGGGGCCAGCAGAAGGCATTGTTACGGGTCGGAGAAAACGGCGGTTCCTCCACCACACACGACCACTGGGTAACCGCACCTGGTAGTCCCGTGACCTGCCGAGACCCATGACTACGCCTACTTTGTCCCAACGTAGGGAGGTCGGGTCCTGAACACGGACTTGGGTGCCGACACTCAACCTGGGGAGAGAACGGGCGTGGTCATTGTAGCGGGCGACGACGTCCTGAACACGTTCGGCGGCTCGGCGATCACAATCCTCTGTCTTGGCCTGCCACTCCTTGGAGAAGGATTGAGGGTGAGCAGGGACACAAAAACGAAGGGGGCGTCCATACAAAACCTGGGCAGGGGAGCGTCCGGTGTAGTTAGGTGTGTTGCGGAGTTCAAGAAGACCCCTGTCGAAGGCCTCGCAGTCAATGTTCCCAGAAGGGGCCACCTTAAGGATGAGGTGCTTCAGGGATTTGACAGCAGCCTCAGCGTGGCCGTTGGACTGCGGGTAATGGGGCGATGACAACACATACCGGACTCCCCATCGGTCGAGGAACACAGCAAAGTCCCGGCTTGTGAACTGAGGCCCCCCGTCGGTTCGCAGGCGTACAGGAACGCCCACGTTACGGAAGTAGTGGCGGAACTTGCTGATGGTGGCGGCAGACGTCGTGTCATTACCGCACTTGATGACAACCGCCCAACCAGAGAGACGGTCGACGATAACGAGGAAGGACTTTCCTGACACACAGAAAAAGTCGGCCGACACAGACTCAAAGGGGCGGGTGGGGTTGTCGTCACTCATAAAGGGTTCCTGCTGCTGGCTGGGTTGTAATACTTGGCAGGGCTCACACGCACGGACAACATTGGAGATGTCGGAGTTGATGCCGGGCCAGAACACAGTCTGTCGTGCACGTCGTTTGGTGGCCTCAGCTCCACGGTGACTGTCGTGAAGGCGGGCCAAGGCGTGGGGACGTGATGCAGCAGGGACAACTACACGTGCTCCGTACAGAACAAGGTCTCCGTCGCAGTAGAGTTCATCGCGGAGTTTCCAATACGGGAGCAGGGTGTTGTGAAGATCGTAGCGGTTGCTAGGAAATCCATTCCTCACACACTCGACAAGTCGGACGTAGGAGGGGTCATCTCGGGCCGCTGTTCGAAGGTCCTCCATTGCCTTGTCGTCATCTGGTGACAGGTCCGAACGAAGGGATTGGACGGCATGGAGAGTGACCACAGTCCTGACGGAAAGAGCGAGGTCGGCGTCGAGTACATGGTCTTCTGGAGTAGGGCGGCTGACAGGAGAGCGGGATAAGGCATCAGGGATGCAGAGCTCCTTACCAGCACGCCACACTGCAGTGAAGATGTACGCCGAGAGCTTCTCTTTCAGACGCTGGAGGCGAGGGTTCTCAACAGCGTCTAGCGTGTAGTGGTTGAGGATCGGGACAAGCTGGCGATGGTCGGTCACTAGGTGAAAGTATTGCAGGCCTATGAGGTAAAACCTGCACTTGGACATCGCCCAAACCGCAGCCAACAGCTCCAACTCAATAGTGGCATAGCGCGTCTCAGTGTCAGAGAGGAAACGCGAGCCACACTGGACGAGCCGGAACTGCCCTCCACCATGATCCTGCAGTAGGGCGTATCCCACGCCATACAAGCGTGAGGCATCTGTCTGCAGAACTGTCGGCAAGGCTGGGTCAAACGTGGCGAGGACAGGTGGACGAGACAGGGCCTGTTTCACTTGCTGGAAGGCCTTGTCGTGGTCGGGGGTCCACAGGAATGTCCTCTTGGGGCTCATCAGGGGGCGAAGTGGTTGAGCAGCTGCGGAGATGTCCGACGAAAACTCTGCTAACTGGTTGACGAGACCGATGAAGGACCTCAAGTCGGTCAGGTTAGCAGGGGTGGGAAAATCCGTAATGGCGCGGACCTTTTCCGGGTCAGCTGCGATACCATTCCCTGAGAGGGTGTACCCACAAAAGTCAACTGAAGAGCTGGCCAGAACAAACTTGTCGGCATTTAGGGTAATGCCGTGCTTCCGGCACCTGTTGAGTACCTCGTAGATACGGCAGAGGTGATCCATATAATCCTCGTCGTACACGAGTATGTCGTCGACCACTTTCACGCAGTTTGCCAGACCTTGTAGAGCCATATCACCTCGAAGACAGAAAGCGTCTCCTGTAGCGGCGAATCCCATGGGGCCACGGCAATAACTGTAACGTCCATGCGGGGTGATGAACGTTGTGAGTGGTCGGTCTTCCTCGGCAAGCTCTATCTGCCAGTATCCACACAGGGCGTCCATCGTCGTGAAGAAGCGCGCCTTCGGGTTCACGCTGCGTATGGCTGCAAAGGGCGTGGGAGAAGGGTGCGCAGGACGAGACACCTGGTTGTTGAGCTTGGAAAGGTCAGTGGTGATCCGAACACCACCTTTAGGTTTTGCGACGACAACCATCGGGTGACACCATGGAGACGGGTCATCGCCGGTTGGTACAATAATTTCTTGGGCGACCATGGAGTCCAGCTCGTTTTTGACCGCCTCGCGGAAGGCCAGGGGAACCAGTCGAGGGGTGTAAATAGCGAATGGCTTCGCGTCGTCCCTCAGGTGGATCCTCATGGGGGGGCCTGCCATCTTCTTGAGAGGCTTGGATTCCAGAGCGGACTTGGTCACCAGAACGTCGCTGAATTCCTTCAGGAAGTACTTCCGAGCATCCGAAGGAGAGGTGTCACTGGCAAGAGGCAGGGGTAGGGCGGCAGCTGGGTCGTTGCTGCTCCCTTTTTGCACCCTGTTGGCGTGTTTTACCTCAAGAATAGGTTTGGGGAAGTCCTGGGAGATGATGGCCAACTCCTGACAATGTCTGTAGGACAGCAAAGGAGTCTGGACACCGTTATGCACATCAATCCAGGCTTGACACGACCTGTTGCCAAAGGTGACTTGTGCTTGGAGTGAACCCAGGGCCGGGGTCATCTGTGAACCATCTGCCATAAAGCGGAGATCCTTGGGGGGCGGTCCTAGATCACTTGGAGAGAGCCCCAAGCATTGCAAATGCTGGGGACCGATGACTGTAGCATCAGCGCCGGTGTCGGGCAACATCTGAAGACGGGATGAAGCACTGCGGTAGGTCACAATGACACTGATGTACTGGGGGACTTTGGTCCTGGGACGCTGGGGGGAGCACACATTCCTAATGTGGCTCGAGCGTTGTCAGGAGTCGTCGTACCTCTGATTGGAAGACTGTGGGCGGCCCTCTCTGGTGGAGGGGGGCTGAAGCTTCCGCCGACGCGGTCCCTTGGGTATGTTGGAAGGGCAACACTTGTCATAGTGGCCCAGACGACCACACACATTGCACTGGACGCGTTTGGCTGGGCACCGTACTGTGAGTGACCAGTGGCCCTTACGGTCACAACTGTTGCAGGTAGACTGAGCAGCTGGACACACCTGTGTTCCGTGCTGCTTACCACAGTTGTTGCAAAATAAACCGGGCGTGGACGTGGTGGGCGAAGGCGTAGGAACGGACTTCTTGTCCTTCTTGTACCGGGACACAGCGCGTACAGCTGTAGGGGGAGCACGGATGGCAGAGGTGGCACACCTGGCAGCCTCATAGGAGCGACATATCGTCAACACATCCTTAAGAGAAGAGGAAGAGTCGAGGGAGGTGAGGCGTTGGACAAGTTCCTCGTCCTTAACACCCATCAGGATCACCTGCCTCAACTGGGTCTCCTCGCACTGCTGGTGGTGGCCTGGACATATATCTACCTCTTCCGAGGCTCTCTTAAGACGCACGTAAAAGGCATCAAAAGACTCACCCTCCAACTGTCTGCAGCTAAACAATTCCCTCCTGCGCAGAGCTTCATTCTGCTGTCCTTTGATGTGCCGTTGTAGAACGTCCAGTACCTCCTCTACAGACAGCGAAGAGGTTGGGGGTACCTGCAACGTATGTTCCAAGACACGCTGAATTTCCAAGGACAGGCACATACGCAGTTGGATGAGTTGTTTAGGCTGTGACAAACTCTGGAGATCCACCATTGTAGAGTAATCAGTCCACCGTCGCCGCCATTCACGAAAAGTCTGGAAATTCACATCAGGCTTCAAGATGGGCGGTGTTTGAGCTGCTGCTTTAGGTGGGGCTGGGGGGTGTGAAGGAAGCATGGATGAGGTATCTGAACCAGTCAGTACCGAGGCAGTGTTAGAGCCAGGGGCTTGGTTAACAGTGAGGCGAGATATCAAGGCTTCAAACCGTTCACTGTCTTCCAATCTCCGTTGGTTGTCTCGTTCTGCCTCTGCTTGCCTTCTGTGCTCATCCGCCAAACGTCTGTGGGCTTCATCCTCGCGTTTCTCATCTCTCATAAACTTCAGTAAAGCAATTATCTCTGGAGACAACGCTGAATATTGAGGTGAGGGACTGCGCGATGTGGGGGCTGGAGCGTCGTGGCCGGCCTGGTCATCAATCTCTGCGGGGCTATCACCCGCCTGAGTCATCCAGACGCTGGGTCCACGGCTACGTAAGGCGTGAGACATAACTACTTCCTCTGTGTACTATGTCTTAAATCAGTGTTGACCGGTCAGCCCGTCGTATCAACAAGATTTCAGACAAAAAATTAATTAAATACACAGATAAGTAGGTTATATATATGAAATATATATAAGGAAGCCGCGCGGTCAGCGAGTGTTAGTACAGTACATGTACGTGTGCGAGTGAGTGTGTGTCCTGGGCCGGCAAAGCGTCTCGCCCCAGCTGTGAGGGGGGGTGGAGGCGGCGCTGTGAGGGGGGGTGGAGGGAGAGGCGCGGCGACTCCCAGTCAGTCTAGTTACCCTCAGGACGCGGTCAGAGACGGGTGCACTGAACTTTACTCCTTACAAATGCCCAGAACGTGCCGTATACCTTGGGAATCCTTTAGAACAAGGTCACACATGAATGGCACGAACACACAATGCACTAAACACTTCACAGAAAATCACTGTCACTGACACTGCTCAAAGTTGCTGAAATTCTTCGAGGAGAGATGGCGCGGGAGTTGACCCAAGCGAGAGGCCATAGCCGGCTTTCCACAAAGTTTGCGCTATCACTCGTAATTATCCAGTAAGATCGGTTCACTGCGCCATGTTAGGTTCTGAATAATAAGTTCTATATACAGGAGAGAACACAAACACCTGTATAGTTTTGTAGGTTCGGTTTACTGGATAAGAGTATGTACACAAAGGAGAGCAGCACTCTCTCTTGACTAGGCTCCCGGTCAACTGCTATAGGCGACGTATGGCAAGTGATACATTAGCAGCTTCCATACGTCGCCAGGCACATTAATTAAGCGTGTGGGATATGGTAATAACATTGCCACACGCTGCTAGCTAGGCTGAATAAATAATACATAAATGGAGCACATACATAATATACATACATGATATATAATCCAGCATACATAATATGCATACAACGCTTAACAGCATTTAGTAGTTCACACTGTGTGAAAGGCACGTCAGTGTCTGCAGATAGGTCTTGGTACTCGGAGATGCGCTGTCGGCGTTGCGGTTGCAGTGCGAGGGTGAGGTCTCGTACAGCGGGTGGTACCGCATCAATGGAGGCGGCCTCCTGCCACGTCTGGGAGACCGCCTCAGCTTGGGCATCTGGTCTGGGGTGGAGTGCGGGTCTGGTGTTGATGCCCCGGGCACGGTTGTTGGTGCCCCATATATCACCTATAGATATAGACTGGTCAATAGAAGAAGCAAAATCAAACCACTGCTTCTCTCGTGCGAGAGTGATGGCAGATTGGAGCTCTTTATTTGTGCGCATCAGGAAGGGTAGAGCGTCAGGGAAGCTGGGAGATTTCTTCCACTGGTCGACTGCCATACTCGGATAGACTTAACATGAGGGTCACGGTTAACTTTCCACTGACTCCTGGGCTGGCGGTTAGGGCGGCGGTGTTTTGGGACAGGGCGGAGGAGGTCAGTGCATTGTTTGGACAGATCAAGGTAGAGTTGGTTTGCAGTGGTGACAGTGTAACCCTAAAACCATTCAGCAATGGTAGTGATGAAGGCAGGTATGTTGGCAGGGGGTAGGCTAAGCCTAGGGCCCTTGGGTGGAGCGGGTACTCTCACATACTGGAGGGTAGTGTGGAAAGGGAAATGGTCACTGTGGGCGGAGTGGAGGATGCAGGTGGAGTGTGAGCGGTGAGGGTCAGAGTAGAGAACGTTGTAGTCAAGTTTCCCTTCCCCGATGTGGGTGGGTGATGGAGGGCAGAGAAGACGTACAGGGTCATCAGTGGTTTGTAGGTAGGAGAGCCAGGAGTTACCCCGGAAGTTTGAGTGGGGCTCCTGGGAGCCTAAATTGGGGTGTCGGGCATATAGGTCCTCCACAAGGAGGGTGGGGGTGGAGGTGATATGGTGTGGTAGGACAGGTACAGTAGGGGTGGAGGGAGGCACATAGACATTGACAATATTGAGGGACATGCCTTTTAGTGTGATTGTGATGGCCTGTGCATCTGTGGTGTCGTCATCAAGGGGGACGTCGAGAGGTTGGTAGTGGACATCCATCTTGACGTAGATCTGCAGTCCACGTGCATGGCTTCGTGGTAGTCCATCGATGGGGAGAACAAGGATGGATGGGCTCTCACAGCAAGTCGACGTCTTCAGTGTTGACGTAGGTTTTGAGGGCACCAAACTTGCTTTGCAAGCCGTTTATGTTCCAGGTGAGTACCTGCAGTCCTGTAGCGATGCTATCCATTGTGGTGTATTAGACTGATTACCCCTGACGTGGACGGATGGGCTTTACTGTAGGTGCCGGCATGTTGGAGGAGTATGGGTAGCCGGGGGTGGAGTCCTCAGGTCCAATAGGTAGCCCTGGTTTAGACAGCACAGACACAGGAGCGGGCCTGGCTTGCGGTGGGTAGACAGGTTGAGGCACCACGTGACGTGAAGATGAGGCAGGGCTTGGCTCGGGGGCAGCAGTACACACAACCTGTGAGCAGGGGGGGGGGGGGCCTCACAGGGGGACTACCAGCTTGAACACACCAAAAGAGGGGAGTGACTGGATGGCAGCAAAGGGCAAGAGTTTGAGGTGTAGGTCGGAGATGGCGGTACAGAGTGTAACGAAGAGTTTCTCAACATGACTGGTAAATTCTTGGAAGAAGGACATGATCTGTGTCATGTCACTGGAGAGGGGTTGTGGGCGCACTGTTGGGGGCACAAGGCTTGACAGCATCAGGGTAGAGACGGGGTTGTGGGAGGGCACTGGTGGGAACACAGGGCTTGACAGCGTCAGAGTAGCGACGGGGTTGTGGGGGTCACTGGTGGGAGCACAAGGCTTGATAGCGTCAGAGTAGAGACGGGGAGGAGGCTCAGTAGTGGTTGAGTTAGGGAATGATAGGTGCTGTTGTGGTGCAGCCTGGTGAAGCCAGGCAGGGGCAGGTGTCCCAGTAAACTGGGGGGGGGGGGCGTTGTGGTAGATGCGGCCCTTGGGGAGGCCTCTCCCCTGGGACAGAAGGGCGACTGGGGCACTGCCGGGAGTCAGCATTGTGCCAGCCGCCTCAGTTACAGCACCTGGGCTCAACTACATAGCCCACACCACCCCTATTAAGGTGGTCTTTGACCGAAGGGTCAAGACGTACCTGGCGCTCCTCTCGGAGCAGCCAGGTCAACTGTTAAGTTGGTCCATACCAACTCCCTCCCCTGAACCCTCCTCCCCACCGGAGTATCAACATGTTCTCGCCAGAAGTTACTATTTCATTTAGGAAAGGAATGGAACCAGTGTTAAACAGAGGTGAACAGTGGTGAACAGTGCTTAAGTCAGTGAGAACAACTCAACAGTAACAGTGGTACCCAAGTTGGCCTTCACACAGTGAGGTCCCAGGTACCCAGTGATAATGGCCCGTGAGACCCAACAACCAGCGATGTGTTAATCCGTCTATGATAGGAAGGCCTGCCACACCTCACTCATATAACACCACCTGTGAGGGAATTACTACACCACGTGAGACCCCTCATAACACCATATGTGAAGGAGTTACTACACCACGTGAGGCCCCTCATAACACCATCTGTGAGGGAATTACTACACCACGTGAGGCCCCTCATAACACCATCTGTGAGGGAATTACTACACCACGTGAGGCCCCTCATAACACCATCTGTGAGGGAATTACTACACCACGTGAGGCCCCTCATAACACCATCTGTGAGGGAACTACTACACCACGTGAGGTCCCTCCTAACACCATCTGGGAGGGAGTTACTACATTACGTTTTTGCTGTTCAACACCTACATTAATCTGTTTGTTCACTGTATGTTCCTTTACCTCTCTCTAATGAAGGCTTTTGTTAAACCACCAATGTATGTAATAAGTCATTTATGTCCAATGTATATTTTCAGCCTTCGGGCTGCTGAACTTTTTCAATAAACCGTCAATTATTATTATTATTACGTCAGCAGCAGACAGTGAAGGTGTGACCCCAATGAGAGCAGATAACACAAAATGCAGACCCAGGATGATAGGGTTCTGCATAAAGAGTGTGGAAGAATTGGATGGGCTTCCACAGTTGTTGGACATACCCTTCCCTTCCACTTGACAATAACAGCAGCTTTTGGAGTGTTTTCCCGGTAATGTCGACGTGTACTGAGTATATTAGAATTAAAGTCAAGCTCATCTTCGATGTCAGCGCATAGGGTGTTGGATTTAGTAAAGACCTGCTGTGTTTTATTCCCAGTTGAATTCTTTCTGCTTTCTTCTGTTTGTGTCGTCTTTTTCTTCCTATCATTCATGATCTCATCACTGTCACTTCCTTCACTTTTCTTCGCCGACTCTCGCCTCCTCTTCTCTTCTTTCTTACTAATCACCTCTTGAAAATTGTCTATCACTTCTATTGTTGTTGGCCGCAGATCGTCTGCTTCTGATTTGCTACTTGAAAGCCTCAGGTCGTCTTCTAAGTTGTTCAGTAGGGCAATCTTTTCTTCATTAGCCAAAGCCTTCGTAGGTTTCTGCCCAACAACTCTCCCCAGACATTGTGCAATGCTTGTGTTCGGTCACAGGTGAGATGGAGAGGCAACGACGTCACTACCACGTCATACAACGTCACGCTCTTCGCACTGCGCATGCGCAGATGCAAAAATAACCGACCAGTGGGTCCAGGCAGAAAGTCCAGATATTTTATCCAAAATATTGTTTTAGTCCAGCAACTATAAATTTCACAAGCGACACTGCTGACAACTGGGCCCCACTGTAGTTTTCTAATTAACATATAATCTAAAAAGAAAAGAATATCACTATTTAACAACTAGCCAGCTGTTCGGGTGGCTGGTTCGCTTTTTTTCGTTCTTTCTTTATGAACGTTATCGACCAGTGTTAGTATTGGAAGAAACCTGACATGTCTTTCTGGGTCAAACTGGAGAAAAAGTACACTACTCTCCGACATAGGTTTCGAGCCTGAACTCGAACCCATTATAGTAGCCAGAGATACAAGCGTTGCCACTGTATCACTTTGACTATGGTACCACCAACACCCCTGACGTTCTTTTTTTTTTTTTTTTTTTTTTGCATAACTGGAAAACTAATTTCTGTTGCATTGTGTAAACTATAAGTTAAAAAAAAATTGATAGTGCCTAAATGCTCGAGACAATTAGTTTATGAACCTTGTGTGCCAACCTTCGTGAAGTATTCAATTTTCAATTTCAATAGTTTATTCCTTGATAGAGGAAGCGGGATCCTAGTGCTGTCACTAGATACCCCTGTACAATAACACCAGAAGCATCTGGTAAGTGTCACAAGTATATACAGTATAAATGTCATAAAGGGGCTTACTAAAGCCTAAGGAAGGAAGGATATTCCATTAACACATTATCAATATTACTTATATAATATCAAGCCAATATGGAGAGGATCATCGTGTCTCCGTCATGGGGTCGTGGAGTGGTGGTCCAGCAGGCATCACGGAAGCGCTGTGTGTGGCGACAACTTAGGAGGTAATGGATATGGGTGCGGCTCCCTTGATATCAAGGAAGACGGAAACGCGGGCAGTCTGATTGCAATAGAAGGAAGCAATGGAGTGTGCTGTGCTACGATGTTGTATAAAACCATTGAGGGAGTTGTGGAAGCCGCCTATGGTGTGAAGAAGGCGACGATGGAGTATCCCCTCCATCATCTTTCAAACAGAGGAGGTAACACTAATAGGTCGATATTTCCCAGGTTCTCCCGGCTTAGGGATGGGGATAATAGTGGAATTTTTCCAGTTATACGGGAGAACCCCATGTTCAAAAGACATATTGTAGAGAGCGAGCAAGGGGCAGTTAGGAATATTAGTACAGGCGTTGAGGATGGAGTAGGTTATCTGATCATCCCCAGGAGAGGTGTCTTTTCTAGACCAACGAGCACTTTCAAGCTCGAACTGTGTGACGGGATGATCAGTGAGGGCAGGGGAGGTAAAAGCAAAACTTAAATTATTAGTTTAGAAGATCAACAAAAAAATTTAAAATACAGCATATCTGGTCGAGCCCGGATACTTTTACTCTCCTAGTTTCCTTGTGAGAACGCTCTGGCGTGCTGTAGGAGTCAACAAAGGCTATTAAAGACCGCTCCTTTAAAGTCGTATTTCTGACGACTTCAGCGAGTCTACTAATCCTAGACTGTGCAGACAACTATAGTAAGACCCTTTATCAGCACAGTGGCATCATTTTTTTTTTTTTTTACTTTTGGACTTTGTCATTTTTGTTGGATACAAACATCTGGTCCTATCACCCGGTTTTTCAAGTTTGCACATGCGAAATGTGAAGTGTGGCGTAGCAGTCACGTCTTTAACAATCCACCTGACTGCAGTGTTGCCAACGTGCCCTAAGCCCGCCGTTAAACGCTCCAGTTCGTTGGAGACGGCGGCAGTAGGTGACAGTGATGCTGACGACTTTCATCTTGAAGACAAGTTTAAGAAGCAGAAACCTCAGAAGTCAGGGTCTCCAGCATGGGCTACGGCTCCCTCTCGCACCCCATCTAGGGCTGTAGAGGGTGGCCTCCTTCTGCCGTCGGGTTCCCCAAGTGAGCTTACATGTGGACATAAGGGATTCCCTTTGTCTCCCTGCCCCATCACGGACGACCTGGTTCTTCCATCACTGCTCTCCACTTCAAAACTCAACACTTCGCCTCCGCCGAGGTCCTACAGCCGTAATAGTCACGAGAGTGTACGCCTGCTCACTCAAGTGGGCTTTCCTGCTCCCCAGGGGGAGGTGATGCTGAAGTTTACCACCATCACCCCAGAAGCTCGTTGTACCAAGGTAATGGTTCGCCACGTACCCTGGGAGATCCCTATCGACGACCTTCGCCCTCTTCCACAACTACTGGACATGGAACGCCGCATCAACCCGGTCTCCAAACGTCCACCCAA
The DNA here is from genome assembly GCA_958450375.1 of Homarus gammarus. Taxonomy (NCBI): domain Eukaryota; kingdom Metazoa; phylum Arthropoda; class Malacostraca; order Decapoda; family Nephropidae; genus Homarus; species Homarus gammarus. The sequence continues at coordinate 265,409 of CAUDMG010000139.1, forward strand.
CGAATTCATCTGCTGGTGGGTGGGCCCCCTCCCTCCGAAGGTGAATGTAGGACCAATTCACAACTGTCCTCTCGACCAATGAATCAGAACCCCGAAAATCTGTGGTCGTTGCCAATCGTAGAAACACCTCACCTGGGAGTGCACGAGGATGGTCGCCTGCGGTTTCTGTGCAGGTCCTCACAACACAGTGGAATACAAATCGAAAATTCAGAACAAAATCCCAGTTATTCCACCGTGTGTCAATTGCCATGGCAGTCACCATGCTTGGAATGCCAATTACCCACAGCGTCCTGGCACTCACCCGAGGAAAACTTACCTTGTACCGTCGCCCTCGTCTCTCACGAAGCCCCTGTCAACCACACCTCACTCCTATCCACCACCGCCTCTTCCATCCACCATGGATTTCCCATTGATCTCCTCTCCTCTACCATTCCCCCTATCACCCCTACCACCCATCCTTTCTCCCCTCCCTCCCTCTCCCTACCTTTCGTCGAACAAGGTCATTGCCGGCCCTGCCATACAGTCACCGCCACCTCCTGCCCACCTGGACCCCAGCAGGCCTTCACCAGCACCACCACCTCTTGCTCACCTGAGCCCTCACCTTTCCTCCCCGTCACCACCACCTCCTGCCCACCCGGACCCCCGCTGTCTCTCACCAGCACCAGCACCACCACCACCACCTTTTACTCACCTGAACCCTCACCGTTCCTCTCCGTCGCTACCACCACCACCTGCCCAGTCGGGCCATCGGAAATCCTCGCCACCACCTCCAGCTCCTGCACAGGTACACCAAGTTTGTTCTATGGAAACAATCACTCTCCGTCTGGATCGCCACTCGAAGCAAATCAACTTTATTTCTGCCCAACTCGACTCGTTTGTGAAAACAATTGCGACATTGCAGAGGCAACAACAACTCATTCTGGACACCCTGACCCAACAGGGGCGCACTTTGCAAGCCCTGGTGGCCCGCCTCCTTCCTTTTCCCGAGACGGAGGATCCATCTCTCGCTCTCCCACTCCTCCCTGTCCAATATCCTCAACAGAATTTGGTACCTTCTCCGGAGCCCTGTCTATCCCCACCGACTCCTCTCACACCGGAGGCCGTTCCCTCCTCTTCTTACAATGGAGCATCCAGGGACTTAGACCTCGCCAGACAGACCTCGCCCAGTTTGTGCTCTCCCATCAAGTAGATGTTGCTCTTGCTCTATTTCAGGAAACCATCACAGACGATGTTACTCCATTCTGCCTATCTGGCAATACTGTTTACACCCTGCCTCGGTACCGTGGGCAGGCTCGTGGCCTCCTCACCCTTGTGCGTAATACCATTCCATCTGTTCGTCTCCCTTCACTTTCTGTCTCCCTTTCTCTTGGTGACCCGTCCCTTCGTGTAGTCAATGTTCATTTCAAGGGCGATTTTCTGGACCCCCAGGTTCTTCACGACCTCCATGATGGGGTTCCCACTATTGTTCTTGGCGATTTAAATGCCCGCCATCACACTCTTACTCCAAATCATCCCACTCCATGTACCCTTAACGGATTATATCTCTCACAGTTTCTTAATAGGGATGATTATTTTCGCTTTCTTTGTCCTGACGATCCTACTCGCCTCCCCCATAGTTTCCTTGATGTTGGCTTACTATTCAACGGTCATACCTCCTTTCATCCTACCGTCTGCACCGAGCCTGCTCTGTATAGTGACCATCTTGCCATTACTACCCATCTAAGGCTCCCCTTCTCTGCCCGGACATCAGCTCCTTATCTATCACCTCGCCTTCGTCTCATACAAGATGCTGTTCCTTCCTTTACCCAATACCTTTCTACCTGGGCGGATTCCTATGTTATCCCCCAGTCCCTTGACTCTTACAGTGCTGATTTTGTTGATCCAGAGTATGACTCTGTCAATGCGCTACCCCTCCACGCCCTACCCGTCACCGCAGAAGTGCCACCAACTACTGGTATTGTATCCGTGCCATGAGACATCTCCGGCAGGTAACCCGAGATCTCCACTCTGCCATACGGAGGTCTCGCTCTCTAGAGGACTAGGAAGACTTCAAAAACTGGTGCTCCTTTGCAACTCAGGAGCGTCGTCGGATTCGTGAGGCGGACTGGCTATCCTTCACGGGGCCTCTATCGTTCCAGTCGTCACCCTCTTTTGTATGGAATCGGATTAATGCTATATGGGGTACTCGACGGAGGCCTCCTCCCCACCCTGACCCCGCCTCCCTTGCCTGCTCTTTAATGGAGGACTGGGAACGAGCTTCCTACACTGAAGCACTTCCAGATCCGTTGCAGGAGGCAGTGCAGGCTCGCTTCGATGCGTCTGAGCCTGTTGTTCGTGCTGCTTTTACCTCCCCTTCCCTCACTGATCATCCCATCACACAGTTCAAGCTTGACAGATAACCTACTCCGTCCTCAACGCCTGTACTAATATTCCTAACGGCCCCTTGCTCGCTCTCTACAGTATGTCTTATGAACATGGGGTTCTCCCATCTAACTGGAAAAATGCTACTATTATCCCCATCCCTAAGCCGGGAGATCCTAGGAAATATCGACCCATTAGTCTTGCCTCCTGTGTTTGCAAGATGATGTAGAGGATACTCCATTGTCGCCTTCTTCACACCATAGGCGGCTTCCACAACTCCCTCAATGGTTTTATACAACATCGCAGCACAGCACACTCCATTGCTTTCCATAGAACAAACTTGGTGTACCTGTGCAGGAGCTGGAGGTGGTGGCGAAGATTTCCGATGGCCCGGCTGAGCAGGTGGTGGTGGTAGCTACGGAGAGGAACGGTGAGGGTTCAGGTGAGTAAAAGGTGGTGGTGCGGGTGCTGGTGAGAGACGTAAGGGGTCCGGGTGGACAGGAGGTGGTGGTGACGGGGAGGAAAGGTGAGGGCTCAGGTGAGCAAGAGGTGGTGGTGAAGGCCTGCTGGGGTCCAGGTGGGCAGGAGGTGGCGGTGACTGTATGGCAGGGCCGGCAATGACCTTGTTCGACGAAAGGTAGGGAGAGGGAGGGAGGGGAGAAAGGATGGGTGGTAGGGGTGATAGGGGGGATGGTAGAGGAGAGGAGATCAATGGGAAATCCATGGTGGATGGAAGAGGTGGTGGTGGATAGGAGTGAGGTGTGGTTGACAGGGGCTTCGTGAGAGACGAGGGCGACGGTACAAGGTAAGTTTTCCTCGGGTGAGTGCCAGGACGCTGTGGGCAATTGGCATTCCAAGCGTGGTGACTGCCATGGCAATTGACACACCGTGGAATAACAGGGATTTTGTTCTGAATTTTCGATTTGTATTCCACTGTGTTGTGAGTACCTGCACAGAAACTGCAGGCGACCATCCTCGTGCACTCCCAGGTGAGGTGTTTCTACGATTGGCAACAACCACAGATTTTCGGGGTTCTGATTAATCGGTCGAGAGGACAGTTGTGAATTGGTCCTACATTCACCTTCGGAGGGAGGGGGCCCACCCACCAGCAGATGAATTCGTTGGATGGACGTTTGGAGACCGGGTTGATGCGGCGTTCCATGTCCAGTAGTTGTGGGAGAAGAGGGCGAAGATCGTCGATAGGGATCTCCCAGGGTACGTGGCGAACCATTACCTTGGTACAACGAGCTTCTGGGGTGATGGTGGTAAACTTCAGCATCACCTCCCCCTGGGGAGCAGGAAAGCCCACTTGAGTGAGCAGGCGTACACTCTCGTGACTATTACGGCTGTAGGACCTCGGCGGAGGCGAAGTGTTGAGTTCTGAAGTGGAGAGCAGTGAAGGAAGAACCAGGTCGTCCGTGATGGGGCAGGGAGACAAAGGGAATCCCTTATGTCCACATGTAAGCTGTTACGAGTTGGGGATTTAGAATATAGTTATACGTCTACCCAGATCCCAACAGGTAACAACAAAAAAAAACAGACAATCGGACTATGAAAGGGTAGACAAAGGATGCGAGTTTTCGTTGTGTATAATAAAGTACCATAAATCCCTTAACAAAATATTCAGCTTATAAATTACCCTTAACCAAACTTAACCTAAACATTAACAGTATATACATATTAATACAACATAAAACAATAGTGAAGCAAGGTGGAGGTGGGAGAGGCAATACAAGATTACAAATACCTAAGTGAGGAGCTGAGATGGCTGACGAGTAAGGCTGAATATTGTAGAAGACGATAGGTAGTCACTGTGCCGTAGGTTTCCAGGCTAGGTGATCCTGTGGTCACTTCCCAGAGCCAAATGCTCTCTCCTCGAATTCGAGCTGACAAAGAAGACTTGGAGGAAGTGACGCAACAACCAGGATATGGAGAAGAGAAACCCCGGAGTGGTAACTAAGACGAGTCATACTCGTGTCTCGTCCCTAGATGGCGTTGCTCGTGGTGCTGGGTAGGTAGATCAAGACAATAGATGGCGTGGTTCGTAGTGCTGGGTAGGTAGATCATGACAACCGGTGGAGGGGTTCGTAACACACCCCCCCCCTCCAAAGACCTCCGTAGCACGGGCGCGAAGGAGGTGATCACCTGGTGCGTCTGGAGAGTAGCTGCTGCATTTCCACTGGAGCTCGGGATAAGGAGTCTGCAATCAGGTTGTCCACCCCCTTTATGTGCCGGACTCGTAGATTATAGGGCTGGGTGAGGAGAGCCCAGCGGAGGATTCGCTGGTTGGAGGTCTTGTTGGTTTGGATGAACGTGAGTGGGTTATGGTCGGTGAAGACTAGGGTTGTTTGTGGGCAAGACTGGAGGTAAAATTCAAACTTCTTTATTGCCAACACCAGAGCCAGGGCCTCCTTCTCTATGGTCGTGTAGTTGGTCTGATGTTTTTTCAACTTGGCGGAGTAATATGCCACAGGGTGAAAGACATCAGTGGTTGGGTCGGGTTGTAGGAGCACAGCCCCCACTCCGACACCGCTAGCGTCGATTTGCAGATGGAAGGGCAAGGTGTAGTCAGGGGGGTGGACTACAGGCTTAGAGGCAAGGAAGGCTTTGAGGCGGTGGAAAGACTGGTCGCATTTCTGGTTCCAGATGTAAGGGACCGCAGAACTGGTAAGGTCTGTGAGGGGTCCGGCCAGGCTGGAGAAGTTACTGCAGAACCGACGGTAGTAGCCGCACATCCCCAGGAAGCGCACGAGTTCCTTCCTCGTCCTTGGAGTGGGGAAGGACAAGATGGCTTTAACGTTTGCGTCCTTGGGTCTCACCATACCATGTCCAACGATATGTCCCAGGTAAGTCACTGAGGCCCGGCAAAAAGCAGATTTAGCCAGGTTTATGGTGAATCCAGTCTCTTGCAGTCGTGCCAACAGTATCTCCAAACGCACCAGATGTTCGTCCCAGCCGTCCGACACCACCACCAGGTCATCAAGGTAAGCGAACGTCCCACCTAGGTCCTGAATTAGGTAGTTGATGGCCCTCTGGAATGTGGCCGGAGCATTAGAAAAGCCAAACGCCATAACCAAATATTGAAAAAGACCAAATGGGGTTATAAATGCCGAGATTATTTTCGCCCTATCCGTGAGTCCCACTTGATAATATCCTTTCAATAGGTCCACGGTACTGATAAATTTTGCACAGCCTATGCTGTCTATTATATCTTCAATCAAAGGTAAAGGGTAGGAGTCTGAGACAGTGACCTGGTTCACTTTACGATAATCGGTACAGAAACGAAAAGTGCCATCGGGTTTTGGAATGAGAAGGCAAGATGAAGCCCAGGGGGAGGTACTAGGCTCAGCTAAGTTATGTTTTCACAAAAAAAATCTACCTCCTTTTTCATAATCTCTTTTTTTGTGGATTTAGTCGATATGCCGATTGCCTAACGGGTAGTACATCATCTGAGATTAGCTTAATATCATGTTTAAGTATATTGCAAAACCCTGGGAGGTCTGATGTGACTTTAGGAAATGTTGATAATAACATAGTGAGATCTTTTGCTCGAGATGGATTCAGAACAGAAAAATACTCATCCAAGTTGTTGAGTATGTGACTGTTAGCAGGGTTCTCTTTAGGCAGAGGGAAGTCTAAATTCTCCAATAGGTCCATGTCATCTGTCTCCGGCTCCGGCCCTGACAAAACCGTATGTAATACAGGTTGGCTCATAGCCTCTGGGATGTCTTCCTCTGACTGCCTGGAATGGTAAAGTTTCATGAGATTAATGTGAACAAGTGGTGAATCTTTTCGGCGATCAGGAGTATGGACTATATAGTTGACGGGAGATAGTTTATCAGCAACTATATAGGGACCAGTAAACTTGATTTTAAGGGGAGAGCCTGGAATGGGTAGAAAGAGTAACACTTTGTCACCAGGAGAAAAAGTTCTTTTAACTAATTTAGGTTGGGACTTCACCATTTTTTCTTGGACTTTTTTTAAGTTTGACTGAGCAATGGTTCGGACTTCAGTTAATTTGTCCCGTAAAGTGTCAATGTATTGGGAAACTGTTGCGGGCTTAATAGATGGAGTGTCAAACCACTGCTCCTTCACTATTTTAAGGGGTCCCCTAATTTGTCTCCCATATAGTAAATCGAACGGGGAGAAACCCAATGACTCCTGGGGACATTCCCTGATGGCAAAGAGTAACAAGTCTATGCTTTCATCCCATTCCTTTTGGTGTTCTATACAGTATTTTTTGATCATTGATTTGAAAGTTTGATGGAACCGTTCCAAGCAACCTTGGGATTGTGGGTGGTAAGCCGAAGATGTACAATGGTCCACACTGAGGTCTTTCATCACCTGTTTGAAAATATTGCTCGTAAAATTGGTGCCCTGATCGGATTGGATCTCTTTAGGAATGCCCACTGAAGTGAAAAGGTGCAAAAGATGTTTGATTACGTTTTTTGAAGTGATGCTTTTAAGGGGAAAAGCCTCAGGATAACGTGTACTGGTATCCATAACTGTGAGCAGGAATTGATTTCCCTTCTTAGTCTTTAGTAATGGGCCCACACAATCCACAACAATCTTTTCAAATAGTGTAGAAAATACTGGGATGGGCTTAATGGGAGCTGCTGGTATACTTTCATTTGGTTTTCCTACCATTTGACAAATATGACAAGATTTTAGGTACTTTGACACATCCTTCCTAAGTCCAGGCCAATAATAGTGTTGGAGGAGCTTTTTATATGTTTTCAGGATTCCCAAATGTCCTGAAATACCATCATGGGCAAGGGCAATTAATGCTGGTCTGACTGAGGCGGGAATTACCACTTGATGTATTTCAGACCACGTGTCTAGATGGGCAAGCTCAGGGGGCCTATAGGCCCTCATCAAAACCCCTTCCTGATAATAAAAACACGGAAGGGTGTTAAAATCTTTACCCTCAACTGCTGCATGATGAAGTTTATTCAAAGATGGATCAGATTGTTGGGCTTTAATGAGCTCATCCTTACTAATGGTCTTATTGTACAGATCTTCTGTGGATAGGAAGATATTAGAGGTGGTTTTAGATGAAGAGGGCCCATTTCGCACACTCTGTGACCGGGTGACAGCACAAGATGGGAAAAGATGAGGAATAGTTTCTTTAAGGTCAGTGGTGGAGTTGACAGGTAAGGGAGAGTCGACTGTCTTTATGTTGGGAACCACTAGATCTCCTACCAAGTCATTACCCAATAATAAATGAATGCCGCACACAGGCATTGGGTCTTTCCTAATGGCTATTTGCACTTCCCCAGTAATCAAGGGACATTGGAGGTGCACTTTAGCTAAAGGATAGGAAGAATGGGATGAGAGATCTGAAATTAGAACACTCATTAGTAAATGCGGTAGATATATCAGGAATGACGTTAAACAGGAGGATAGATTGTGCTGCGCCCGTATCACGTAGTATACGAATAGGGAAAGAACGAGACCCCTCTAGGATTGAAATTTTTCCCTCATAGGTGAATGAAGAGAAGAGATCCTGATGGGGCCTTTCCACATTGGTGTTTGCTATTGGTTTGGATTTGGGATCCAGGGAACTACTTTTAGCAATTCGACACTTTGGGTGTTTACAAGTCTGGATCGTATGGCCTGGGTTTTTACAGTAAGAACAAGTAAACTTGGTTGCATCAGGGGGAGTAGGTGTGGGACCTTTCGACCTACCACTCACGCCCCCAAGGTTATCATCAGAGGAGGACCTAACATGTCGGGAAGTACCACGTTCTCTACTGCCCAGTGACCCCACCAGCAAGGCGTACGCATCAGCCAGCTCAGCAGCACGCCCTAAATTAACCTCTCCACGTTCCTCCACATGCTTCAAGATGTGAAATGGAATCTTGCTTTTCCACTCCTCCAGGACTACCAAATTTAACAAATCCTGAAATGTGGAGGTCTCTGTAGCCTCAAACCACTTCTTAAAAAACCTAAGCTTTTCTTGAGCAAACTCAACAAAGGTGTGTGAAAATGGTTTGGTTAGCTTACGAAACTTCTGCCGGTATCCATCTGGCGTGATAGCATAAGAGGTGAGGATATTCTTTTTTACGTTATCATAGTCATCAGTCTGGTCTAAACAGTTATAAACTCTACGAGCCTTACCACATAATTTAGGAACTAACACTGACACCCACTGGTCCTTGGTCCACTCATTCTTCCCGGCTATTTTCTCAAAAGTCCTAAATGACCCGTCCATATCGGATTCATCAAACCCGGGAACAAGGGAAGAAGCAGTAGCAGGATTAAAAGCAGCTAGTTTCTCTTTTAATGCCACTTCTTTTGATTTAAACTCCGATGTTAAGGTGACATAATCTCTCTCACCTGTAGTTCTTTCAGTCTAACCTCCTGCTCCAACGTGGCCTGTTCCATTAGGGTGTGTCAATTTAGGGGGTGAACTGGCTAAATTGAAAATCGAGTAATTTGGTAGCAATTTATTGTAGTCTTTAAGCATGCAAAACAATATTCTGGCATAAATTTTTTTTTATAATAAGTCCTACCTACATCAAATGGATTTTTAAATGTACATATTTGTGAATTTATAACATAACCAGCGTTTGCACACATGTTACTGTTTCAAGTTTCAAATTATTATATTTTATTATCCGTAGTCTATTTGAAAGTAACCAATGCCTTCATACTCTCTTTGCTTTGGTTTCTTGTCATCAGTAGTCTGCTTGCTATTTGTGCTTTGATGTAACCTTCTCGCCTCTCGTGGCTGTAAACATGGCCCGCTGCTTCTGTGACCATTTTCACACATCTCTCCACACTTTGAGTGTGGGAAGGCCACTTCGGCACCTGCATTGGAGTCTCTTTAAGGTTTCTCAATTCTTGGCTAGTTAGACTTGTTGTCAATGGTGGCTCTAAGACTTCCAAACTCAAGTCAACCAATTCTGACAATTTGGTGGCATTGACGTTTATTGGGGGAACTTTTCTTGAATGAAACGAACAGTCTCCCAACTGGTCGTCATCTATTAGCGTTCCTCTAATCTTTAGAATGACTTCTACAGCCTCGGTTCGGAGATTGGTACATTGACTGCAAAGCATTGCTTGCAAAACTGCTTCTGATCGAGCATACCAAGCGGACCTTCTTGCCACAGGTAACACGATGTCCCTCACTACCTTCCTCTGTGTTCTTACTAGCTGCAATTGAAACAAAAGGTGATTGGGCCCATCCACCCACATAGGATTAAGTTTCACACTAAACCACTGGGGAAGATAAACTCCAATAATAAATTCAACAATTAACCTCAAATTCTTCAGCACTTTGCCCTTCAATTCGTGTTTGGAAATCCAAATCCTGCAGAAACGAAGAGCTGTAGTTAACCAACGGCTGTGACTGACAGGTCCAATCTCCAAGAGAGCCAATGACTGAGGCACTTCTCCTGATCTTATTGCTTGGGCAATACGATAAGCATAGGATTGATCTGTGCTGAGATCTTTGATGACTCCTTCAGACAACGCCGGAAGGGGAGGGCCAACTTCGACCTTTGGAAAGGTTGTATTTATTTCTAGTTGTGTTGCTTCATCCAGCATGATGCCAAGGGGACCTGACCACTTGTTGTTGCTCTTTGTAGGACCATCAAGTTCCTGGATGAGATGACGAAGAGGTAGCTCGCCTGTATGTAAATCACATACAATCCAAACAAGTCTTCTTCCTAGTTTTTTCTCTAAATGCGTCATTACACCCACCTGCCATCCGGTGTTCACTGCAGTTGAATCTCCACCAACAGCCTGCAGTGAACTGCCAAGTCCTCTCTCCTGAACCCAACATAAAATATGATCAGCAATGACCTCTGCATGTTTCTTCCCTTCTACTTCAGTTTCGGGAGCAAAGTGAAACAAAAACCGACCACCAGGCTCAGAACAGACAGAGTAGTGTTCTTCTTTGATGAGACCTGGAAACTTTCTGTTCACTCCCTCTACTTCTAGCAAAACTTTTGTGTCATCTATTCTTCCATCAAACAAAAGACAGGAGAGCCCTCCCTCGCTTAAATCTTTTTCATGCTGATCAGATATTTCCTTCATTATTTTTTCTTGTGCTCTTCTAATTTTATTATGATCTATCACCAAAGATACATCCTCTCGGCTGATGAGGCCTGCATCTATCCAAGCGGCAGTTGCAATTTCTGCAGCCTCACGAAGTCCAGCATGGTGGCGAATACTAGCTAAAGCAATGTTTGAAATATTTCTTGTGTTGTATTTCATTTTCTTTGGTAAAGGTTCAGATGGCTCTTTGGAACTATCATCTGATGTTGCTTCCTGTTCATCAGAAGAACTATCAAAGAAGTGATAAACATCTTGACACAGCTCTTCCTCTCTTTGGATGGCTTCTTCACTCTTCATTTTCTTCTTTTGTTCCCTCTCTCGGATTTGTTCTCTCTTCTTGGCATTAGCAATCTGCTTCTTTGTTTCTGAATAATCTATTGAACCCATTTGCATACTTCCTTGGCCTTCTGCCTTTGTCCTCTGTGCCTTTATAAATTCAAGCTCTAAAACAGGGATCTTCTTTTCACGAGGACAACCACAATCAATGTGGGAATTATTTTCTCTCTTACCTGAGTGAGAACAGTTGGATTCAGAACATAATTGTATGGAGCACTTGCAGGTCAAAATGTCAAACAGAGTATCAAGTGTGTGCAGAAATTCATTTTTCCTGGCCAAGTTTCCTTTACCAAGTGATGTTTCAACTGCTTTGTGCCATAATTTCGTTAGTTTTAGCTCAATAGTTCGACACTGATTAATCACAGGTGGTTTGAATAGTGCATTAGCTTTTGTCCATTGATGCAGAAGAGGGACTATCATGTCATTTATGAGTTCTTTATCTGTATAGTTCCTTCTGTCCTTTGCATTTTTTTCTCGAAGGAGTAACCCTAATCTTAGCATGTCTCTCACTGTTGGAAGTTCTGATACAGGAAGCTCCTTCCCTTTACCAACTAGCAGGCTCAAGTGGGTTGACAACTGACTTCTTGTCTTCAATTTTGACATCTTCACACTATCTGACAAATAGAAAAATATTTCAATGTTTCATAATTCAATTGTTGTTTCAAAAAATATCAATTTGTTTATCAAAAATGCTGTAACAGAAATAACATAATAATTTCTTAGAACATAATGTTTTATACAATGATATAAGTAACTGCGGCAATCAATATGCCCTACTTACAGTAATTAAAATGTAGAATTCGTCTGGTAGAGTAGGTGCAAGTGCAATGAGAGCAAACCACCGTCTATGATATCTAGAAGGAGAGTGAGCCGGGCGCCTTATCCTCACGCTTGGTACAAGTCAAAACAAGAATTAAACTGTCCCACACGGAGAGCCTGTTCATGTTCATGTTCTGACATGCATATTGTACACAAGCTATAGAACCATAAAATACTCCATAATCCATATGCTTACATGAGATTAGTTAATATCAAGTGAATAATTCTAATCAAGTCTCATTAATTTGTTGAAATACTGATATTTGAAACTTTAAGGTATAATTGATGTAGGTGAGGGTTATTTCAATTCATTTTTGTTTGCTAATCTCAAGTTTAGACATAAAGAGGCACAATATTTTGACTACCAAATTTGATTTTTAACATGTTGACAAAATTGACACACCCTACCGGGGAGGGAACCCACGACCTCTCCCCTACAACACCCTCACTGTTTCGTCCTCGACCTCTACCTCTATTTCTACCTTTGCCTCTACCTCTACCTCTACCTCTATCTCTACTTCTCCCTCTACCTCTAACTCACCATGTACAGGATCCTTTTATGGCGTCGTAAATCTCTCAGGACATACTAGAGTTCCTTGTCGGTCAGTTGATGCCAGAAAGGAACCAACGCCAAACTTGTTATGATCCATAGAGGAATACAAGTGATCGTGAGCCCTTCGTGCCCGGTGGCGAGTCCGGTGGTACAGTTTACAGAGGCGTGAAAGTTTTAACGCTCGTGCATGGCTAGCGCACAACCGTTGTCCGGCTGACAACGTACATTGACATAATTTTCCAGATGGTCGTGGTCGTCATAATCATGGTCGTGGTTGTTATAATCATGGTCGTGGTTGTTATAATCATAGTCGTGGTTGTTATAATCATGGTCGTGGTTGTTATAATCATGGTCATGGTTGTTATAATCATGGTCGTGCTTGTTATAATCATGGTCGTGCTTGTTATAATCATGGTCGTGGTTGTTATAATCATGTTCCTGGTTGTTATAATCATGGTCATGGTTGCTATAATCATGGTCGTGGTTGTTATGATCATAGTCGTGTTGCTATGATCATAGTCGTGGTTGTTATAATCATGGTCGTGGGTGATATAATCATAGTCATGGTTGTTATAATAATGCTCGTCGTTGTTATAATCATGGTCGTGGTTGTTATAATCGTGGTCGTGGTTGTTATATTAATGGTCGTGGTAATTATAATAATGGTCGTGATTATTATAAACATGGTCGTGGTTGTTATAATCATGGTCGCGGTTGTTATAATCATGGTCGTGATTGTTACAATAAGGGTCGTACCTGAGACTAACACAGGTAGAATAAACCCCACACCTTATCTTTAATCTAAATAAACCCAGATTAACCTCACACAATCAACAGGATTAGAGAACATTAGGATTGTACCACCAACACCGATACATTACACACTGGAATAATAACAAAACATTTAACCACATTTCCAATAGCTAATGTCTTACGGAACTGTAAGTATCTAGTATACTATAGAAAGGAATAGAATAAAGGTTAGAATTATTAGTTAAAGAAATATTCGCCATAAGGAGAGGTTAAAATCGCCCCCAAAATATTATGAATCACCGATGATCATTCCGAAATAAATTATATTATGAAGAGAAGTGACCTTGATTCTGGTTAGATTAGTCACCATCTGCTTAAGTCCTCACTTGTATTAAGTCATCATAGTCATCATCTACGTTAGTCAGTTTTAGGCCCATCTCACATGACTGACCGACCATCCATGTTCTTTCCGCGCGAATGTGTTAGTTCTCAATGCGTCTTATTATTTGGGCTGGTGGATGTAAGACCAGCTACCCTCACTGACGCAGCTATGGTCAATTTGGTGTTATTCTTGTTGATAAATGCCTTCTAATCTGTCTCAAGTCTATCCGTCCTGTCTATTGCCATCCTAACTGTCTGTTCGTCTGCGTGGTGTTTGACTGTAAGCCCGTCTGTACTCTTTGTGTTGTTAAATCTGTCTGTCTGATCCGTTGTTGGCGTGTGTCTGCCTGTTTGTCTAGTGTAAACCAGTCAGTCAGCTGTCTGTCTGTCATGTTAGTTGCCACATTGTCTATTTGTGCACGTATGAATCTGTCTATTTTTGTCAACCTCCTGTCTGTTTCACTGTCTATATTCACCCTGTATCTATTGTAGTCATCTTCTCCAGGCATTCCTGTTATTATCTTTTATCTGTTCTTATTTTCCATGAACCACATGAATAAGTATACACTGTAGCTGTAAGGTCGTCTGGTAACGTTGAAACTGCGCATCCAGATGCATGATGAAGCTCAGCTCCCCCCACCTGTTATCTCTAACTATTTTCTGTTTCCCCTTCTTTATTTATTCTTCTATTTACTCATCTTCCTTCCTTTACTAATCCAAACAACATTAAAAAAGTACGCTAAGAAAAAAGTGGATGGAGGTGGAGGGAGCCGTATGATAACTGCAATCGTGGGCTGACAGCGTACAGCAAATGAGGGTGCGCCAAGTCCCTAGACTTGCATCTTTCCCAGCGTAAATAAAATGGTCATGTTTTGGCTTTCTAAAGAAACCATCTATATGGGACCAGGTTTGCTCCTCTCTACGAATTTTTTCCAATTTTTCCACCAAGCTTGATGAAAAACGATTGTGCCGTTTCGGCTGCCCAGAACAGACACACACACACACACACACACACACACACACACACACACACACGCCTAGTCCTATAGAAAGGTTGATCATCTATTACTGCTTATGTGTTGTTGCTGAGTGAGGACGTGACTGTCAGCATAGTGGCAGAGGTGTTGAGAGACTGGCATTATCTCCCCGTCTGACTCACAACTGTCAGACTCAAGAAGAAAACTACCATCAATGACCCTAATTGTTGATCACCTTGTTACCGTGAGTTATTACTACACTTTCTCCATCACCTCCTGAGACTCATTCACAACATCGGCAAATGAGGTAATTTTCCCACAAATTAAAAAAAAGTTTAATTTTCTTCTATAAGTAAAACAAAATATTGATCTTTCTGATGATGTAAATGTACTGTACGGTATCCTGAAGATACGACTATTCATATACTCTTGTGTTGTAGCGGAACAAATGATACTAGAAATATGATGGTATTTGTGGCAGTCAAGGTACAATACATAGCCAGTGACCCTTCAGTGCTTATTGGTCTAATTAATTAATCGGGATCTGGTGGAGTTACAGTGAAAATGCAGATTATGTCTTTTTACACACAAAAAAAAAAATTCTAAAATGTGTATATCATTTTAGTGTCATGTAAAAATTTGCCCAAATGTTTTATAACTTTTTTTTTACTTATAAGATAAAACACTATTTCCACATATTATCTCCTGTGAATAAAACTGGATCTTGGTTTCTTTGGAAATGCGAGAATATTTTTATATTTTTTAATTTTAATTTTTTATTTATTTATTTTATTTTTTAATTTCGTAATAATTTTTTCTGTTGTGTATGTTTCCTTCTCTCTCGTCACCATTTTCTAATTCTTTCTGGTGTTTTAGTAAAGACATTTTAGGTAAATGAACACAGTAGTTAAGCCAGTGGGAATATAAACCAGCGAATAATAGACAGCAGGTAACGTTAAGGTGAGTGAAATATTTGGTCCCAGTACTGACGGTCAGTGAGGACTACGACACACTGGGAAACGGAAGGTACCGACACTGCACTCGACCACCTTCACTGCCCAACTGTATAGTCAGGTACCCCTTCACAGGTGGGTAGCTTAAGGGTGCCCTGGGCCTTCAGCCAAAATATACTATAATAATGATAGTGTAAACGATTTAATTGGTTAACTATATTTGGTTAAAATAAAATACTCATGATGGTAGTTTAATAAATCTTATTTTCCTATATTTATGTTTGTAGTGATCGCTGCATAAGGCTGGTGTCAGGTTTCCTCTTCGAAAACTACATAGCCATTTTTTTTTGTCGTTTCTGGCTTAAATCAATCTTTTTTACTTCACAATGCTTAACAGCCCAAATATGGTGGAAACTACTCCGTATAAATATTTCTGAACCACTAAAACAAATGAAAACTGCCCCAAACTTCACCATTGCAAACAGAACTATTCTAGTTTCAGTATATTATGGTAGCATTATGTCTTGTTCCCCAAGATGATGTCGGTCATAGAATCACGTGAGGCGTGACGTCATGTGTGAAGGGTCTACAGAATGATATTTCCTTAAATCATCCAGATAATTAAGACAGTGTGACTTATGATTAGGAGAGCCCGAATGTTCAGGCAAAATACCAGAAACGCCTTCAGAGTATTTGACTCTTTTTACAATTTCAGCAAAAAATATCCATTTCCTCTTCATGCGCCAAGTATCGGGATCTCGTGGAGTTAAAGGAAAAATGCAAATAATCTTTTTTTTTACTTGAACAAATTATTCTAAAATGTATATTTCATTTTTGTGACATTTAAAAGTTTTTACAAATGTTTTATAACTTATTTTTACTAACAGGATAAAACAGTATTTGTGCATTTCCTCAACTGTGAATAAAAATGGTTCTTAGTTTCTCTCCCTTCCTTAAGTAAGCCGGAGGTAGTCAGCGCTGGTAGCCTGGCGGAGGTAACATTATCAAACACAATCTTTATAAATGTTAACCAGCTTAGAGTCAACCCACACGCCGCCCAACAACGGATCACTGACGGCGGTGGATAAACACATTAAATTCTCACAAGAAATTAATAGAAAATAACCTTCATTAACCTGTGGAATAAAAACTACATGTTATAGCTACACTGACAACACCTGTATGTTATTATCATACATTTCTGACAGACCTTTACTCCTCCTGTGTCAAGTGAAACACAGAAGCCACTGTTTACAAATACAACAAAAAGGACAACAAAATAGTTGACATTAACAGAGGTAAACACAGTCATATAGCATGTAGGCACACACCCACGTCCTCTGAGGCCAATAATATCTCGGAATTGGTGAATTCTGAACCTGTAACTTTGAGCCCTACCTAACTTAACCTAACCTAACAACAGTTACGATTACATTTAAGGTGAACTAAAAAGTGCCTCGTCTGAAGTCCTTCATTGTATTATGAATTCAGTAATTCCATCACTAATGTTGCTTCTATGTTGCACTGTTAAAAAATATTAACATCAAAGGTAATTTTTAAACTGTTTGGTACAGTGTTCTGTATTTTTCAATAGACAGTAATTGCTGACGCCCACGCCATATCATAATTAAAAAACATGGAAGCAGTACGGTGATCTAATTACATGAGAACAAGAAACCATTTAATTACGTGTCTAGAGCCAGCGGCTTTGGTGATATTTCCTGATTTAGAATTTTATGAAGAAAAAAAATAATTCTCACATATTCTGACGTATGGGATCAGACTTTCGAGAATACAGAATCATTTTGTTTTATTATATCTTACAGGAGTTACACGTGGACCTGTCCGCCAATATATAGAAATCGATACAAGATCTTCATTTATTTTTGTCATATGATGATATAAACCTGAGCTTAAGAAATGACTCAGTACAATACTGGAGGACTAAAATATGACGTGTGCGACATTACAGCACTTAACCACAGTATAAAGAATGGTCTCGTGTTCCAGCATAACAATAGTAGTGATGCCGCTGTTGTGGTAAATAATCCCCTAAGTTGTTGTGGATTCTTATCCTGGTGTTCTTCAAGTGACATATTCCAACTACATCTTACACGCACACACGCAAAGAGTTATCATAACACACAGGTATACATCACAACAGGGATATTAAGGCTTGTTATTGTCACCACCAATATCTCACACTTTCCGTCGTTCTTCAACTGTGTTAATTTATGGTGAAGGAAATATTACACTGATAATGGATGCCATCTGTGCGGCAGCTTTTATACAACTCCAATAAACTAAGATCGTTGTGTTGATCATGTCGCTGAAAGTTTAACCCCAACAGTAATACTAAATACCAACCCTTCCAGGCTCTCATTCTACACCCTGCCAGTCTCTCCTGCTTTGCCCTGCCAGTTACTCACTCCACACCCTGCCAGGCTCTCATTCCACACCCTACCAGCCTCTCCTGCTTTACCCTGCCAATTACTCCACACCCTGCCAGGCTCTCATTCCACACCCTGCCAGTCTCTCATGCTCTACGCTGCCAGTTATTCACTCCACACTCTGCCTGAACCCAACTCTCCCTCGTGGGTAGTGTGGCAGCATTAAGCGGCACTTGTGGAGGACGTGAAATAGTGAGCAGGTTAAAGGAAAATACTTGCTATTGTCGGTTAATAACACACAGGCGTCCGTACTCACCAACCACGTACACATGGTATTACGGGTTGGCATTAATCCAAGTCTATGTTATTTCAGTAGAAACAGACAGATATACATACAGAAGAGTGACAGACAGAAAAAGAAAGAGACATAGAGACAAAGAGATAAAGAGAAAGAAGGTAAACAATTCTCTCAACCTTACACCACCTTTTTCCTCTCCCACAATGACATCACGACACGACCCATCTGACGAAGCTATTTTCAAATAATTCACAGGTGTACAGGGGTCACACAAAACTGGCACTGTTTTTAATCTTCCCTGTGAGGGCAATGTAAGCATGAATTATTCGGTGTGGGATTGTAGAAAGGTGCGAGGTGGTAGAAAGGTGTGAGGTGGTAGAAAGGTGTGAGGTGGTAGAAAGATGTGAGGTGGTAGAAAGGAGGGAGGTGGTAGAAAGGTGTGAGGTGGTAGAAAGGTGTGAGGTGGTAGAAAGGAGGGAGGTGGTAGAAAGGTGTGAGGTGGTAGAAAGAAGGGAGGTGGTAGAAAGGTGTGAGGTGGTAGAAAGTTGTGAGGTGGTAGAAAGGTGTGAGGTGGTAGAAATTAGGGAGGTGGTAGAAAGGAGGGAGGTGGTAGAAAGGTGTGAGGTGGTAGAAAGGAGGGAGGTGGTAGAAAGGAGGGAGGTGGTAGAAAGGAGGGAGGTGGTAGAAAGGTGAGGTGGTAGAAAGGTGTGAGGTGGTAGAAAGGTGTGAAGTGGTATATACCTTACCTAGCCAGTCACACGGGGAAGTTGTCCTGGCGTGTCTGTTCAACACTTTAAGCTGAGGGTGTGTAAAGAACAGCTTCCTCCCCGACGTCATCCTCTAGTGAAAAAATGCTACACGCTACACACAACCTGTCAGTCTGTCACAGATCTCGTTTTGGTTTGTTTTTCTATGACGTAAGGTCATATATCTGCAGGTAAGTAATTTATTCACCACAGCCCATTACTGCGGGCAGGTATTTACTTACTCGGGTAAATTAGATCCCGTGATAAGTCTATAATCTTCATTAGGTAAAGAAAAGAAAATTTTTATACAGACAAATTTTAGAATTTGTTTTCCCATGTTCTGATTCCTTAACACCTTATATTCCCTACCCGTTACTCTTTTCTTCCTTAAGTCTCTACCACTCACTCACCGCTCGTGTTTTTTGGTGGCCTCACAGTCACCCATAGACCCTTTCTCTCCCTACCGTCTCTCACCTCTGTTCCCATAAAAAACATACAATACCGTTTTAATCTACATTATCTTATACACAGCATCTTGCATTAAAATTAATTTATACACTTTGCCCATACTCGTCCAAATACACCAACTTTACCATCTACTAACAAAGTAAATAGAGATGTTCACGTTCCTCTACAGAACACACACACACACACACACACACACACAGGAGGAGGAGGAACAGGAGTAGGCGCAGGTGGCTGGAACATCTGAAGACGCTGGAGGAACGAATTGTTAAGATAAGTTGGCCAAAGGAATGAGCAAAAGGCGAAGATGTGGAGTGGAGGAAGATCTTGAAAAACCACAGCCGGGACTACCAATGTGTGGTGTGAGGAGGCCAGGAAGAAAGGCTGTGTCCCTCAACTGGTGGAAGATGCTGACCCATTGACATCATGGTAATAGTTATAGCACTTTAATTTCTTACGGGAGCCGATATGCTATTCCGTCTACTTCAAGATTCACAATTTTTTTTTTAATCATCCCAAGACCAAAGTCACCATTCGAGATTTTCTAATGTATGTATATATGTATGTATGTATGTACGTATGTATGTATGTATGTATGTATGTATATATATGTATGTATGTATGTATGTATGTATGTATGTATGTATGTGGTGTATGTGTAAGAGTAATAATAATAATAATAATAATAAACGGTTTATTAATAGAGTTGCAGCCGGTGGCTGAAAATATACACTTACATTTGATTTAGACATAATGATATAATATGGGTTGAATACATTTACAGGGCTGTATAGTACTTAAATCAGGAGTTGTTTATTATTTTAACAATAGATGGGATGGTGCTATTCTTATATCTATGAGTGAGGGCTCTTATGGGCTGAATTTTGATGTAGTGGCGGACTGCGTGACGTGGGTGGGGGGCTGCCGGTGGCAGGAGGTGGCGATCACGAGGGTGGTGCAGTAGTCCACTGCCAAACCTTGCTAGTGCTTGGTGGTGGGGGTCACTGAGGGATGGCATATCCAGGGTGGAGAGAGCGTTGATGTAGCCGGATTATTCTGCGCTGAGCATGATTCTGCAGGCCCTTTTCTGTACCTTCTCTAGCCGACGTTGTTGGGTGGAGTCGAGAGAAGACGACCAGGCTGGTGACGCATACGTTAGTTTGGGGAGAATAAAGGCGTTGTAGATAGTCCTCAGCTCTGGCGTGGGTGTCCCAAGTAACATAAGTCGTCGTAGCATGTAGAGTCGGTACAAGGCTGCCTTGATTGTGTTATTTACATGGACCTTCCAGTCCAGTTTGGGGTCTATGGTGACACCCAGGAGTTTGGCAGACTGCACTAACTGGAGACGATGGGCACCCACTGTGACTACTGGAGCTTGCACTGTATGTGTGTGTGTGTGTCCATAGCGCCACAACACTAAGGGGTCTTCCTCGCTTCCTCAAAAAATCTTCACAAACCACCAAGATTGTGTGACTGAATTACCTCGTGTCGCACATAGGAAAGTTTATTTCTCTAACCCAGTGGCAATATTTTACAAGAGTTCAGGGGGTGAAAATGGCTAATGAAATGTGAGTGTAAAATCTAAAAAAAAAAAAATACTGACCTCATTATTATTGGTAGAATCCATTCACGAGTTAATAAATGACAAATAACAAACAAAATTTTCAGAAGATCAAACACTGAGCCTAACTAACAGTAGCTACACAATAAAACCATTCTATAGACATGAACGTGTATAATTATAGTCAACAATATGGTGTAAGACTCGTCAGAACGTGTGATTTACTGTGTTTGTGTTTAAATGAAGCTTCAACACCGATGCTTAATTTTACATTGACATAAACTTGTGAAAAACATAAAATATGGATGTTTAAGTCTCCCAGCAGCCCTACACACCTACAACTAGTCCCCCAACACACCTCCCTGACTACTTGAAAAACGTGGCCTCCAGCCTCCCACAATAGCCACACCTTCGCCGCCATTGCATTACCTTAATATTAAATATCCTAATACAAGAGTAGCTATCCTATCTGTGTTGAATTAGTTGAGCCGCAGATCTATGCGGCATTCAGTGACTGTAGCCTCATAGCCAATATCTGCACCTCCCTGACTACTACTACACATAAATATATTTCTTAAGCTCTTCACAACAAAATGACGAGTAAGTTAAATATTACTTTATCACCTTAGGCTAAGACGAGTAAAAGGGGAAAACTTTTCCCAAAGCTTCCCCCAACCTTTAACATTTCCAGGAACTGAGGCACGCAGCTGGTCTGGGTCGTGCGGGGAATAGTGCGAGCTGTTAATATCTAGTATATGTGAGAAGTGAGCTGTATACACCGGTCCTTGTTGGCTGGGAGTGTAGTGTGCTGACCGGGAAGTAAGTTATTACCCTGTTTGTGGTGTTACGATGTGTGGGAACCTCCAGACATTATAACGTTCTTCTGATATATATACAAATGATATATTTCTAAATAAAATATATGGACTAAAACTAAATTAATTCTTTTAAGCAGGACTTCTGATTAGACGCGAGAATATAAGGATCAAAACAAAACATTTATAATAGGGTGATATTACATTAGTCTTTAGTGTCCGCGTGTATGAAGTTATGTATAACCAATGAGTCTCCATCTATATGTCAGTTTTAGGATTTTAGGTCAATTATTTATATACAAAAATACATCTGAAAACAATGGGGATATATAAACTGACAAAGAATATGATGCTACCATGAGATAGTTGAATGGTCTTGAGGGGTCCTACATATAAGACCTTTGTAGTTCACCACAAACTTGGTTCCTTTTGTCCCTGAAAGCTGTATGGACCTGTATATGAAAAACTATATATAAAATGCTTCTACAAGGACTAAACCTGAGTTACATAGTAGTATAAGAAACTTTTCAGACTTAAACTTTTATAACTTATGTCCGAAACGGATTAATGCTGAAATTAACTAACGAGTATTATGCAAACCATCCATGAGAAATATATTGGAGGTAAAAATATAAAAGATAATGTCATTTGAAAATCCCCAAAACCTCTACCGCCTAGAACTAATGTATCATCCATCAAAGTTAACATATATTAAAAAAATTGATTAATCAAGAAACTAAGGAATCCTTCAAGAAATTGTATCTGAATATGGTTATGTTAGGTTATGTCACGAGAGAATACTTTTTTTTGGGGGGGGGGGTGGGGGGGGGGGGTGGGGGGGGGGGGATTAGCCCACCCGGGCACAGGTCACTGACCCACATAGGGGCCTGGAGGCGAAACTGTAATAATAATAATAATAATAATAATAATAATAATAATAATAATAATAATAATAAAGAACCATAAAGAAATATGCAAAAAAATAAAAAAGATCAATAATGAAAAACACTACAGGTGCTCCTCTACTTACGAACGAGTTACGTTTCTGAGGCTTGTTTGTAAGTCCAATTTTACTCTTGTAGATACCAAACATATTGTAAAAAATCAAAAGATTATGGATATTTAGTACAGCTATACCCTTTAATACAGCGTTAAAACCTGGCTCACTCTTCTCCTCTTAGGTAATATATGTTCTATCTGGAATTTTCTTCAAAATAATCCACTTTTATCCACAATAAACACCTGTTCTGGCAGGCAACCCCTCTCAGTGATGATGTTTGTATCTCTGAAAGTTTTTAAGTTGAACGTTCTTAAGAATAGGAGCACCTGTATATGTACAGTATGTTGTGTCGTCAATAGTAAGAGAAACAATTTATACCCTGCAATTGTGTGTAAATGAGGCATAGAGTCAGATCAGCAACCTGGGACTTGGTCACAATTTTCTTCATGCCATATGGCAGCAGGGTCTACCATTAGACAACACATTATATAACTCAGTGCCTCTAATTCTCACCAAATGTTGATAAATTCATAATATTGAATACAGAAAAATATTTCCCATATATTTTTCCTTCCTGTGATTTTTTAACATAAAGATAAAGAAAGAGAAGAAGCACCAGAAGTAGGACCCCACACGCTAGATAATAAAGCGCATCGTTATAAATGAATCTCAACCAGGACTAGTGAAAATAATATCACGTGATACTGAAAGGAAAAAAAGAGCTTGACTAGCATTAACTAGTTCTGTGGGGCACTAGATCAGTTGAGGCAGTTGTTCCTAATGTGTTGTCACCAAATACCACTAATAAGTATAAAATTACGTCAATTACTATGAAGTACAATTCATTACTTGCATATAAAGTTTAAGACTTATACATGTTCTAATAAGTGGAGTTTCATGAATTGCCTTACTCTACGTCAGCCAGCCACTCCCCGTCGCTCTTTTGAGGATTAAGCCACATAATAATTATGAGAAGAAATATATTGAAAACTTGTAAAATAATTAGGGACACCAAGATCATTATTATAATTTAGTTCTGGTAGAGGTATTTCAGGTTATATAAAAAGTACAATACAATAAAATCAACGTAATAAAGGAGAGGACGAATTCTGAGACATCTGAGACGAATATGAAACATCAACAACATGAGTGAGAAATGTCATGAAAGGTAAATATTTGTGTCTGAATGGCGGTGGGGCGTGGAGGAAGGCAGGTGGTGCGGTGGAGCATGGAGGAAGGCAGGTGGTGTGGTGGAGCGTGAAGGAAGGTAAGTGGTGTGGTGGAGTATGAAGGAAGGCAGGTGGTGTGTTGGAGAGTGAAGGAAGGCAGGTGGTGTGGTGGAGCCTGAAGAATGGCAGGTGGTGTGTTGGAGTGTGGAGGAAGGCAGGTGGTGTGTTGGAGCGTGGAGGAAGGCAGGTGGTGTGGTGGAGCGTGAAGGAAGGCAGGTGGTGTGGTGGAGCGTGAAGGAAGGCAGGTGGTGCGGGCCAGCGTGAAGAAAGGTAGGTGGTGTGGTGGAGCGTGGGGGAAGGCAGGTGGTGTGGTGGAGCTTAAAGGAAGGCAGGTGGTGTGGTGGAGCGTGAAGGAAAGCAGGTGGTGCGATGGAGCGTGGAGGAAGGCAGGTGGTGTGTTGGAGCGTGGAGGAAGGCAGGTGGTGAGGTGGCATGTAGAGGTAGGCAGGTGGTGTGGTGGAGTGTGAAGGAAGGCAGGTGATGTGGTGGAGCATAGAGGAAGGCAAGTGGTGTGGTGGAGCGTGAAAGAAAGCAGGTGGTGCGATGGAGCATGGAGGAAGGCAGGTGGTGTGGTGGAGTGTGGAGGCAGGCAGGTGGTGAGGTGGCACGTGGAGGAAGGCAGGTGGTATAGTGGAGCGTGAAGGAAGGCAGGTGATGTGTTGGAGCGTGAAGGAAGGAAGGTGGTGTGGCGGAGCGTGAAGGAAAGCAGGTGGTGTGTTGGAGCGTGAAGGAAGGCAGGTGGAGTGGTGGAGCGTGAAGGAAGGCATTAGGTGTGGTGGAGCGTGAAGGAAGGCGGGTGGTGTGTTGGAGCATGAAGGAAGGCAGGTGGTGTGGTGGAGCATGAAGGAAGGCTGGTGGTGTGGTGGAACGTGAAGGAAGGCATGTGGTGTGGTGGAGCGTGAAGGAAAGCAGGTGGTGAGGTGGCACGTGGAGGAAAGCAGGTGGTGTGGTGGAGCATGAAGGAAGACAGGTGATGTGTTGGAGCGTGAAGGAAGGCAGGTGGTGTGGTGGAGCGTGAAGGAAGGCAGGTGGTGTGGGGGAGCGTGAAGGAAGGCAGGTGGTGCGGGCCAGCGTGAAGAAAGGTAGGTGGTGTGGTGGAGCGTGGGGGAAGGCAGGTGGTGTGGTGGAGCTTAAAGGAAGGCAGGTGGTGTGGTGGAGCGTGAAGGAAAGCAGGTGGTGCGATGGAGCGTGGAGGAAGGCAGGTGGTGTGTTGGAGCGTGGAGGAAGGCAGGTGGTGAGGTGGCATGTAGAGGAAGGCAGGTGGTGTGGTGGAGTGTGAAGGAAGGCAGGTGATGTGGTGGAGCATGGAGGAAGGCAAGTGGTGTGGTGGAGCGTGAAAGAAAGCAGGTGGTGCGATGGAGCGTGGAGGAAGGCAGGTGGTGTGGTGGAGTGTGGAGGCAGGCAGGTGGTGAGGTGGCACGTGGAGGAAGGCAGGTGGTATAGTGGAGCGTGAAGGAAGGCAGGTGATGTGTTGGAGCGTGAAGGAAGGAAGGTGGTGTGGCGGAGCGTGAAGGAAAGCAGGTGGTGTGTTGGAGCGTGAAGGAAGGCAGGTGGAGTGGTGGAGCGTGAAGGAAGGCATTAGGTGTGGTGGAGCGTGAAGGAAGGCGGGTGGTGTGTTGGAGCATGAAGGAAGGCAGGTGGTGTGGTGGAGCATGAAGGAAGGCTGGTGGTGTGGTGGAACGTGAAGGAAGGCATGTGGTGTGGTGGAGCGTGAAGGAAAGCAGGTGGTGAGGTGGCACGTGGAGGAAAGCAGGTGGTGTGGTGGAGCATGAAGGAAGACAGGTGATGTGTTGGAGCGTGAAGGAAGGCAGGTGGTGTGGTGGAGCGTGAAGGAAGGCAGGTGGTGTGGGGGAGCGTGAAGGAAGGCAGGTGGTGCGGGCCAGCGTGAAGAAAGGTAGGTGGTGTGGTGGAGCGTGGGGGAAGGCAGGTGGTGTGGTGGAGCTTAAAGGAAGGCAGGTGGTGTGGTGGAGCGTGAAGGAAAGCAGGTGGTGCGATGGAGCGTGGAGGAAGGCAGGTGGTGTGTTGGAGCGTGGAGGAAGGCAGGTGGTGAGGTGGCATGTAGAGGAAGGCAGGTGGTGTGGTGGAGTGTGAAGGAAGGCAGGTGATGTGGTGGAGCATGGAGGAAGGCAAGTGGTGTGGTGGAGCGTGAAAGAAAGCAGGTGGTGCGATGGAGCGTGGAGGAAGGCAGGTGGTGTGGTGGAGTGTGGAGGCAGGCAGGTGGTGAGGTGGCACGTGGAGGAAGGCAGGTGGTATAGTGGAGCGTGAAGGAAGGCAGGTGATGTGTTGGAGCGTGAAGGAAGGAAGGTGGTGTGGTGGAGCGTGAAGGAAAGCAGGTGGTGTGGTGGAGCATGATGGAAGACAGGTGATGTGGTGGAGCGTGAAGGAAGGCAGGTGGTGAGGTAGAGCGTGAATAAAGGGAGGTGGTGCGGTGGAGTGTGAAGGAAGGCAGGTGT
Source organism: Homarus gammarus (assembly GCA_958450375.1). NCBI lineage: Eukaryota > Metazoa > Arthropoda > Malacostraca > Decapoda > Nephropidae > Homarus > Homarus gammarus. The sequence continues at coordinate 291,563 of CAUDMG010000139.1, forward strand.
TGTGGTGGAGCGTGAAGGAAGGCAGGTGGTATGTTGGAGCGTGAAGAAAGGCAGGTGGTGTGGTAGAGCCTGAAGGAAGGCGGGTGGTATGTTGGAGTGTGAATGAAGGCAGGTGGTGAGGTGGCACGTAAAGGAAGGCAGGTGGTGTGGTGTAGCGTGGAGGAAGGCAGGTGATGTGGTGGAGCATGAAGGAAGGCAGGTGGTGCGATGGAGCTTGGAAAAAGGCAGGTGGTGTGGTGGAGCTGGAGGAAGGGAGGTTGTGAGGTGGCACGTGGCGGAAGGCATGTGGTGTGGTGGAGCGTGAAGGAAGGCAGGTGATGTTGTGGAGCGTGAAGAAAGGCAGGTCGTCAGATGGAGCGTGAAGGAAGGCAAGTGGTGCGGTAGAGCATGAAGGAAGGCAGGTGGTGTGGTGGAGCATGAAGGTAGGCAGGTGACGTGGTGGAGCGTGAAGGAAGGCAGGTGGTGAGATGGAGCGTGAATAAAGGGAGGTGGTGCGGTGGAGTGTGAAGGAGGGCAGGTGGTGTGGTGGAGCGTGAAGGAAGGCAGGTAGTGTGGTGGAGCGTGAAGGTAGGCAGGAGGTGTGGTGGAGCGTTAAGGAAGGCAGGTGATGTGTTGAAGCGTTAAGGAAGGCAGGTGGTGCGTTGGAGCGTGAAGGAAGGCAGATGGTGTGGGGAAGCGTGAAGGAAGGCAGGTGCTGTGCTGGAGCGTGAAGGAAGGCAGGTGGTGCGGTGGAGCGTGATGGAAGGCAGGTGGTGTGGTAGAGCGTGAAGGAAGACAGGTGGTGTGCTGGAGCGTGAATGAAGGCAGGTGGTGTGGTGGAGCGTGATGGAAGGCATATGGTGTGGTGGAGCGTGAAGGAAAGCAGGTGGTGAGGTGGCACGTGGAGGAAAGCAGGTGGTGTGGTGGAGCGTGAAGGAAGGCAGGTGATGTGATGGAACGTGAAGGAAAGCAGGTGGTGAGGTGGCACGTGGAGGAAAGCAGGTGGTGTGGTGGAGCGTGAAAGAAGACAGGTGATGTGGAGGAGCGTGAATAAAGGCAGGTGGTGCGTTGGAGCGTGAAGGAAGGCAGGTGGTGTGGTGGAGCGTGGAGGAAGGCAGGTAGTGTGGTGGAGCGTGAAGGAAGACAGGTGGTGTGTTGGAGCATGAAGGAAGGCAGGTGGTATGTTGGTTGCATGAAGGAAGGCAGGTGGTGTGGTGGAGCGTGAAGGAAGGCAAGTGGTATGATGGAGCGTGAAGGAAGCCAGGTGGTGTGTTGGAGCGTGAAGGAAGGCAGGTGGTGTGGTGGAGCCAGAAGAATGGCAGGTGGTGTGTTGAAGTGTGGAGGAAGGCAGGTGGTGTAGTGGAGCGTGAAGGAAGGCAGGTGGTGTGGTGGAGCGTGAAGGAAGGCATTTGGTATGTTGGAGCGTGAAGGAAGAAAGGTGGTGTGTTGGAATGTGAAGGAAGGCAGGTGATTTGGTGGAGAGTGAAGGAAGGCAGGTGGTGAGGTGGAGCGTGAATAAAGAGAGGTGGTGCGGTTGAGTATGAAGGAAGGCAGGTGGTGTGGTGGAGCGTGAAGGAAGGCAGGTAGTATGTTGGAGCGTGAAGAAAGGCAGGTGGTTTGGTGGAGCGTGAAGGATGGCGGGTTAGGGTGTGTCAATTTTGTCAACATGTTAAAAATCAAATTTGGTAGTCAAAATATTGTGCCTCTTTATGTCTAAACTTGAGATTAGCAAACAAAAATGAATTGAAATAACCCTCACCTACATCAATTATACCTTAAAGTTTCAAATATCAGTATTTCAACAAATTAATGAGACTTGATTAGAATTATTCACTTGATATTAACTAATCTCATGTAAGCATATGGATTATGGAGTATTTTATGGTTCTATAGCTTGTGTACAATATGCATGTCAGAACATGAACATGAACAGGCTCTCCGTGTGGGACAGTTTAATTCTTGTTTTGACTTGTACCAAGCGTGAGGATGAGGCGCCCGGCTCACTCTCCTTCTAGATATCATAGACGGTGGTTTGCTCTCATTGCACTTGCACCTACTCTACCAGACGAATTCTACATTTTAATTATTGTAAGTAGGGCATATTGATTGTCGCAGTTACTTATATCATTGTATAAAACATTATGTTCTAAGAAATTATTATGTTATTTCTGTTACAGCATTTTTGATAAACAAATTGATATTTTTTGAAACAACAATTGAATTATGAAACATTGAAATATTTTTCTATTTGTCAGATAGTGTGAAGATGTCAAAATTGAAGACAAGAAGTCAGTTGTCAACCAACTTGAGCCTGCTAGTTGGTAAAGGGAAGGAGCTTCCTGTATCAGAACTTCCAACAGTGAGAGACATGCTAAGATTAGGGTTACTCCTTCGAGAAAAAAATGCAAAGGACAGAAGGAACTATACAGATAAAGAACTCATAAATGACATGATAGTCCCTCTTCTGCATCAATGGACAAAAGTTAATGCACTATTCAAACCACCTGTGATTAATCAGTGTCGAACTATTGAGCTAAAACTAACGAAATTATGGCACAAAGCAGTTGAAACATCACTTGGTAAAGGAAACTTGGCCAGGAAAAATGAATTTCTGCATACACTTGATACTCTGTTTGACATTTTGACCTGCAAGTGCTCCATACAATTATGTTCTGAATCCAACTGTTCTCACTCAGGTAAGAGAGAAAATAATTCCCACATTGATTGTGGTTGTCCTCGTGAAAAGAAGATCCCTGTTTTAGAGCTTGAATTTATAAAGGCACAGAGGACAAAGGCAGAAAGCCAAGGAAGTATGCAAATGGGTTCAATAGATTATTCAGAAACAAAGAAGCAGATTGCTAATGCCAAGAAGAGAGAACAAATCCGAGAGAGGGAACAAAAGAAGAAAATGAAGAGTGAAGAAGCCATCCAAAGAGAGGAAGAGCTGTGTCAAGATGTTTATCACTTCTTTGATAGTTCTTCTGATGAACAGGAAGCAACATCAGATGATAGTTCCAAAGAGCCATCTGAACCTTTACCAAAGAAAATGAAATACAACACAAGAAATATTTCAAACATTGCTTTAGCTAGTATTCGCCACCATGCTGGACTTCGTGAGGCTGCAGAAATTGCAACTGCCGCTTGGATAGATGCAGGCCTCATCAGCCGAGAGGATGTATCTTTGGTGATAGATCATAATAAAATTAGAAGAGCACAAGAAAAAATAATGAAGGAAATATCTGATCAGCATGAAAAAGATTTAAGCGAGGGAGGGCTCTCCTGTCTTTTGTTTGATGGAAGAATAGATGACACAAAAGTTTTGCTAGAAGTAGAGGGAGTGAACAGAAAGTTTCCAGGTCTCATCAAAGAAGAACACTACTCTGTCTGTTCTGAGCCTGGTGGTCGGTTTTTGTTTCACTTTGCTCCCGAAACTGAAGTAGAAGGGAAGAAACATGCAGAGGTCATTGCTGATCATATTTTATGTTGGGTTCAGGAGAGAGGACTTGGCAGTTCACTGCAGGCTGTTGGTGGAGATTCAATTGCAGTGAACACCGGATGGCAGGGGGGTGTAATGACGCATTTAGAGAAAAAACTAGGAAGAAGACTTATTTGGATTGTATGTGATTTACATACAGGCGAGCTACCTCTTCGTCATCTCATCCAGGAACTTGATGGTCCTACAAAGAGCAACAACAAGTGGTCAGGTCCCCTTGGCATCATGCTGGATGAAGCAACACAACTAGAAATAAATACAACCTTTCCAAAGGTCGAAGATGGCCCTCCCCTTCCGGCGTTGTCTGAAGGAGTCATCAAAGATCTCAGCACAGATCAATCCTATGCTTATCGTATTGCCCAAGCAATAAGATCAGGAGAAGTGCCTCAGTCATTGGCTCTCTTGGAGATTGGACCTGTCAGTCACAGCAGTTGGTTAACTACAGCTCATCGTTTCTGCAGGATTTGGATTTCCAAACACGAATTGAAGGGCAAAGTGCTGAAGAATTTATGGTTAATTGTTGAATTTATTATTGGAGTTTATCTTCCCCAGTGGTTTAGTGTGAAACTTAATCCTATGTGGGTGGATGGGCCCAATCACCTTTTGTTTCAATTGCAGCTAATAAGAACACAGAGGAAGGTAGTGAGGGACATCGTGTTACCTGTGGCAAGAAGGTCCGCTTGGTATGCTCGATCAGAAGCAGTTTTGCAAGCAATGCTTTGCAGTCAATGTAGCAATCTCCGAACCGAGGCTGTAGAAGTCATTCTAAAGATTACAGGAACGCTAATAGATGACGACCAGTTGGGAGACTGTTCGTTTCATTCAAGAAAAGTTCCCCCAATAAACGTCAATGCCACCAATTTGTCAGAATTGGTTGACTTGAGTTTGGAAGTCTTAGAGCCACCATTGACAACAAGTGTAACTATCCAAGAATTGAGAAACCTTAAAGAGACTCCAATGCAGGTGCCGAAGTGGCCTTCCCACACTCAAAGTGTGGAGAGATGTGTGAAAATGGTCACAGAAGCAGCGGGCCATGTTTACAGCCACGAGAGGCGAGAAGGTTACATCAAAGCACAAATAGCAAGCAGACTACTGATGACAAGAAACCAAAGCAAAGAGAGTATGAAGGCATTGGTTACTTTCAAATAGACTACGGATAATAAAATATAATAATTTGAAACTTGAAACAGCAACATGTGTGCAAACGCTGGTTATGTTATAAATTCACAAATATGTACATTTAAAAATCCATTTGATGTAGGTAGGACTTATTATAAAAAAAAATTTATGCCAGAATATTGTTTTGCATGCTTAAAGACTACAATAAATTGCTACCAAATTACTCGATTTTCAATTTAGCCAGTTCACCCCCTAAATTGACACACCCTATTACACACTGGTGTCTCCACAACAAGTGAAGATCATTGTTATGGTCGGTTGAAGTCTGTAACACGGCGAGGGAGTTCAGGGCCTAGTTCCCAGGGTGCTGACTTGCACAGTTTAGTCCTGCCAAATTAACGACATCTTCCAGTACAGTCAGCTGGTATGCAGCTGCCGGACCCTCGGTGACTGTTGGGTATTCAGCTAACACACACCCTGTGCCTGAGATAATGATGGAAAAGCGTCAGAGATGTGAATAATAACTCACAAACACTCTTTCGTCCAGCAACGACAGACGATTTACGTTACATTAATTCTTTCACTGGGAAAAATGACAATTTCAGTGTTACAACATAAGCACTGATAGTTACAAAATTCACTGAGTTACACTGACTTAATAAGGCGGGAGGAAAATCGTACACATACCTGAGATAATGATGGAGAGGCGTCAGAGATGTGACGCTCTCCCCGTCCATGAGCTTATATACGGCTAACTGGCAACTCTGGCATGTGCGGAACACATGCCAGAAAGGCTAATCACGCAATGAAAGAAATTACATTCAACTCATTTACTGTACATTTAACTATGACACTCAATGTCACAGGTCGGGTGAATTTCCTATGTCTATTTTTATAATTTAATCAGCGATTGAGCTTGCTAGGAAAAAGATAAATAGACATCAAATTCACATGCTGTCAACCCTAGTTTCACAACTCAGCAGGGATTTCTAGACAACGAGCCTCTATGGATATACGTTGAGACCTTTGAGATAAGGAGTTTGACATGTTCTTCTCAAGAGATTAATGACTTTCTTAAATAGACAACTGACAATAATCGACTGCAAATATCAGATTCTCTGAGGTTTGGGAAGCAAAATAATCTAATTTCAGTAGCATTTGGAAACTCATGGCTATCCCCAAGGATGACATCATGAGATGCCATTCGTACAGGCAGACTCGACTCTCACCTACTTGACAAGTGTTACTAAAAACAAAGACAGAGTGAAAAATTAAAAAAAATAATAATAATTAACGCTTATGTTATGATTTCTCCAAGGCATATATTTTGAAAACTCCAGAAACTGTATTTTTTCTGGTCTATGAATAAATTGGTGATTCTACGGAGTCTCCAAATTTTTCTGTTCTGAGTCTGGGAACCAATTCCGAGGTTAAGTTATGTAGCAAATTCCAAAATCTTCCCAGGAACCGGAAAATTCCTCATCAATCAAGATACCAAGATTTATTTCTTCAGCATTGGTAAAAGGTGAATAGTCAGCTGTATCTCCACCTGTAAGTGAAAATAAAGGCATTAACGTTGTGTTAGTTAAATTTGCAAATTTTGAATCATCTTTATTTATGAAGGCTAATATTTATAAGTTTCCAACCCCTGACATATTGTGGGTAGCTTTGTCTATTAAAAAAAAAAAAAATCAAATGGAAACTCATATTTGTTTGGTTTAATATGCAACACACTCAAAAAATAGATTTTTTTTTTAATGTAGATTTGTATGATGATTCCAAAACTGTGATCCTTTTTTGTTGGAGAAATTCATAGAAAAAAAATTGTAAGCCCTTTAAAAATTTAATGTTCTACATCAAAATATTAACCTAACCTACCTAACTTAACCTAACTGGAAAACATCGGTCAACTTAAAATCATAAAATTTAAATGACCCATGGTCGGTTTGCAAAAAAAAAAAAGTTGGATTCGTTTTTGGAACGTGGGAGATTTCCTTAGTACTCGCACCCCCGCCCGATGACCATTACGATGGAACTATATTTTGAAACCCCCCCAAAAAAGAAATAAAATTGGATGCACATAAATTGTATAAATCTGCAAAGGAATAATATTTTTTATACTGTAAGATATCCTCCATATAGAACAGCACATGAAGAATTTTATTGTTCTTTTTAAAAGAATTCCATGCTTGTGTGGGAACATCCGCCAGCCTCTATTTGCCTCATTGCTGATTATATCCTCCAAATTCTCCTAACCAGCATAAAAGGTAAGCCTTTAAGCTAACTAATCCAAATAATTTATGTGTAGGAATGTATGGAAATCAAATTAAGCTAAAAAAAGTCGTAAGTGGTCTAATTGAAAAGTGGTGAGTACTGCTCCGTCTCGGATGGTGAATGACGTCCCTTATCAGAAATAATATTGACCCAATTTTTGTAATGAGCGTAATTAATTATCGTCCAACACTACCAAAATAAATATTCCATTAGTATGAATACTTAGTAGCCTAAATTTCATATTTGAATAAGTCCAAATATGCCAGGTAACTAGTGCCAGGGAGTTCCCAGGCATGTTTCATTTGTGCATCAGTTTAACCACAATTTGTTACTAATAAAAAAAAATCAGTTACATAAATTAATGGGTTTTTTTAATTCCCTTAGTGACTCAATGTATTGCAAGAGAGAACTACCTTACCTCTTTTTGTACAACATTTGGAGTGGTGATAATAATTCACTTTGCCATTGACACCAGCGGTACAAGCAAGTGCAGATATATTGGTTTTGTATGTCCATCATTAAAACAAAAATTAATAATATCTTCCAAAATAAATTAATTTGAAGGTATTATTATCTCTTTGGTCATCCAGGGAATTTTAGGATTTTAAGTTGACCAAAGTTTTCCAGATGGGTTAAGTTAGGTAGGTTAGGTTAACATTTTGATGTAGAACATTAAAATTTTAAAGGGCTTATAATTTTTTTTTCGATGAATTTCTCCATAAAAAAAAGCATCAAAGTTTTAGAATCACCATAAAAATCTATATTAGAAAAAAAATCAAATTTTGAGTGTGTGTTACATTTCAAAACAAAATAATCTGAATTTCCATTGGAATTTTTTTTTTTTAGCAGATAAAATTACCCATAATATGTAGGTGTTGGAAACTTATAAATATTTACCCTCATAAATAAAGATGTTTCAGAATTTGCAAATTTAACTAACACAATATCAATGCCTTTATTTTCACTTACAGGTGGAGATACAGCTGACTATTCACCTTCCAGCAATACTGAAAAAATAAATCTTGGTATCATGTTTAATGGGGAATTTTTCCGGTTCCTAGGAAGATTCTGGAATTAGTGATGTGAAAGTGTAAATCGATGTAGGATTTTTGATGCTACACGCGATTGTATTTTTGAAAACTAATTTTCCACCGAGTTGGAGGTACAGCCAAGGTCAGGAGGCCTACAACCTACAACCACAAAATCACTGCCATATGACAAAGCTTTTATTTTATTATTATTTTTTTTACGGAGTTGTAGTGATAAAGGACAACCATTGAATGTAGTACTGTGATTTTAGGTCAATCAGTTCATAGTGTCATCAGTTATTGCGGAAGAGGTTGTAAATAACTTAAAGTGAATACAAACTGGCAAGCAAGCTGATAAGGCACCACTGTTAACAGAGACCAAGTCATGTCATAGGAGCCACAGAGATTTTAAATTTTATTTTGTTTGTGTGCTTTCTCAAGGACTGAAACTGTGTCTATAAACACCATTCACAGGGAGATACAGTGTACACAGTGATAGTTCATAGTGTCATCAGTGACCGCGGAAGAAGTTGTAAATAACTTAAAGTGAACACAAACTAGCAAGCAAGCTGGAAAGGCACCGCTGCCAGCTGAAACCAAGTCGTGTTATAGGTGCCACAGAGACTTTAATTGTTTTTTGTTTGTGTGCTTTCTTATGGACTGAAACTGTGCCCACAATACACCATTCACAGGCAGATACAGTGTACGCAGTGATATCAGAAGACAACTCTATAGGCAACAGAGAGTAGCTAAGTACTGTTCTTTTTTTTTTCTCTCCTTTTTTTAAATAGGTGTAGATCTATACACAGTCTGCACCTCCCCCCCCACAACAACAACAACCATGAGTATGATATGTGATTACTGCAGGGGGACGTCGGATATGGAGGATACAGGCCTGACTAATGCAACATTTAGGAAAATGCTAACTGCCTTAAAGCGTGAAAGCTGTTGCTGGTATTGCCTGACTGCATAGTCAAGGTGAAAGAGGCGATTACATGCCATAAGCAGAGCAGAGACGCTACCGAGAACAAATTATGGCTTGAATGTCATGTACACTAATACTGACACGTTTCTTGAAAAGAGAGAGGAGTTTGAAACATTACTGAAAGTACACCAACCAGATATTGTAGGAGTTGCAGAACTGTTTGTTGTACAAGAACAGGAGAATGGACCCAGAGGAATGTGAGTTCAGTATTGCTGGATATGACTCATTTACGAACCTTTCTCAAGAAACTTGCAAGAGGGGTGTGGTTATCTATGCTAGGCAAGACCTTAGAGCCAATCAGGAGAGGGTACAGGGAGAGGATGATTTTGAAGAGTCCAAGTGGTGTAAAATGAAATTAAAGGGAGGGGATTTACTTATCGTCGGGTGTATCTACAGATCCCCAAACTGTGGCCCACTAAATCAAAGGAACTTAAGGGCCTTAACAGACAATGCGGCGATGCTCAACCCTAGCCACCTCCTTATCATGGGGGACTTTAACTATGGCGACATCGACTGGAGAAACGAGTCCACCCCAAGCCACTTGACCTCATTATAACAAACGAGGAGGGTATGGTGGCCAAACTGGAACACCTTGCCCCAGTTGGCACCAGTCACCATATAGTGTTGTGATTCAGATTTAACTGTTACCAAGTTCAGGATAAGGCCAGGCCAAGGTGCAAATATTACAAGGGAAATTACAATGGGATGAGGGAAGTGATGAGAGGTATCAACTGGCCTGACTCATTAAGGCACAAGAACGCAGACACTACGCTCAATATCATAACTAGTAATGTGACCCATTTGATCGATAAATATACACCCAAGACCAACCCAGTGCCTCTAGGAATGCGAGGGGATGCCTACACATGAACCATGCGGCGGTGGACAGAGTTAAGAAGAAAACCCAGAAATTCAAGACGTGGGTTGGGTCAAACGATGAGCAGGACAGGAGGATGTATGCAAGAGACAGAAACCAAGCAAAGATAGAGTGTAGAAGGGCTGAGAAGGAGTTCCAGAGGCTGGTTGCAAACAAGGTCAAGTCAAACCCAAAGGCGTTTTAAAGCTATGCAAAGTCAAAATTGAAAACGCGAGTAGGAGTATCAGACCTGAGGCTTGAAGATGGTAGTTACGCTGATTCTGACCAGGATAAAGCTGAGGCATTGAACAGCTTCTTTTCCTCGGTATTCACAAGAGAGGATGCAATTAACCTTCCTGCGTTTGAGGACAGACGGTTCGACACAGCACTGACCCACATTGTGTTCACAGAAGAGGGTATTAGAAATAAACTGTCCAGGCTAAAGGTCCATATGAGTCCCGGCCCTGACATGGTGCATCCTAGAGTGCTAAATGACTTGTGCAACGACCTTACCGAGCCCCTGAAGATCCTGTTTTATAAATGCCTGGATGAACAAAAGGTCCCCAGTGAATGGAAAGTGGTTTATGTGAGTCCTATCTTCAAGAAGGGCGATCGTCACTCCACGAACAACTATAGACCGGTGAGCCTGACCAGTGTTATCAGAGATGCCGCAATGGAACATCTACTACGAAACAACCTTGTAATGGATTGCCAACACGGTTTTATGCCGGGGCGCTCCTGCTTAACACAATTGCTCAAGGTATTGGATATTTGGACCCATATTCTGGAACGGGGTAGAAATATCGACAATATTTACCAAGATTTTGCCAAGGCTTTCGACAGTGTACCCCACGAAAGGCTGAAAATCAAACTGGAAGGGTACGTAATTCGGGGAAATGTCCTAGCGTGGAGAGAAGACTTTCCACATGACCGCAAGTAGTGTGTGGTGGTTAATGGCACGAAATCGTCACCCGTACCTGCCACAAGTATTGGGCCCGCTGTTGTTTGTTTGTTTCATAAATGACATGCCTGACGTTGTACACTCCTCCATACAAATGTTTGCCGATGACGCCAAGTTATTTCGGGAAATCAAGAACCAAGTGGACTGTGAAGAGCTGCAGAAGGACATCTGTGGGCTCCAAGAATGGTCGAAGAAATGGCTGCTGAGATTCAATGTCACGAAGTGAAAGAGGATGCACCTGGGGCGCACCAACGGTAAGGAGGCGTATCATATGTCCCAACGGGATGAAGAAACTGCACTAGTTGAGACTGAATGTGAGAAGGACCTAGGTGTGTATGTTGACAATGAGCTGAAGTTCTCGGGCCATTGCGAGAAGAAGGTAAATCAGGCAAATAAATTATTGGGTCTTATAAGAAGGTCGTTCAGATATCTAGACGGTCCGTCCCTCGTAACGATCTTCAGGATTGAAGTGATTCCCCATCTGGAGTACTGTCACCCCATCTGGTCCCCGAGATATGCTAGGGATTGTCAGTTGGTTGAAAATGTTCAAAGGATGGCCACCAGACTGGTGCCTGCACTTCGGCACCTCAGCTACCCTAAGAGATTGGAGCCCCTCAACTTGCCTAGCTTATACTACAGACGGGCAAGGGGTGACCTAATTGACGTGTATAAGCATCTCAAGGGGCACTACTCAGTCGAGTGTCCTTACTTGGAGCTGGCTGACGCTCGCCCCACAAGGGGTTACAGCTCAAGATTGAAGAAGCCGCAAGTCCAGAAAACTGTGAGGGCAAACTTTTTCGGAGTGAGGGTTGTAAACTCTTGGAACAATCTACCAGAAAGTGTTGTGACTTCACCGAGTGTGAGCTCTTTCAAGACAAGAATTGACCAACACTGGAGCGGGTTCAGGTACAGTCATGTTCAAGATTCTTCGAACACTGCTGGAGACAGCTGGCAATTCAAGGCCGTTTGTTTACTATACTACGTAGTAAATATTAAGAATGAATGTAAAAGTGATCGGTGATTGGGTACTTAGTTCCCCGTTGCTTAATTAATGGTTGGGCTTTGTTGCTTCTCATTATATTATGCCTTTCTGCTAGTATATACTGTTACTTTGTGTTTTAAAATGGATAGAGCAATGAGCCAACTTATATGAATTTATATTTAGATAAATAAACATAAGTAAAAATCGGTAAGCATGTTAAAGAACATCATGCATCGAGCATAGCTGTGTGCAGGCTGTTTATGAGGGTGCCTATTTATCATTACTTTATACTAATATTGTCTTCAAACGTTTAATCCCTTTTGGGTAATTAATCCAGTTGTACTAAACCGATGCTAAACAAAACTTCTTTCTAAAGACGCTGATTTCTTGCAACACAAACTGCTGTTTTACTTACCTGCGCATGAGTAGTGTGTGTGTGCGTGTGTGCGCATGTGGAGTGTGTGTGTGCGTGTGTGTGCGCATGTGGAGTGTGTGTGTGTGTGTGTGTGTCAGTCTGTGTCTATATTTAATAATGACGTTGTTCAATTAAAGGTGATGGTAATTAATCTTACGAACCATCCGTCTGATGGTGTGAATTAGTACTGTAGCATATGCCTAATACTTTTACAAGCCATTATCTAGCAATATCATTGTCATTCCAAGACTATGAATATTGTAAGCAGCAAATGGCATTTCTTTCGTTGAGTGACTCTTTGTTCCCCCCCCCCCCCCCTAAAACCTTGTTTCTGAGTTGTGTCGATTACGTTACGTTTAGTCTGGTGTCTTTAAAAAAAAAATATTATATTTTTTCCAAAAATGTGTATGATGTATTATAAATTTGTATCTTATTTATTTATTTATTCGTTTATTTTTTATAAAAGCATAATAAATATAAATATAACGCTGACGTTATTGGCGGGAAGGTGGGGGAGACAGAGGTGTTGTCAGTGCTGACTACCCTTCCACTCCCTCAATTGTAGAAGGACCCTCCCAACATGGAATACCACACGCAGAAAATCACTGAACGTGAAAGAATAATCGGCATGAAAGAGGCTGGGTTTTCACCCACTGAAATTGCACGAGAACTGGGTTTTTCTCGGTCAACTGTATATTATTGGACTAAGCGATGGGAAGAGGAAGGAAGGTTAAAGGACCACCAGAGGACGGGAATGCCAACCCCTTCAAGACTTCATTTTCAAAAAGAGAGGATCTACAATTAAATATTTCCCCTTTAACAATCAGGCGAAGACTTTACGAAGGAGGCATTCACCATAGAACTCCAGCCACCAAGGAGAAGTTAAATGAGCGACATCGCGAGGGCAGGTTGCAGTTTGCTCGACGGTATGCTGAAGAAGGCTTAGATTTTTGGCGAAGAGTAATATTCACTGACGAAAAAACTTTCTCATCTACCTCTCACGGAAGGTTGAATTGCTGGAGGAGGAACAGCACCCGATATGCTAGACAGGATATTTGTGAGGAACCAAGGAGTGGGCATGTGACTTGCAATGTTTGGAGATGGATATATTTGCACAGAGTTGGAGAGCTGACTGACATAGAAGGAAGATTCATAGCTGAACAGTATTTAGAAATACTCGAAGAAGTTATGCTTCCCTCGGTGCGTGCATATGCTTTCCCGTTTCCCGAAAACATCATTTTCATGCACGATAGGTGTCCTATCTATACCTCACGGATTGTAACGCGGTGGTTTGCAGAACAAAGAAATGTGCAAGTTTTAGACTGGCCAAGTAAAGGATGTGACATGAACCCTATAGAGAACGTTTGGGCCAATATAGTGAACGTGTGGGAGCCAGCTGAAGAGAGAACCAGGGTGCAGCTACAGGAGCATACACACCGTGAGAGGGAGGTCCTGAGGCGGACAACTGATACACACTCACGTCGCCTCCGTTCCCAACAGGCTGCAGCAAGTAATCGAGAATGAAGGTGGCTGGACTAAATATTAATGTGTCAGAAATAATTTTCCTATGTAATCAAAGTCATATTCTGAATGCATCTGAATATCTATCAAATTATATAATAAATGTAAACAAAACAATCTTCTTCTAATATCGCAACTTGTGCAGTATGTATTCAGGATGATTTAAGTCAAACAAATCCTAGCATTATACTTATAATTATTATGAAAGAGTACAGTATCATACATGATAAATATATTGCTTGTGAAATAATTACTATATTTACCACGTTAGTTATTTGTTTAACAAATTTATTGGCAAAGCTTGTAGTACAGTTTGCCTATTCTGAGAAATTCAGTCAGGTTTTGTTACTGAGGGCGGTCTCACTTCTCACTGTCACGCAGGACAGAGGTTCATACACAAAGAAATACAACATATTCATTAACAGCTATATATATATTAGGGTGTGTCAATTTTGTCAACATGTTAAAAATCAAATTTGGTAGTCAAAATATTGTGCCTCTTTATGTCTAAACTTGAGATTAGCAAACAAAAATGAATTGAAATAACCCTCACCTACATCAATTATACCTTAAAGTTTCAAATATCAGTATTTCAACAAATTAATGAGACTTGATTAGAATTATTCACTTGATATTAACTAATCTCATGTAAGCATATGGATTATGGAGTATTTTATGGTTCTATAGCTTGTGTACAATATGCATGTCAGAACATGAACATGAATAGGCTCTCTGTGTGGGACAGGTTAATTCTTGTTTTGACTTGTACCAAGCGTGAGGATAAGGCGCCCGGCTCACTCTCCTTCTAGATATCATAGACGGTGGTTTGCTCTCATTGCACTTGCACCTACTCTACCAGACGAATTCTACATTTTAATTATTGTAAGTAGGGCATATTGATTGTCGCAGTTACTTATATCATTGTATAAAACATTATGTTCTAAGAAATTATTATGTTATTTCTGTTACAGCATTTTTGATAAACAAATTGATATTTTTTGAAACAACAATTGAATTATGAAACATTGAAATATTTTTCTATTTGTCAGATAGTGTGAAGATGTCAAAATTGAAGACAAGAAGTCAGTTGTCAACCCACTTGAGCCTGCTAGTTGGTAAAGGGAAGGAGCTTCCTGTATCAGAACTTCCAACAGTGAGAGACATGCTAAGATTAGGGTTACTCCTTCGAGAAAAAAATGCAAAGGACAGAAGGAACTATACAGATAAAGAACTCATAAATGACATGATAGTCCCTCTTCTGCATCAATGGACAAAAGCTAATGCACTATTCAAACCACCTGTGATTAATCAGTGTCGAACTATTGAGCTAAAACTAACGAAATTATGGCACAAAGCAGTTGAAACATCACTTGGTAAAGGAAACTTGGCCAGGAAAAATGAATTTATGCACACACTTGATACTCTGTTTGACATTTTGACCTGCAAGTGCTCCATACAATTATGTTCTGAATCCAACTGTTCTCACTCAGGTAAGAGAGAAAATAATTCCCACATTGATTGTGGTTGTCCTCGTGAAAAGAAGATCCCTGTTTTAGAGCTTGAATTTATAAAGGCACAGAGGACAAAGGCAGAAGGCCAAGGAAGTATGCAAATGGGTTCAATAGATTATTCAGAAACAAAGAAGCAGATTGCTAATGCCAAGAAGAGAGAACAAATCCGAGAGAGGGAACAAAAGAAGAAAATGAAGAGTGAAGAAGCCATCCAAAGAGAGGAAGAGCTGTGTCAAGATGTTTATCACTTCTTTGATAGTTCTTCTGATGAACAGGAAGCAACATCAGATGATAGTTCCAAAGAGCCATCTGAACCTTTACCAAAGAAAATGAAATACAACACAAGAAATATCTCAAACATTGCTTTAGCTAGTATTCGCCACCATGCTGGACTTCGTGAGGCTGCAGAAATTGCAACTGCCGCTTGGATAGATGCAGGCCTCATCAGCCGAGAGGATGTATCTTTGGTGATAGATCATAATAAAATTAGAAGAGCACAAGAAAAAATAATGAAGGAAATATCTGATCAGCATGAAAAAGATTTAAGCGAGGGAGGGCTCTCCTGTCTTTTGTTTGATGGAAGAATAGATGACACAAAAGTTTTGCTAGAAGTAGAGGGAGTGAACAGAAAGTTTCCAGGTCTCATCAAAGAAGAACACTACTCTGTCTGTTCTGAGCCTGGTGGTCGGTTTTTGTTTCACTTTGCTCCCGAAACTGAAGTAGAAGGGAAGAAACATGCAGAGGTCATTGCTGATCATATTTTATGTTGGGTTCAGGAGAGAGGACTTGGCAGTTCACTGCAGGCTGTTGGTGGAGATTCAACTGCAGTGAACACCGGATGGCAGGGGGGTGTAATGACGCATTTAGAGAAAAAACTAGGAAGAAGACTTGTTTGGATTGTATGTGATTTACATACAGGCGAGCTACCTCTTCGTCATCTCATCCAGGAACTTGATGGTCCTACAAAGAGCAACAACAAGTGGTCAGGTCCCCTTGGCATCATGCTGGATGAAGCAACACAACTAGAAATAAATACAACCTTTCCAAAGGTCGAAGTTGGCCCTCCCCTTCCGGCGTTGTCTGAAGGAGTCATCAAAGATCTCAGCACAGATCAATCCTATGCTTATCGTATTGCCCAAGCAATAAGATCAGGAGAAGTGCCTCAGTCATTGGCTCTCTTGGAGATTGGACCTGTCAGTCACAGCCGTTGGTTAACTACAGCTCTTCGTTTCTGCAGGATTTGGATTTCCAAACACGAATTGAAGGGCAAAGTGCTGAAGAATTTGAGGTTAATTGTTGAATTTATTATTGGAGTTTATCTTCCCCAGTGGTTTAGTGTGAAACTTAATTCTATGTGGGTGGATGGGCCCAATCACCTTTTGTTTCAATTGCAGCTAGTAAGAACACAGAGGAAGGTAGTGAGGGACATCGTGTTACCTGTGGCAAGAAGGTCCGCTTGGTATGCTCGATCAGAAGCAGTTTTGCAAGCAATGCTTTGCAGTCAATGTACCAATCTCCGAACCGAGGCTGTAGAAGTCATTCTAAAGATTAGAGCAACGCGAATAGATGACGACCAGTTGGGAGACTGTTCGTTTCATTCAAGAAAAGTTCCCCCAATAAACGTCAATGCCACCAAATTGTCAGAATTGGTTGACTTGAGTTTGGAAGTCTTAGAGCCACCATTGACAACAAGTGTAACTATCCAAGAATTGAGAAACCTTAAAGAGACTCCAATGCAGGTGCCGAAGTGGCCTTCCCACACTCAAAGTGTGGAGAGATGTGTGAAAATGGTCACAGAAGCAGCGGGCCATGTTTACAGCCACGAGAGGCGAGAAGGTTACATCAAAGCACAAATAGCAAGCAGACTACTGATGACAAGAAACCAAAGCAAAGAGAGTATGAAGGCATTGGTTACTTTCAAATAGACTACGGATAATAAAATATAATAATTTGAAACTTGAAACAGTAACATGTGTGCAAACGCTGGTTATGTTATAAATTCACAAATATGTACATTTAAAAATCCATTTGATGTAGGTAGGACTTATTATAAAAAGAAATTTATGCCAGAATATTGTTTTGCATGCTTAAAGACTACAATAAATTGCTACCAAATTACTCGATTTTCAATTTAGCCAGTTTACCCCCTAAATTGACACACCCTAATATATATATATATATATATATATATATATATATATATATATATATATATATATATATATATATATATATATATATACTTCATTTTTAGTCCATTTAACACGCGGACTTTGAACATACAATCAACGACCTCACCAGCAAGGAATCGAACCCTCGACCTATATATATATATAGTGTCCTTGTGGCCGAGCCGGTAAGCGTTCCCTAGTCACACCCAGTATGTCGAGGGTTCGATTCCTTGCTGGTGAGGTCGTTGATTATATAGATATATATATACATATGCAAGTAAATCACTGTAGGTGCGCGTGATCTAGGTATATGCTGATAACCCCTGAAGATGTGAATTACACGAAAGCGCTTGGGAACTTCGTGTTTTCTTCTTTCCTGGTGGTTATCAGCATATATACATATATATATATATATAGGTCAGATTCATGTGGGTAATGTCACTGCTCACTGCCATGAATGTAAAAGTGATCGGTGATTAGTTACTTAGTTCCCCGTTGCTTAATTAATGGTTGGGCTTTGTTGTCTTGTATTATATTATACTTCTCTGCTGGTATATACTATTCATTTGATTTTAAAATGGATAGAGCAATGAGCCAACCTACATGACATCATATTTAGATAAATATACATCAGTAAAAATGGGTATGTTAAAGAACATCATGCATCGGGCACAGCTGTGTGCAGGTTGTTTATGAGGTTGCCTGTTTATCATTAATTTATACTAATATTATCTTCAAACGTTTAATCCATTTCGATTAATTAATCTAGTCGTAAGTAACCGATGCTAAACAGATTTCTTTCTAAAGACGCTGATTTCAGGCAACGCAAACTGCTATTTTAATTCGCGGTGGGATTAAACAGAATCATCGGTTGGCTGCTACCTCTAGTACGTGTGTGTGTGTGTGTGTGTGTGTCAATGCTTCTCTGTGAAAAAAATTGTATAAATGAAACAGTATTATTTAGTTTATCTAATGAAATAATTTATTTTACATTCCCTGTGAGGCACCGGAAAGAGAAATTTATATATAATGTTTTATTTTTATCTATTTATTTATGTTTAAATTAAATTTCATTTAATGGATACTACACAGTTTTTACGAAATGAAAGACTTTCCAATGAGATCCTCCGATGAACCAGTTAAAAACAAGGTTTTTGCTGACAAACAAGCAATAATCCAAAGAAATGTCATTTGAACTATATAAGCTAAGTCTACTCGGAGGACAATCGTAATGGATACAATGCAGTACAATACATATGCTACCGCATTAGCTACACTTACAGTACGAAATTTCATTAATTAATGTAATAATTATTTTTTATAATTAATAAAAACAGCAAGGGACTTCGTTGAAATCGACTTTCTTCACGAGCGCGTGTGTATGTGTCTGCAAGTGTGCGTGAGTGTTAGAGCATTATTGTAAGTTATGAAATAATTGTGGGGTAACGTTGTAACATAGTTTGGTATTTGGCAAAGATTTCTTCCCATTTGTTATAACTGAAAAGAGAAAAATATATACAAATACAACCATTACAGTTGTTACCGCCACAGTAGGATAAACTAGAAGAGAGGGAGAAAGAGAGGGACAGAGAGAGAGAAAGGGAGACACAGGAAAGAGCCAGAGTATTAAAAACGAACTTTGCTTAGGTGTTAAATGTAAAACAGATGGTCCTCGCCTCGGGCTGACTCCCTCCTTGTGAGGTTCAGAAGATAGTCTCTAGCCGTCCAGTGAGCTAACAAGTAAAGGAGCTAATAAGTCCTACATTAGACCCGAAACACGTAAGTTTTTATATGGTTTATCACCCCACTCTACTCAAATAAAGAACAATCGAGTCCTACGGGCAAGGGTCTCATTATCCCACAACCGCTCATTGGGCGGTTACAACAGTAAACGTTATCCAAGAAAACATAACTCTATTGTGAAAGGCATGACATGAACTTATTAAATATGAGATTATGAGATTGAAATATGAAAGTTTAATTTCCTCGTCACAGGTGCCTTCAAGAGCAGGATCGGACAGCTGTGATCGGACCATTACATATTGTAGGAATTGTGTCGTTATACAGTTGTTTCTTTGTCTCCGTCTCCCTCTCTGATTTTTTCCGTGGTTGACCTTTGTAATTACTAAATTGAATCTGGGTTGCTTGAGGACATTCTTGCTGTTTATCCCAAATTTGCTAGCCCACACTGATTTGTCTTCATTTAGAATATGACGTGCAATGTATGTGAACTACTGATCAATATATACTGCAAATTAATATGATGTATTTCTTTCTTTCTTTGTGTACGAACCTCTGTCCTGCATGGCAGTGAACAGTGACATTACCAACATGAATCTGACCTCTCTCTCTATATATATAGCTGTTAATGAATATGTTGTATTTCTTTGTGTATGAACCTCTGTCCTGCGTTGCAGTGATAAGTGAGACCGCCCTCAGTGTCAAAACCTGACTGAATTACTCAGAATAGGCAAACTGTACTACAAGCTTTGCCAATAAATTTGTTAAACTAAAATCTAACGTGGTAGATATATTAATTATTTCGCATGCAATATAATTATCATATATGATACTGTACTCTTTCATAATAATTATAAGTATAATGCTAGGATTTGTTTGACTTAAATCATCCTGAATACATACTGTACAAGTGAAGATATTAGAATAAAATTGTTTTCTTTACATTTATTATACAATTTGACAGATATTCAGATGCATTCAGTATGTGACTTTGATTACATAGGAAAATTATTTCTGACACATTAATATTTAGTACAGCCACCTTCATTCTCGATTACTTGCTGCAGCCTGTTGGGAACGGAGGCGACGTGATTGTGTATCAGTTGCGGTGTCCGCATCAGGACTTACCACTCACGGTGTGTATGCTCCTGTAGCTGCACCCTGGTTCTCTCTTCAGCTGGCTCCCAAACGTTCTCTATAGGGTTCATGTCACAACCTTTACTTGGCCAGTCTAAAACTTGCACATTTCTTTGTTCTGCAAACCACCGCGTTGCAATCCGTGCGGTATGGATAGGACACCTATCGCGCATGATTGATTGATTGATACGTTTATTGAGATACAAAAAACATTAATACATCTCAAAGGGATGAAGTGACATAAGTCATCCCCACCCCAGTCCAGGAACGTCCCTCTCAGGACTCACATAAATCCCAAATATTTCCTATAATCAGTTATATTCTAGATGCAAAATTTCTATATTTCTTTAATATTTCATCTATTTTCCTATTTTTAAACATCCACTCTATTTGCATGGGGACATTATTTATATGGGCATTTCAGAATATAATGTGGCAGGGTATGGGATCTGGATGTTCTACAAACTCTACATTCTCTCAGCTCCAAGTTCCCAATAATATTTATATCCTAATCTTAACCTCATATACACTGAATCTTTCCACCTACTCCCATCTTTCCCACATGTAAATTTTGTGTTCATGAGAACATGATGGTAATGTTTCATTGTTTCACTTTTCTCGTATATTTCATTCCTTTTGAAATTATCTTCTATTGATTGTATTTTCCGTAATTTGCTCCTTAATTGTTTCAAGGTTTTGGTACATATTATGTCGATCTCGGCCTTTTCCGTGGCTCTTTTTGCTATTATATCTACTGCTTCATTAAGACCAATGCCTACATGTGAAGGGACCCATACAAATTGAACATTATGGCCATTTTTCCTTATTGTATTTACTAATTTTCTACATGAACCAATAATGTTTTCAATGACTGGACTCCCACCGTTCAAAGAATCCAAAGCTGCCCTACTATCAACAAAAAAATATGCATCTTTATACATATTTACAACATTTTCCAATCCTACTAAGATTGCATATAACTCAGCTTGTGTTGATTATATAAAACTGCTCAACCGAAGTCCAATTTTGATGTCATCATTTCCTTGTTCTGTGTACTGTCTTATAAGGATCCCACAATAGGGTGTGTCATACGGAGGCGAATTTTTTTTTTTTTTTGAGTTTGAAAAATCGGCCCATGGTATTAAGCTGTAGTTCTATGTGCAGAATCATGTGATATCTTCAGATTTGAAAAGTTTTTATTTTTTGCTAGGTAAATTTTAACTTGAAATCTTATGAAAATTCAGTATTCCCACCCTTTTACCAACACCACTAAATAGCTTATTTAAAGTAAAGTAAATGTATCAGGTTAATTTATTAGGATGAAAATGATCCAGAATAGTGAAACGAATGATCTTGACACATTTATTAAATTTAATATTTCTTTAGAAAACAAAATCATCAAATACAAAAACCGGTTTTACTACTACGACCGGTGTTGCTGCACACCATAGAGAACATGTCTTTCTTGCTTCTGTTTCTACTCATCACTTCCCTGCTGACCACCTGAGGTCGGATGTAGCCTTCCCTCCTCTCCTGGCTGTACACGTGACTGCTGGCCTCGCTCACTTGCTGTACACAACGCTCTATACTCTGGGTGTGCGAGGGCCAGGCAGGGACATGCATGGGGTTGTCCAGGAAAGCTCTGACTTGAACATTGGTGAGGCTGCAGGTAAGAGGGGGCTCACTGCCAGCCTGGATGTTATCCAGATCTATGAGATCAGTGAGGGTCTTGGCACCTAGATTGACTTCAGGAGTCTTCCTGACCCTGAAGGAATTGTCACCAACTGATTCGTCATGCCCAGATCCTCTCATAAGTCTCATATCCAAGATCTTTTTGACTGCCACTCTTCTCTCCTCCTCATCCTTACTGCAGAGCATTGTCTGCAGAACTGCCTCGGGATGAGCATACCAGGAAGATCTCCTCACAGTCTGCTCCACAATCTGAACAACCTTCCTTGGCTGACTCCTCAAGAGCTCAAGCTGGAAGAGAACATGCCTCGGAACCTTCGGAGAACGATGACTTGACCTTGGTGTTGAACCAATTTGGCAAAAGACACTCACGATGAATTGGACAATAAGTCTCAGGTTGTGAAGCTGGTTCCCTTTCAGTTTATGATGAGCGACCCAAATTCTGCAGAACCTGAGAGCCGTTGTGAGCCACCTAGAATGTGAGACTGGACCTATCTGCAGGTAAGCAAGTCTATCAGGCATGACCCCAGTTTTGATGGCACTGCAAATCATGTAACCATAGTACTGGTCAGTACTCAGGTCGTCAATGACAGTATGTGCAAGCTCAACGAGTGGAGGGCCAACTGTGATTTTTTCAAAGCTCGGATTTATTTCTAACTCAGTGGCAGAGTCCAGCATCTTGCCAAGAGGACCAGACCATCTGTTGTTTGAAAGAGTCTTGCCATCAGCTCCTGGATCAGATGTCTGAGTGGCAACTCGTTGGTGTGGAGGTCACAAACAATCCAGACCAGCTTCCTCCCAATCTTCCGCTCTATCCACTGTATGACCCCCCCTTGCCACCCTGTGTTCGTGTTTGTGCTGTCCCCTCCAATGGCCTGCAGGGTCTGGTCTACGTTCCTCTCTCTGAGCCAGTTCACAATGTTATCTGCCACTATCTCAGCTGGTTTCCTGATGTCATCTTTCTCTGGAGTGAAATGCCACAAATACTTCCCTCCTGGTTCACTGCAGCAGGAGTAGTGTTCCTCCTTCACCATGGCAGGGAACAACTTGTCAGAATCTCCAACTTTCATGAACACTTTAGTGTCATCCCTTCTCCCATCAAAGAACAAACAATTGATTCCATTTTCTCTTATCCCCTTATCAAACTCCTCTTCTAGGTTACTGACAAGTTTCTCCTGAGCTCTCCTTACTTTGTTATGATCTATCAGCAGGTGAACATCATCAGGTGTTATCAAACCACCGTCAATCCAGGCAGCTGTTGCTATCTCTCCAGTTTCTCTGAGACCAGTGTGGTGTCGCATGCTGGCCAGAGCTATGCTCGGGATATCTTTCCTATTTCGAATGTTATGCCTGGAAGGTTTGGGATCATTATTTTCTGGGTTTGGGACAAAGTCACCATTCTCCTGGTCAGCAGTCGGATCAGCCATGGGGAAGTCATTAAACTCTGAATCAGCTTGACTCCAATCATCGGCCTTTTTTACCTCACCCTGGGCCTTCTCAAGTCTCTTTTCCTCGGCAACTCTTCTCCTCTTCTGTCTCTCTGTGGCAGCCTCCTGTCTCTTGGACTCCGGAATATCTTGGCTAGAAATCATGAGAGCTCCTATACTGCTAGTCTTCTCTCTCTGTGCTTTGACAAATGCCAGTTCGATCACAGGAATCTTCAGTTCACGCTTGCAAATACAGGAGATGTGGGCCTCGGATTTACAGTCACGATCGCATCCAAACTCAGGACAGAGAACAATTGGGCACTTGCAAGTAATTATGTCAAATAACTGGTCCAGTTGCTTGGCAAAGCTGTCCTTAACTGCAAGTTTTCCTCTCCCAAGAGAGATATCTCTTGCCTTTTCCCAACTGGATAGCAGTCTCTCACTAATCCTCTTCTGACTTGTTATGACTGGAGGCTTGAACTGAGCGTTAGCCAGAGTGTACTGTGCCAAGACAGCTTTGGTCATATCACTGGCAATGTCTTTGTTTGTGTAAGTTCTTTGGTTCTTTTCACTGATTTGCCTGATTAAAACACCGTATCTCAAAGCATCTCTCAATGTAGGCAACTCCGACTTCAGGAGCTCTCTCCCAGACCCAAGATAGTGACTGAGATGGCTGGATTTTTGGTTCCTCGTCCTGACACAAGCAGCCATCGCAAATATTATCAACTTATAAATGCATCAGAATCTGAAACAGAAAAAAATATTGTTAGTTGGGTTGTTAAAGAATGAAGTCAGAAAGCAATGTTCACTATTTGATTGTAATGCACTAATGCAGCTGTACGTTAGATTTTTCGATAAATTTCACGCTAAAATTTACCTAGCAAAAGGTTGCAAAATATTGAAACTGAAATTATTTTCTGTTTATATACACTAAAATCTACCAAAAAAGTGATGGGCCATTAGTTTTAGCTGATCTTCCCTCCTATGACACACCCTAATCCCACAACCTGCCTTGCCATTTGACATAACTGACCCGTCACAATTTACATGCAATGAGTTTATTTTAGGCAAATTACTCATCTTATTCCCATATAAAGCCCTTAATTGTCCTGGTTCATGTAATGATTTCTTCATTGTGAGAGGCACTATGTGTAATTCTACTTCTCGTTCTTCCCAGTGTGGATTCTTACAACTCTTCTGAACAGCTGTACACCAGTCTGCCAGATTAAATTTTTTAATAATATTTACTAATCCATTCATGTATCCTCTCTTGCCTTGCCTGCAGAATGTCCTTCTATCTCTTAAACCATTATTTATATCTTGTACAAATTTACCCCCACTGTTCCCTCTCATTAATCGAACTGCTGGAACTGCATTAATTTCATTGACCCTCTGTGAAATGCTCTGTAACCCTAGTTCCATTTTCATTATCTCAATCATTGCATTCTTTTGACACCCTAAAATTATTCTCATTGCTTCATTTTGCATGATCTCAAGCTTCCGTAGCCTTCCTTCACCAGTACAAGAGAGGACAGGTGCTGCATAGTCTATAAGTGATCTGATGGTAGAAATATACTTCATTCTCAGTATGGGTACCCCAGCACCTTTACCACAACATGCTAGAGCCTTCAAGGGCTGTAATCTTGCTCTACATTGAGTGAGGACATGATGTATTTCTGCCTCTTTACTTTCACAAGTAAAGCTAATATACATTCCTAAATATTTATACATTGACACTTTCTCAACAATTTTTCCACTTAGAAAAATGGATTCAGTTCCTCTTCCTTTACATTCACACTTGGTTTTTCTTCATTGATAACTAAGCCCATCTTTTGAGAAAGAACACTAAAATTATTTAATGCAATCTGCAAATTTTTTACAGAGTTTCCTTGAAATAAGATGTCATCTGCATAAATGATGGTTACAACTCCTTTGGGATATTTGTGTGAGGCTATCTTGTTCATTAACACATTAAATAACATTGGACTCAATACTCCCCCTTGGGGAGTGCCTAGTTCAAGTGCTCTTTCCTCAGACAAACATCCCTGACACCATACACAGATTCTCCTTCCATGCAAGTAGTCACCTATCCAGTGTAACAACTTTCCTGATACCCCTAGAGCAGCCAGTTCATCAATAACTACTTCACTGTGAGCTTTATCAAATGCTCCTTGTAAATCCACAAAAACTCTACATCTGTCTGCATCATTTGATAAACATTTTATAACAGTCTGAAGTACATTTCCCTTCCAAAAAACCAAATAAATTACAAGATAGTTTTTCCCCCACAATATATACAAGCCTATTTAAAAACAAGATGTTAAAGACACTGGCCTGTATCCACCAGTTGCCTTAGGGACAGGAATAACTATCGCTTTCTTCCATTCTGTTGGTAATCTACCCTCTGTATAGCTCATGTTGAATTTTCCATACCAACTAAGCAGTTCAAAATTTCATAAGTTACACCATCTTCGCCTGGTGCTGTAGATTTTCCTTTTTTAACGGCATTTAATAACTCATCTTGAGTAATATCTACACATGTTACATCACAAATATTTAGAGCTGATGAAATAAATCTTCTTCTTTCATTTTGCCACTCATCTAATGCTTCTTTTGTCCTGTTAGGCAGAGAGGATGACTAATAAAATTACTCCTTTTTCCTCTAATTTTGTTAATATCCTGCCATATTTCTTTGAGATTTTTACTCTCCCCAATGTGCTGTGCAAAGTCTTGCCAATATTTCTCCCTTGCCTCCTTCCTAGCCTGCCCACATATTTTGGCTATATCCATGAAGATTTCCCTATCTTCTTCTCTTCTACCATTCTTTACCCAATCTTTACGTGCTGCCCTTAACATTTGTGTCCATCCCTTCAACATTTTGTCATTGGTATAGCAGTGTTTCCTAGCCCCATGTGTCTTATTATTTATCTTTTTCTGTGTTGACTTAGTTAAATATCTTTCTATCTCCCCAACTAAGTCATTATAAAAGCTATCCATACAAACTGGTGTATAATTTCTGTACCATTTCTCTATATTTTGAGTAAACACTTGAGTGTCATCCTTGTTTAGTTTCAATCTCTTCCTCCTATATCTCACCTGTCTCTTCCCTAATGGTAATTGAACATACACAACAAAATGGTCACTGACGAGCTCCCTTATTATCTCACATTCTCCCTGGACTCCCTGACTGCTTATCATGCAAGCATAGTCTAACCTTCCTCCTTTAATATGAGTCACTTCCTCATTTCCTAACAAGTAAGCATCTGGGTGATCTTGTAAAAATTGCCAAAATTTTATACCATTACTATTAATTCTCCCCATTTTTTCGAGTCTTCGATGTCGAGCATTAAAATCTCCTACAGCCAAAGTTGAGTCCAAAAACATGCAATCTGGTAAGAAGATGAGGTCAAAACAGCCTCCAGAAATATACAAATTTGCTATGTTCAATTCTCCTTCCTTCAAATATAACTTTATACAGACATTTTCTATTCCTTGTACTCTACTTGGGCTTCCAACTAGTTCTGCTGGTATGGAATTCTTAATGTATGTTGAGACCCCTCTCATACCTTCACCCGAATAGAGATGAAATCCCTTATATCCAGACAGTTTTAGCAGGTCGCCTTTCCTGTCCCCAGTCTCTTGAAGTGTAATTATGTCAATATTATTTTTAAGGGTAAAGTAATGTATATCTGTCACTCTATTTCGTAGACCATTAACATTCCAGGACATTATCTTAAGACTAGCTAAATCCATGATTAATATTTACACATTTTATATCCCTTCCAATGAGATTCTTTAAGAAGGCCTAATCCTCCTGCACAGATTCCCATTTCCTCAGCATCTTTACACTTTACCAACACATTTTTAAAACTTTCAGTTGTTTGTCCCTGCACTACGCAATCCTTTATTTTCCTCTCCTTCCCTTTAATACTTATTTTAAGCACTGAATTTTTCAAAGGCTTGAGCTCTTCACTTTCCTCTTTCCCTTCTAATTCTGCATTATTTACAGCTTTGTTTTCCCTTTCTTTATTTATCACTGTATCAAGTCTTTTCTCTATCACTTCTATTTTCTGACCTAACTTTTGCAAAAGCTGAAACATCTTACGCACCTCTTCTCCCAGAATTTTTTGCACAGTTTTATCACTAACCAGGAGGGCTGCACCACTACTCTCACTTGCTACTTGTTTATTAATCTGTTTACCCCTGGCATCAACAACTCTTCCGGCCGCAAGCGCAGTCCTTATCCTTCTTGAATCTTCATGCCAGGTATTCTCAGGGATCACTGTCTCCACTGTCTGTGTATTCTCCTGCTGTCTTGTCACTGTCAAACCACAGCGTACTTCTTCAGTGTTCTCTGAAGAATTCCTTTGTTGGTCACTTCTCATACGTGGCCTCATCTCGCATGCAACTGAACTAGCATTGTGAGTTTTACTACAATTACAACAAGGCTTCACTTTCTCTCCGGCATTGATCTTGTCCTTACAGTTGCTAGATTCGTGCCTCTTCCCACAGAATCTACAACGTGGGTCCAGTTGACAGCTCCAGGCCTTATGTCCCCATCTGCAACACTTGAGACAC
This sequence comes from Homarus gammarus, assembly GCA_958450375.1. NCBI lineage: Eukaryota > Metazoa > Arthropoda > Malacostraca > Decapoda > Nephropidae > Homarus > Homarus gammarus. The sequence goes on from CAUDMG010000139.1 coordinate 319,429, forward strand.
ATTATTGGTCCCTCCACATATAGTGCCACCTTCCTATACCCTGCTCCTGTGATGAACACTTCCTTTCCTCTCATTAGAGCAATAACCTGGCTTCTCTCTTCGCCCCTTATTAAAGGCCTCTTGACCCAAACAAATCTTTCGTCATCCAATAAGTATTCTGGATCTAGTATTACAGGGTACCTGAAGATTATAACCTTTGTAAGTTGTATGTCGCTCTCCTCTGGCAAAACCATCAGTAATCCCTTGTACCCAACGATTGTCAACATTTCTACAGCCTCCATGGTCCCCACTGTAAGATAAGGTTTGTGTGTGCCTTCTTTCAAAAGAGGCTCAAAGCTGCGATGCTCCCGTCCTAGTTGTATTGCCCATTTTAATTTTTCAAGGAAGGTCATCAGGCATGACTGTGGAAAAAATAATCTCTTCCTAACACGACCAACATTACCTTGTGTGTGTTCTTGCCTGCATCCTTCAAATTCCATACTTTGCTCTGTTCTTGATCCATTCTTTACTATCTCCTTTCTGTTATTTCCATTATTATTACCACCCACACACGTTTTTTGTCCTAGATTTTTTTTGTCTCTTCTCCTCTCTCACTTCTCCGCTTTCACTGTCCTCTTGCCAGCTTGTCTCCCTCATCCTTTTAAAAATTTCTTTCTTTTTCACTACCTTTTGTTGTAGCTGTATTTTCTCACTTTCGAACTTCCCTTGTGCTTCATCACTCATATTAGACTCATCACTACTCAACTCAAGGTCTTCAAGAACTTCGTCCAATACTATCTTTTCTTTACTCTTCCCTGTAGAGTTCTTAAGCGATAATTAACTTTCCATGGGGCAATGTTGACATCCCACAACACCCAACCAGGAGTGATGGGACCCCCAGCAGTTATTTTCGTGTGGTAAACAGTAAGTTCCCAACACCAAAGTTGCTTGACGATACTATCTTATCCTCAGGTCCTTATACACAAGTAGGTAAGTATACTGTATATCCTTCAGATAATGTAATAGACTCGAAAACATCCCAAATTTGGGAGCTAGCACTCACAGCTGTGTTTACCAGTGCCCGCCACGAGCGTGTATCATGCATGAAAATGATGTTTTCGGGAAACGGGAAAGCATATGCACACACCGAGGGAAGCATAACTTCTTCGAGTATTTCCAAATACTGTTCAGCTGTGAATCTTCCTTCTATGTCAGTCAGCTCTCCAACTCTGTGCAAATATATCCATCCCCAAACATTGCAAGTCACATGCCCACTCCTTGTTTCCTCAGAAATATGCTGTCAAGCATATCGGGTGTTGTTCCTCCTCCAGCAATGCAACCTTCCGTGAGAGGTAGATGAGAAAGTTTTTTCGTCAGTGAATATTACTCTTCCCAAAAATCTAAGCCTTCTTCAGCATACCGTCGAGCAAACTGCAACCTGCCCTCGCGATGTCGCTCATTTAACTTCTCCTTGGTGGCTGGAGTTCTCTGGTGAATGCCTCCTTCGTGAAGTCTTCGCCTGATTGTTAAAGGGGAAATATTTAATTGTAGATCCTCTCTTATTGAAAATGAAGTCTTGAAGGGGTTGGCCTCAGCGAAATTCCGGAAGGCTTCAACTTGTGCAAGTGTTGTTCTGCGCGGCATTCCCGTCCTGTGGTGGTCCTTTAAACTTCCCTCCTCTTCCCATCGCTTAATCCAATAATATACAGTTGACCGAGAAAAACCCAATACTCGTGCAATTTCAGTGGGTGAAAACCCAGCCTCTTTCATGCCGATTATTCTTCCACGTTCAGTGATCTTCTGCGTGTGGTATTCCATGTTGGGAGGGTCCTTCTACAATTGAGGGAGTGGAAGGGGAGTCAGCACTGACAACACCTCTGTCTCCCCCACCTTCCCGCCAATAACGTCAGCGTTATAGTTGTATTTATTATGCATTTATAAAAAATAAACGAATATATAAATAAATAAGATACAAATTAATAATACATCATACACATTTTTGGAAAATAAATAATATTTTTTTTTAAAGACACCAGACTAAACGTGACGTAATCGACACAAGTCAGAAACAAGGATTTTGGGGGAGGGGGCGCAAAGAGTCACTCAACGAAAGAAATGCCATTTGCTGCTTACAATATTCATAGTCTTGGAATGACAATGATATTGCTAGATAATGGATTGTAAAAGTATTAGGCATATGCTACAGTACTAATTCACACCATCAGACGGATGGTTCGTAAGATTAATTACCATCACCTTCAATTGAACAACGTCATTATTAAATACAGACACAGACTGACACACACACACACACACACTCCACATGCGCACACACACACTCCACATGCGCACACGCACACACTGGCACGTAAAACAGCAGTTTGTGTTACAAGAAATCAGCGTCTTTAGAAAGAAGTTTTGTTTAGCATCGGTTTAGTACAACTGGATTAATTACCCAAAAGGGATTAAACGTTTAAAGACAATATTAGTATAAATTAATGATAAACAGGCAACCTCATAAACAGCCTGCACACTGCTGTGCCCGATGCATGATGTTGTTTAACATACTTACCGATTTTTCTTATGTTTATTTATCTAAATATAAATTCATATAGGTTGGCTCATTGCTCTATCCATTTTAAAATCAAATTAACAGTATATACTAGGAGAAAGGCATAACATAATGCGAAACAACAAAGCCCAACCATTAATTAAGCAACTGGGAACTAAGTAGCCAATCACCGATCACTTTTACATTCATTCATAATTTTTACTACTTAGTATAGTAAACAAACGGCCTTGAGTTGCCAGCTGTCTCCAGTAGTGTTCGAAGAATCTTGTAGGTAGCAAGCAGCTATCAAACAGGGAGGTACTACCGCCTGGGAAGATATTGGAAGCATTATGTGTTGTCTAATGGTAGACCCTGCTGCCATATGGCATCACGAATATTTTGACCTAGTCCCAGGTTGCTGATCTGTCTTTCTGCCTCATTTACACGCAATTGCAGGATCTCAATTGTTTCTCTTACTATTGACAACACAACACACTATACATATAGCATTTCTCACTATTGATTATTATTATTTTTTCTTTATTATCATTATTTCAGTAATGTTATTATTATTATTGTTATTATTTTATTTTACTTTTTATTATAAATTTTATTTTATTTCCTATGAATTACTATTCTTATCATTAAATTTTCGCCTCCCAGGCCCCGATTCGGGTCAGTGACCTGTGCCCGGGTAGGTTAATCCCCTTAGCATTATATGACCGTACCTTGGTACAATTCGTATAAAACATGCTGTACAGTAGGTGATTTATCCTTAACCAACGTTTCCTGTTTTCTGAGACTCTACAAGAGCGGTGGATTTTAATGTTATATAACGTAATATGAATTAAAGAGGTATTATGGATGACAATGATGTGCGCAGTACAATGGGTCAGGTGAATTTCTTATGTCTATTTTTTATAATCTAATCGGAGATTTAGCTTGCCAAGAAAAAGTGAAATGGACGTCAAATACACACACTAACAACACTATTTTTACCGAAACCGCAAAACTACAAACAAGGAACTATTCATGGGGAGCCGTAAGGGCTTGGAGATTTTGAGTTTGACAGAATCTTTTCAGGAGAATAATGACTTTCTTAAATAGACAACTGACACTAACTAAATTACAAACATCAGATTCTCTTATCTTTGGGCATCAAAATAATCTAACTTCAGTAGCAATTGGAAACTCATGGCTATCCCTAAGGACGATATAAGGACATACCACTCATACTGACAGGCTCGACATTCACTTACTTGACAAGTTTTACTAACATTAAAGATAGTTGAAGCTTTCAAAATCAACCACAACTGATCTTGAATATTTCATCTGTAATCAGACATATCTAATTTGCCTTAACATATACAACTACAGTTGCAATTTCAAATTTTGTTTGAGTTGTGAACTCTTGGAACAATCTACCAGAAATTGTTGTGACGGCACCGAGTGTGAGCTTTTTCAAGACAAGACTTGACCAACACTGGAACAGGTTCATGTACATTCAGGAGCCGGTGCATGCCCAGTACTTGCCAACAGTCATTCATGTGACTTCAAGTCGACCAGCCCTGATATAGCTACTACCGCACATGTCAAAAATTTTCAAGAGACTTCACAGAAAAGAATATATTATTAGTTATTACAAAGAGATGATTCTTTGCATTATTAATCAGATAAACCTCTATTCAAATGATGGTTCTGTCCAAGTAGCTAGCCTAATTTCTATCACGCTTCTTCCTGAACATAGTTTTACATGATGGAATAGATAGACATGAATTTTAAAGAATGAAAATAAAAATAATCCAAATGAATAAACAAATAAATAAAATATTGTAATATGTGGAGGTCCCCAGATTGTGGAGGCCCCTGGGCAGCTGCCCACTCCTGAATCCGGTCCTGGTCTGTACTTATAGCATTAAGTAGAACTCAAGGTATCTATAGGAAGATTGGGAAGGTCCAATTGATATGGACTAGTGTACTATAAAGGAAATGTGCAGATCTTGTTTGAAGGTCATACTATTTACGTCTATGAACGATTAGTGAACATAGCTACCGCAGGTATCAGAGGAAAATATAAGAGAATAGTGATCTGGGAAAAGGAATAAATGTATTAGACCTATGTGAAGTGTTGGAAGTGATCCAGAAACTATACTTCAAAGAAAATATCTTGTATGCCTCGGTGTGAGGTTAATACACCTCGTTATCTCATGTGACAAATAACCACGAATAATGCAATGATCAGAGAATCTTATGAATGTGTTCAACAATTGTAACGTGTGAGGGGAAGATCACTAAAAACAGATTGAAGTGAAGTGAATATACCCACGCCATGGAAATACAATGCGAGGCTTTGTGTATGTTGGTGTCCATTCCGCCCCGAGCTAAATTTTGAGTTAATGATCAAGCCCAATTAATTTCCCCAGGAACTGGCAAATCAGACCCTTACTTTAGTATGTAATTTGGGATTAAGATATATAATTATACGGCATAAGGTCACCATAAATAGGAAAGTATACATGTGAGGACCAGAATAAAATCAAAGTGAAAATAAAGATTGGAAACTGTAGGCCTAGTTTAGGGACAGACGATGGGCACTAGGGTGTGTCAATTTAGGGGGTGAACTGGCTAAATTGAAAATCGAGTAATTTGGTAGCAATTTATTGTAGTCTTTAAGCATGCAAAACAATATTCTGGCATAAATTTCTTTTTATAATAAGTCCTACCTACATCAAATGGATTTTTAAATGTACATATTTGTGAATTTATAACATAACCAGCGTTTGCACACATGTTACTGTTTCAAGTTTCAAATTATTATATTTTATTATCCGTAGTCTATTTGAAAGTAACCAATGCCTTCATACTCTCTTTGCTTTGGTTTCTTGTCATCAGTAGTCTGCTTGCTATTTGTGCTTTGATGTAACCTTCTCGCCTCTCGTGGCTGTAAACATGGCCCGCTGCTTCTGTGACCATTTTCACACATCTCTCCACACTTTGAGTGTGGGAAGGCCACTTCGGCACCTGCATTGGAGTCTCTTTAAGGTTTCTCAATTCTTGGCTAGTTACACTTGTTGTCAATGGTGGCTCTAAGACTTCCAAACTCAAGTCAACCAATTCTGACAAATTGGTGGCATTGACGTTTATTGGGGGAACTTTTCTTGAATGAAACGAACAGTCTCCCAACTGGTCGTCATCTATTAGCGTTCCTCTAATCTTTAGAATGACTTCTACAGCCTCGGTTCGGAGATTGGTACATTGACTGCAAAGCATTGCTTGCAAAACTGCTTCTGATCGAGCATACCAAGCGGACCTTCTTGCCACAGGTAACACGATGTCCCTCACTACCTTCCTCTGTGTTCTTACTAGCTGCAATTGAAACAAAAGGTGATTGGGCCCATCCACCCACATAGGATTAAGTTTCACACTAAACCACTGGGGAAGATAAACTCCAATAATAAATTCAACAATTAACCTCAAATTCTTCAGCACTTTGCCCTTCAATTCGTGTTTGGAAATCCAAATCCTGCAGAAACGAAGAGCTGTAGTTAACCAACGGCTGTGACTGACAGGTCCAATCTCCAAGAGAGCCAATGACTGAGGCACTTCTCCTGATCTTATTGCTTGGGCAATACGATAAGCATAGGATTGATCTGTGCTGAGATCTTTGATGACTCCTTCAGACAACGCCGGAAGGGGAGGGCCAACTTCGACCTTTGGAAAGGTTGTATTTATTTCTAGTTGTGTTGCTTCATCCAGCATGATGCCAAGGGGACCTGACCACTTGTTGTTGCTCTTTGTAGGACCATCAAGTTCCTGGATGAGATGACGAAGAGGTAGCTCGCCTGTATGTAAATCACATACAATCCAAACAAGTCTTCTTCCTAGTTCTTTCTCTAAATGCGTCATTACACCCCCCTGCCATCCGGTGTTCACTGCAGTTGAATCTCCACCAACAGCCTGCAGTGAACTGCCAAGTCCTCTCTCCTGAACCCAACATAAAATGTGATCAGCAATGACCTCTGCATGTTTCTTCCCTTCTACTTCAGTTTCGGGAGCAAAGTGAAACAAAAACCGACCACCAGGCTCAGAACAGACAGAGTAGTGTTCTTCTTTGATGAGACCTGGAAACTTTCTGTTCACTCCCTCTACTTCTAGCAAAACTTTTGTGTCATCTATTCTTCCATCAAACAAAAGACAGGAGAGCCCTCCCTCGCTTAAATCTTTTTCATGCTGATCAGATATTTCCTTCATTATTTTTTCTTGTGCTCTTCTAATTTTATTATGATCTATCACCAAAGATACATCCTCTCGGCTGATGAGGCCTGCATCTATCCAAGCGGCAGTTGCAATTTCTGCAGCCTCACGAAGTCCAGCATGGTGGCGAATACTAGCTAAAGCAATGTTTGAAATATTTCTTGTGTTGCATTTCATTTTCTTTGGTAAAGGTTCAGATGGCTCTTTGGAACTATCATCTGATGTTGCTTCCTGTTCATCAGAAGAACTATCAAAGAAGTGATAAACATCTTGACACAGCTCTTCCTCTCTTTGGATGGCTTCTTCACTCTTCATTTTCTTCTTTTGTTCCCTCTCTCGGATTTGTTCTCTCTTCTTGGCATTAGCAATCTGCTTCTTTGTTTCTGAATAATCTATTGAACCCATTTGCATACTTCCTTGGCCTTCTGCCTTTGTCCTCTGTGCCTTTATAAATTCAAGCTCTAAAACAGGGATCTTCTTTTCACGAGGACAACCACAATCAATGTGGGAATTATTTTCTCTCTTACCTGAGTGAGAACAGTTGGATTCAGAACATAATTGTATGGAGCACTTGCAGGTCAAAATGTCAAACAGAGTATCAAGTGTGTGCATAAATTCATTTTTCCTGGCCAAGTTTCCTTTACCAAGTGATGTTTCAACTGCTTTGTGCCATAATTTCGTTAGTTTTAGCTCAATAGTTCGACACTGATTAATCACAGGTGGTTTGAATAGTGCATTAGCTTTTGTCCATTGATGCAGAAGAGGGACTATCATGTCATTTATGAGTTCTTTATCTGTATAGTTCCTTCTGTCCTTTGCAATTTTTTCTCGAAGGAGTAACCCTAATCTTAGCATGTCTCTCACTGTTGGAAGTTCTGATACAGGAAGCTCCTTCCCTTTACCAACTAGCAGGCTCAAGTGGGTTGACAACTGACTTCTTGTCTTCAATTTTGACATCTTCACACTATCTGACAAATAGAAAAATATTTCAATGTTTCATAATTCAATTGTTGTTTCAAAAAATATCAATTTGTTTATCAAAAATGCTGTAACAGAAATAACATAATAATTTCTTAGAACATAATGTTTTATACAATGATATAAATAACTGCGACAATCAATATGCCCTACTTACAATAATTAAAATGTAGAATTCGTCTGGTAGAGTAGGTGCAAGTGCAATGAGAGCAAACCACCGTCTATGATATCTAGAAGGAGAGTGAGCCGGGCGCCTTATCCTCACGCTTGGTACAAGTCAAAACAAGAATTAACCTGTCCCACACGGAGAGCCTGTTCATGTTCATGTTCTGACATGCATATTGTACACAAGCTATAGAACCATAAAATACTCCATAATCCATATGCTTACATGAGATTAGTTAATATCAAGTGAATAATTCTAATCAAGTCTCATTAATTTGTTGAAATACTGATATTTGAAACTTTAAGGTATAATTGATGTAGATGAGGGTTATTTCAATTCATTTTTGTTTGCTAATCTCAAGTTTAGACATAAAGAGGCACAATATTTTGACTACCAAATCTGATTTTTAACATGTTGACAAAATTGACACCCTAATGGGCACCCTACTTAGTGACGCCCCGTTTCTCAATAAGACAGGTCAGTAAACTCCATTGTGCTCCATTCAGCCCTAAAATGACTTATCTAGCAGTTTTTTACACCTTAAAACCTTGCCTGATGTTATAAAGTGAAGTAATAGTTGTACTAGTGTGTGGTGATAAAAGCCCATCAGGCATTATTCTTAGTGATCCACGCTCTCTCACCAAAACAGGTACCACGCGTTCAGAGCGTCTGCCATTACCACACTACGAGGGACTCGCCATGTGTGGTGTGACTTCCTACGGCAATTATGCACTTCCACTGTGAATCTGTGGATACCCTACATATCACCACCCAGGATAGGAGAAAATAATTGTTTGTTTGAGAAGTTTCGCGGTCGCTACTTGGAGCGACCTAATAATACTAGGCATGGAACCAGTACTGGTATGCTTACTTGGGAAGTATCCCATCTACTCCGCAAGATTAGAGTGTGAACGAGGTACCTGGTATGTGTACCTAAGAGTACCAAGGAGTTCCATACTTGTAGGTGTGGAGTGTACCCAGGATGTGGTGCTATACTCTAACAGGTGGTACAGTCGGATGTGTTGGGTTTAACGGTAAGAAAGAATGACCGAGGTAAAGAGGACATGGATTGTTATGAAGAATGAAGATGAGAGTAGTAGTTACTTTTATGTAAGACTGTAGGGGCGGAAACGATCTTCCTGAAGGGCCATGGTGGTTCCCGACTGTCGTTTGTTATTACTACTTCATCATAGTGTAGTCAGGTGTACCAACTGGCGGAAGACTGGGAGGTTGGTATGCTTGCACCCTCAAAACGTTGTCAGTGGCACCAAACGTTTACTCTTGCTTCACAATTTACGAACATGAAAAACTTGAATCCCAAGCTAAGGTGCACCTCATTTTCCAATTTTCTTGGATTATAAGCCAATTCAGGGAATGAAATACAATCACTTACAGTGAATATAGATAAATAAAGCCTATGACAACCATTAAAACGTAGGAATAGAGTGTATTATCTGTTTCTTTCTTCTTTATCCTTATTAAATCTAACAATAAATTAATAAGTTTGTCACGAACTTGGGGTTGGGTGAGTGTAAATAAAGAGAACTATGGCCTCTTCTATGGATGAAGTCAGTAGAATATAACACAGTACATTATTAGGTACAGATGAAATGGGATAAAATCTTGAAAAAATATCACCATAACTGTTAGTTTTCTATCAAACAGGAAATTATCTTTGTAACAAAATTTTTTACTTTCATATTATACAAGTATAAAGGCCAGTTATCTACAAGATATGAAACCTTGAGATAATGTATCTGACTCGTCTCCACCTGATTATAGTAATGCAATAAATAGCCTAAGAATGATAGCAAGACATGAACACTTTCCCAATGTCATGAGTAAAAATGTATACAATATGTAAATGACATGGTCTAAACCAGCAGTTTGAGAAAAGTATCCATTGTTTAAAGGGTCTTTTATTTGGAAAAAATATCCATGTAAATACTGTATATGCTTCCTTACCAGAGAGTCTTCATATACTGTAGTTAGTGTGCAGACATTTGCTTCAAGTCATATACTCACAATTATAATGGAAAGGAAGACATGCTAGATTAGGTTAGATTAGGTTCATCTTGTAAGCAAATATCATGGAAACCATATTCAGTAGGTGTATTAATCAAATTCTACCAACTAAGCAGAGATTAAAAATGTTAAACAAAAAACAAGATGATAATTAAATGGTTTAAAAATATCCTCAATACAGTCTGCAATGTTAACTGCGAATTATTTCTGTATTTTGTAATGTTTGATATAAACTAACAATAATAAGGATAAGAATACAATAATAATCCTTATGTCAAAATATAGACTTTATTTAAAATCAGGATATGTTATAATATACAGACTATAATGAGCAAAGGATTTTAAAGGAAAAATCACCCACAAATTTCACAAATATATTAATAAGTAATATCCATGTACAGTATACTCTATATGCTGATTGTAAAATTAAAAAAAAATTAAGGCATATGTTATGATTTCTCCAAGGCATATTTTCTGAAAATTCCAGAAACTGCATTTTTTTCTTGTCTATGAATAATTTGAGGATTTTACGGAAAGTCTCCAATTTTCCTGTTCCGAGTCTGGGAACTAATTCCGAGGATACTTTTTTACTTTTACTTTTATCCTCTTCACCACTGATTGGCTCGTTAGCCGTTTGGGCGATTGGTCACATCTCTGATTACTTTTCCTTTTCTTTTATCCTCCTCACTAAATGATCGGCTCGATAGCCTCTTGGGCGATCGGTCATATCTCTGTTACGCACTGTTGGCAAGTACTGGGCATGCACCTGCTCCTGTATGTTTTTTTTTTTTTTTTTTTTTTTTTTTTTAAGGGGATTAGCCTACCCGGGCACAGGTCACTGACCCACATCGGGGCCTGGGAGGCGAAAATTTAATAATGAGAATAGTAATTCATAGTAAATAAAATTTATAATAAAAAGTAAAATAAAATAATAACAATAATAATAATAACATTACTGAAATAATGATAATAAAGAAAAAATAATAATAATCAATAGTGAGAAATGCTATATGTATAGTATGTTGTGTTGTCAATAGAAAGCGAAACAATTTAGATCCTGCAGTTGTGTGTAAATGAGGCAGAAAGACAGATCAGCAACTTGGGACTTGATCAAAATATTCGTGATGCCATATGGCAGCAGGGTCTACCATTAGACAACACATTATGCTTCCAATATCTTCCCAGGTGGTAGAACCTCCCTGTTTGATAGCTACTGGAGACAGCTGGCAACTCAAGGCCGTTTGTTTACTATACGACTAGTAAAAATTATGAATGAATGTAAAAGTGACCGGTGATTGGTTACTTAGTTCCCAGTTGCTTTATTAATGGTTGGGCTTTGTTGTTTCGCATTATGTTATGCTTTTCTCCTAGTATATACTGTTAATTTGATTTTAAAATGGATAGAGCAATGAGCCAACTTATATGAATTTATATTTAGATAAATAAACATAAGTAAAAATCGGTAAGTATGTTGAACAACATCATGCATCAGGCACAGCTGTGTGCAGGCTGTTTATGAGGTTGCCTGTTTATCATTAATTTATACTAATATTGTCTTCAAACGTTTAATCCCTTTTGGGTAATTAATTCAGTTGTACTAAACCGATGCTAAACAAAACTTCTTTCTAAAGACGCTGATGTCTTGTAACACAAACTGCTGTTTTACTTACCTGTGTGTGCGTGTGCACATGTGGAGTGTGTGTGTGTGTGCGCATGTGGAGTGTGTGTGTGTGTGTGTCAGTCTGTGTCTGTATTTAATAATGACGTTGTTCAATTGAAGGTGATGGTAATTAATCTTACGAACCATCCGTCTGATGGTGTGAATTAGTACTGTAGCATATGCCTAATACTTTTACAATCCATTATCTAGCAATAACATTGTCATTCCAAGACTATGAATATTGTAAGCAGCAAATGGCATTTCTTTCGTTGAGTGACTCTTTGCCCCCCCTTCCCAAAAAAAAAAAATCCTTGTTTCTGACTTGTGTCGATTACGTCACGTTTAGTCTGGTGTCTTAAAAAAAAATATTATTTATTTTCCAAAATTGTGTATGATGTATTATAAATTTGTATCTTATTTATTTATATATTCGTTTATTTTCTATAAATGCATAATAAATACAAATATAACGCTGACGTTATTGGCGGGAAGGTGGGGGAGACAGAGGTGTTGTCAGTGCTGACTATGCTTCCACTCCCTCAATTGTAGAAGGACCCTGCCAACATGGAATACCACACGCAGGAAATCACTGAACGTGGAAGAATAATCGGCATGAAAGAGGCTGGGTTTTCACCCACTGAAATTGCACGAGAATTGGGTTTTTCTCGGTCAACTGTATATTATTGGATTAAGCGATGGGAAGAGGAGGGAAGATTAAAGGACCACCACAGGACGGGAATGCCGCGCAGAACAACACTTGCACAAGTTGAAGCCATCCGGAATTTCGCTGAGGCCAACCCCTTCAAGACTTCATTTTCAATAAGAGAGGACTACAATTAAATATTTCCCCTTTAACAATCAGGCGAAGACTTCACGAAGGAGGCATTCACCATAGAACTCCCGCCACCAAGGAGAAGTTAAATGTGCGCCATCGCGAGAGCAGTTTGCAGTTTGCTCGACGGTATGTTGAAGAAGGCTTAGATTTTTGGGGAAGAGTAATATTCACTGACGAAAAAACTTTCTCATCTACCTCTCACGGAAGGTTGCATTGCTGGAGGAGGACCAACACCCGATATGCTAGACAGCATATTTATGAGGAAGCAAGGAGTGGACATGTGACTTGCAATGTATGGGGATGGATATATTTGCACAGAGTTGGAGAGCTGACTTACATAGAAGGAAGATTCATAGCTGAACAGTATTTAGAAATACTCGAAGAAGTTATGCTTCCCTCGGTGCGTGCATATGCTTTCCCGTTTCCCGAAAACATCATTTTCATGCACGGATTGTAATGCGGTGGTTTGCAGAACAAAGAAATGTGCAAGTTTTAGACTGGCCAAGTAAAGGTTGTGACATGAACCCTATAGAGAACGTTTGGGGCAATATTGCGAACGTGTGGGAGCCAGCTGAAGAGAGAACCAGGGTGCAGGTGCAGGAGCATACACACCGTGAGTGGTAGGTCTTGATGCGGACACCGCAACTGATACACAATCACGTCGCCTCCGTTCCCAACAGGCTGCAGCAAGTAATCGAGAATGAAGGTGCCTGTACTAAATATTAATGTATCAGAAATAATTTTCATATGGAATCAAAGTCACATACTGAATGCATCTGAATATCTGTCAAATTGTATAATAAATGTAAAGAAAACAATCTTCTTCTAATATCCTCACTTGTGCAGTATGTATTCAGGATGATTTAAGGCAAACAAATCGCAAACACCTCAGCCAAAACCTCCCTCTTCGTTGACTTCAAGGGTGTGTTTGATAAAGCCAAAAGTGAAGTGATCCTTGAGGGCCTTACTCACATGGATGTGAAGGGCAAACTCCTCACGTGGATTGCTGACTACCTCTCCCATCGACAGGCCCATGTCTGTTTTCAGGGCCACTACTCTACGATCAGGGACCTTGATCTTGGCACGCCTCAGGGAGGTGTACTCAGCCCTACACTCTTTAATGTTCTCATGAACTCCATCTGCCGCCTCAACGACACCTTTGCTAAGCGCGCCCTAGACGGTCACATCATAAGCTACGCTGATGATATTCTCCTCCAAATTACTACAGTGCAACATGAACAACCTATACTCTCCACGTTCGCCCGGACCAGTCAAACACTCGGGCTAGTCATATCACACACTGAAACCAAGTTTATCTCACGCTTCCGGCGTCAGACACCTCTGACTCTGCAAGGACAAGACATCGATCAAGTACGCACCTTGGTCTACCTGTGCGAGCCACTACCAGTGCCACCACCTCCGCTGTCGCCGCCCACGTCATCTCCGAGTGCCGCCAACGAACGAGGCCCCTCCAGTCCCTCACTCATGGTATGAAAGGAGGCTCTGTCAGGTTCCTACGTCTCACGTACATTGCCATCGTCAGAGCTGTCATAGATTATGCCTCTCCTGTCACTGGGGAGGATTTGGGACTCAACACTGGTGGCTGGGTCAGCAGAAGGGGTTGTTACATGGCGGAGAAGATGGCGGTTCCTCCACCACACACGACCAGTGGGTAACCGCACCTGGTAAGTCCCATGACCTACCGAGACTCATGACTACGCCCACTTTGTCCCAACGTAGGGAGGTCGGGTCCTGAACACGACTTGGGTGCCGACACTCAACTTGGGGAGAGAACGGGCGTGGTCGTTGTAACGGGCGACGGCATCATGAACACGTTCGGCAGCTCGGCGATCATAATCATCTGTCTTAGCCTGCCACTCCTTGGAGAAGGACTGGGGGTGAGTAGGGACACAAGAAAGGAGGGGGCGTCCATACAAGACTTGGGCAAGGGAGCATCTGGTGTGATTGTGTGTGCTGCGGAGTTCACGGAGATCCCGGTCGAAGGCCTGACAGTCAATATTCCGAGAAGGGGCCACTTTGAGGATGAGGTGCTTCAGGGATTTGACAGCAGCCTCAGCATGGCCGTTGGACTTCGGATAATGGGGCGATGACAACACATGCCGGACTCCCCATCGGTCAAGGAACACAGCAAAGTCCCGGCTTGTGAACTGGGGCCCTCCGTCGGTTCTCAGGCGCACAGGAACGCCCACGTTACGGAAGTAGTGGCGGAACTTGCTGATGGTGGCGGCAGACGTCATATCATTACCGCACTTGATGACAACCGGCCAACCAGAGAGACGGTCAACGATAACCAGGAAGGACTTTCCTGACACTCAGAAAAAGTCGGCCAACACAGACTCAAAGGGGCGGGTGGGGTTGTCGTCATTCATGAAGGGTTCCTGCTGCTGGCTGGGTTGGAGATGTCGGAGTCGATGCCAGCTAGAGCATAATCTGTCTTGCACGCCATTTGGTGGCCTCGGCTCCACGGTGACTGTCGTGGAGGCGAACCAAGACGTGGGGACGTAAGGCAGCAGGGACAACTACCAAAGGAGAGGTGTCACAGGCAAGAGGTAGGGGTAGGGCGACAGGAGGGTGGTTGCTGCTCCCTTCGTGCACCCTGTTGGCGTGTTTTACCTCGAGAATAGGTTTGGTGAAGTCCTGGGAGATGATGGCCAACTCTAGGAGATGTCTGTAGGACAGCAAAGAGTCGGGACACCATTATGCACATCAATCCAGGCTTGACACGACCTCTTGCCAAAGGTGACCTGTGCTTGGAGTAAACCTAGGGCTGGGGTCATCTATGAACCATCTGCCGTGAAGCGGAGATCCTTGGGAGGCGGTCCTAGATCACCTGGAGATAGCCCCAAATATTGCATATGCTGGGGACCGATGATTGTAGCATCAGCGCCGGTGTCGCGCAGCATCTCGAGACGGGATGACACACTGCCGTAGGTCACGATGGCGCTGATGTGCTGGGGAACTTTGGTCCTGGGACGCGAGGGGGAGTACACCTTCCTAATATGGCTTGAGCGTTGTCCAGGGTCGTCATGCCTCTGATTTGACGACTATGGGTGGCCCTCACTGGTGGAAGGGCGCTGCTGCTTCCACCGACGCTGTCCTTTGGGTTTGTTGGTAGGGCATCAATTGTCATAGTGTCCCAGACGACCACACACATTACACTTGACGCGTTTGGCTGGGCACTGTAAGTGACCAGTGGCCCTTACGGTCACAACTGTTGCAGGTAGACTCAGCATCTGGACACACCTGTGTTCCGTGTTGCTTACCACAGTTGTTACAAAAGAAGCCGGGCGTGGGCGTGGTGGGCGAGGGTGTTGGGGTGGCCTTCCTGTCCTTCTTGTACTGGGACATAGCCCCTACAGCTGTAGGGGGAGCTCGGATGGCAGAGGTGGCACACCTGGCAGCCTCTTAGGAGCGACATATTGTCAACACATCCTTAAGAGAAGAGGAAGAGTCGAGAGAGGTGAAACGTTGGACAAGCTCCTCGTTTTTAACACCTATCAGGATCACCTTCTTGAACTGGGTCTCTCCGCACTGCTGTTTATTTCCGGGACATATGTCTACCTCTTCCGAGGCTCTCTTGAGTCGTACATAGAAAGCATCAAAAGTCTCGCCCTCCATCTGTCTACAGCTAAACAATTCCCTCCTGCGTAGGGTTTCATTCCGCTGACCTTTGATGTGCCGTTGTAGAACCTCCAGTACCTCCTCTACAGACAACGAAGAAGTCCGGGGCACCTGCAACGTATGTTCCAAGACACGCTGCGTTTCCAAATTAGGCACATATGTAGCTGAATGAGTTGTTTAGGCTGTGACAAGCTCTGGAGATCCACCATTGTAGCATAATGAGTCCACCGTCGCCGCCATTCACGAAAAGTCTGGAAAGTCACATCAGGCTTCAAGATGGGTGGGGGTTGGGCAGCCGCTTTGGTTGGGGCTGGAGGGTGTAAAGAAGGTGTTGACGAGGTACCTGAACCTGTCGGTACCGAAGAGGTGAGAGAGCCGGGGGCTTGGTTAGCAGTGAGGCGAGATATCAAATCTTCAAACCGTTCACTATCTTCCAATCTCCTTTTTTCGTCCTCCACACTTCTTCTAGCTTCGTCCTCACGCCTTTCCTCCCTCATAAACATCATTAAAGCAATTACCTCTGCAGACAAGGCTGAATCTCGAGGTGAAGGACTTCGAGATGTGTTGGGAGAGGGTGGAACGTCTCGCTCCGAGTGGTCATCCATCTCTGTAGAGCTGTCATCCGTCAGAGTCATCCGGGCGTTAGAAACACCACTGAGCAGGCACAAGACATAATTACTTAATCTGTATATTATGTCTCAAATCAGTGTTGACCTGTTAGCCCGTCGTATCAACAAGATCTGAGACCAAAAAAATTAATTGAATACACAGATAAGTAGATGATTTATAAAATATATATAAGGAAATGACTGCAGTCTGTGTTCGTGCGTGTGTGAGTGTGAGTGCACGTCAGGCAGTGTGTGTGTGGCAGGTAGACGAGCGGCAGGCGCCCCAGTCAGTTACCCTTGAGACACTGCTGGGGGAGGATGAGCTGACACATTGCTCCTCAAAAACTCACTGAACAAGCCTTCCACCTTGGGGAATCCTTTAGAACAAGGTCACACTTAAGCACTACACACACAAGGCACTTATAACACGTCACAGGAACTTGCTGTTACTGACACTTCTGCAACTTGCTATAAATTCAAAACAAGTTCTTGGGGAGACGGTTGACGAAGCGTGGGAGTCCCTGTGAGCTGGTCTTCTACAGACTTTAAACAAATGCACTTATACTGATCCAGTCAATTAACTCACTGCCCCAAGTGCATCCTACTCACAGCGTCATGTACAGTCTCGTTCAATATTCTTTGAACACTGCTGGAGACAGCTGGCAACTCAAGGCAGTTTGTTTACTATACTATGTAGTAAAAATTATGAATGAAGGTAACAGTGATTGGTGATTGGTTACTTAGTTCCCAGTTGCTTAATTAGTGGTTGGGCTTTGTTGTTTCGTATTATATTATCCCTTTCAGCTGGTATATACTATTAATTTGATTTTAAAATGAATTGAGTAATGAGCCAACCTATATGAATTTATGTTTAGACAATTAAACATCAGTAAAAATCGGTAAGTATATTAAAGAACATCGTGCATCGGGCACAGGTGTGTGAAGGCTGTTTATGATGTTACGAACCCCTCCACCGATTGTCTTCATCTACCTACCCAGCACCACGAGCAACGCCATCTAGGGACGAAACACGAGTATGGCTCGTCTTAGTTAACACTCCGGGGTTTCCCTTCTCCATATCCTGGTTGTTGCATCACTTCCGCCTCGGTCTACTTTGTCAGCTCCAATTCGAGGAGAGGACACTTCACTCTGGGAAGCGACCACAGGATCACCTATCCTGGAAACCTACGGCACAGTGACTACCTACCGTCTTCTACCATACTCAGCCTTGCTCGTCAGCCATCTCAGCTCCTCACTTAAGTATTTGTAATCTTGTATTGCCTCTCCCCCCTCCACATTGCTTCACTATTGTTTTATGTTTTATTACTATGTATATACTGTTCATGTTTAGGTTAAGTTTGGTTAAGGGTAGTTTATAAGCTGAATATTTTGTTAAGGAATTTATGGTACTTTATTATACACAACAAAAACTCGCATCCTTTGTCTACCCTTTTATAGTCCGATTGTCTTTGTTTTTTTTTTTGTTGTTACATGTTGGGATCTGGGTAGACGTATAACTATATTCTAAATCCCCAACTCGTAACAATGAGGTTGCCTGTTTATCATTAATTTATACTTGTGACATTATGATGCAAAAATACAAATACAAATACTTTTATTCAAAAATACAAATATAAATACAAATACTTCTGAAATTAAGATGTACAACTACAAATACAAATACTTTTATTTCCTTGACTCTCGATCTGAGCCTATGATTTAGCTCAGCGACAGCGAGTCAGACCGAGCTTCGACGGAAAAGTGGCGCGGCATTAAAATTCAAAACAAGCTGGTAAAGATGCACAACAGATTCAGAATGTTCAACGTTACTGCTTGCAGATAACAATAGCAGTAATAAAACAAACAAAATTACAAAAATAAAAAAAATTCAAGTGTTTTCGTCCTCACAAATTGTCTGTAATTAGCAATACAAAATATAAATTTTTTTTTGTTTATGGAAGAGGCAAAAGGCCTTAAACTAGCCTACTGCCTGTAATACTAACAAGTGTCGAAATACAAATACAAATACAAAATACTTTTTGTTCTGGGTGCCAAAATACAATGACAAATACATTGAAAATGTATTTAAATATAATCAAAATACAAATACAATTGTATTTGATCCACCCCTGGTATGGGTACAGCGTTACTAACTTGCCAGATGTGTCTGTATCCTGCCCTAATTCTGGCCACGACTACATCACATTGTTTGGTTCTATCCTTATGTTGGCCATACCGGTACCTCTCGTCACAAAATTTGTCACATTTACTAATGATACATCTGCCAGGTCTCTCTGCATTTCAAGTTATTCTAGATCAGAGTTCATGATTCTGACTTGAATGTTTTTAAGTACAGCATTGGACAGGCCAAGGTCACGGTCAACATTTTGTTTCTTACATGCCTCATTGGTCAGCCTATGAGCACGGTCATGATACCTAATTCCAACATGGGACGGAATCCACACTAATTCGATACGAGAGTTGTTCTCATTGGCAGTTATCACATTTCTTTTAATATCACATACAACTTTAGACATTGAACCTGACGGCCTGTTCATTGATTTCAAAGTACTTTGAGAGTCATAGAATATCACTCCACCTCCATTTTCTTTATGAAAGCCTGTAGCAAAGTAGATTCCAGTTAGTTTAGTTTTTGTTGTGCTGGACCCAGCAGTTCAGCCTTTGCTTGTTTGACACTATCATCGCTTTTTCTTTATATATTACAATAGCACAGCCTGTTCTACCTCTGTTCGTCTGCATAGCATTCACTTCATTTAATACTCTCTATGCGTCTGTTAATAGTTTCTAGTGTGACACATCTCATCACATCGGTGATTAAGATTTGCTTACTACCAACAGGAGTGTAATTAATAAGAACTGATATATCCAGCCAAGGAGGAATGGCATTACTTCGTTCGTCTGGGGTGATTGGGACATTCAGTTTTAAGAGATCTGGAACACTTTTATGAAGCCACGCCCCAAAGAGAGTCTTTTGTGGAAGGTTAGCGAGATAGTCGGGATTACTTAGATAGAACATCAACTTAGTTTGAGCTGTAATTTGGGGACAATTGTTCTTCAAAACTTTGACACAAAACATGGTATTAAGTAGAGCCATCCTCTCAGATAGGGAGGGCAGTCCGAGCTCTTTCCTCATGTTTACAATTCTGGTTGATTTTGGGCATCCGAAAATAATGAGCATAGCTTCATTTTGCGCTACCTCAAGGCTGTTGAGTTGTTTAGGCGGAATAGTCACAAGATGGAGAGTATGATAGTCAACTACAGAACGAATGAAGTGAAGAACGAAACTACGAACATAGGTGATATTAATTCCATAGCCCTTGCCAACAAGGGTTCTGAGGGGTTTAATGCCCTGTATTAGTTTGGCACGAAGGTTGCCGACAAATTTGCATCATTCACACACATTCCAAGATATTTATAAGAGCTACATAGTTCCAAGGGCATGCTGTTAATGTTAACGTCAAGAGGCAGAGGTTGAGCAGGACGAGGATTGAGGACCCTCGTCTTGTCAACAGATATTATGAGACCAGTAATCGAGAATGAGAGTGACTGGACTAAATATTAATGTGTCGATAATAATTTCCCTATGTAATCAACGTCACATACTGGATGCACATCGATATTTTTTTTTTCCATGTTAACTGAAATAAATATAATTTTCATGAATATATGTAAAATTCTATAATAAATGTAAAGGAAACAATCCTCTTCTATTATCCTCACTTATGCAGGATGATTTAAGTCAAACAAATCTTAACATTATACTTATAATTATTATGGAAGAGTGCAGTATCATATATGATAAATACATTGCATGTGAAATAATTATTTTATATACCACGGAAAAAATCAGAGATGGAGACGGAGACAAAGAAACAACTGTATAACGACACAATTCATACAGTACTGTACTGTATGTAATGGTCCTGTCACAGCTGTCCGATCCGTCAGTTCAAGGCACTTGTGACGAGGAAATTGATATCTCATATTTCAATCTCATAGTCTCATATTTAATAAGTTTATGTCATGCCGTTCACAATATATTTATGTATTCTTGGCAAACGTTTACTGTAATAATTGTAATTATATATATTTTTATCTCCACGTATTTATAAGAAATGGGAAAAAATCTTGCCAAGATACCAAACTATGTTACAACGTTACCTCACAATTATTTCACAACTTACAATAATGCTCCAACACTCACGCACTCGCTCGTGAAGAAAGTCGATTTTAACGGGGTCCTTTGCCGTTTTTATTAATTATAAAAAAATATTACACTAATTAGTGAAATCTCGTACTGAAGGTATAGCTAATGCGGTAGCATATGCATTGTATCGCTGTAGACCTTTCAACTGTCATTACGATTGTCGTCTGAGTAGACTTAGCTTATTATATATTTATAATTACATTTCTTTCGATTATGAATTGTTTGCCCGCAAAAAAAATCTTGTTTTTAAACTGGTTCACCACAGGATCGCATTTGAGTCTTTCATTTCATAAAAACTGTGTTGTATCTATTTCATGACATTAATTAAAACATATATAAATAGACGAACAAATAAAACATTATATATAGATATATATTTCAATGTCACACGGAGAATGTAATATAAATAATTTAATTAAATAAACTTCATAATACTGTTTAATTTATACACCTGTTTTTACAGAAGAGCTTTGACACACACAGGCTGTGGCACACACACTACAGGTAGCAGTGTACCGATGAATTAAAACAGCAGTTTGTGTTGCATGAAATCAGCGTCTTTAGAAAGAAGTCTGTTAAGCATCGGTTACATATAACTGGATTAATTACCAGAAAGGGATTAAACGTTTGGAGATGATATTAGTATAAATTTATGATAACAGGCAACCTCATAAACAGCCTTCACACACCTGTGCCCGATGCATGATGTTCTTTAACATACTTACCGATTTTTACTGATGTTTAATTGTCTAAACATAAATTCATATAGGTTGGCCCATTACTCTATTCATTTTAAAATCAAATTAACAGTATATACCAACAGAAAAGGATATATAATATCAAACAACAAAGCCCAACCACTAATAAAGCAACTGGGAACTAAGTAACCAATCACCCATCACTTTTACCTTCATTCATAATTTTTACTACTTAGTATAGCAAACAGGTAGTAGGTAGTAGGCAGCTACCAAACAGGGAGGTACTACCGCCTGGGAAGATAATGAAAGTATAAGGTGTTGTCTATGGTAGACCCTGGTGCCATATGGCATTACGAAAAATGTGACCAAGTCCCAGGTTGCTTATCTGAATTTCTGTCTCATTTACACACAATTGTAGGGTCTCAATAGTACAGCTGCATAGCCAAACAATTGTGTATTTTATGATGAAAGCATTAACTTTGGCACAGATATATAGTAATAAATGGTGAATATTTTTAGATATGGAACCACTAGAAACTCAACCTCTGTGGGCGCCATATTGAATTTCAAGATGGCCGCCGTTCAGGATAAGCTAAATTATGTATTTCTGTTTTTACTGTTGCATATTTCATTCCAATGCATCAATATACATAATCCGGTTTACGAAAATCATTTGTGATAGTTTTCGAAGTCTATTACAATGAAAAAGACAAGTAAATGCATTACACTGGAAAATTAACATACACATTTTCCGAACTACCAAAACAAAATAAAATTCTGAACATTCTGCTATTGAGGCCGAATCTCTGTAGATATTTGGCCTTAACAGTCACTTTCACATGCACAAAGTCCAGTGCATTTAAGTGCAGCTTTTTTGCACCTACACTTGCCACCGCAGTGTTTTCTGCAACCGCAAGAGATGAGCTCGTGGCCTAAGAACATAAGAACATAAGAAAATAAGGAGTCTGCAATAGGCCGGTTGGCCTGTGCATGGCAGCTCCCGTCGAGAGTTACTACCACTCTCTATCATCCATGAATCTATCTAGCCTCCTTTTGAAACTTTCCAGAGTTCCCGCACTTACTACAAAGTTGCTAAGCTTGTTCCACTCGTCCACCACCCTATTTGTGAACCAGAGAGTGTGGTCCAGAGTGGTTCCAGCTCATCACCCGACTTCATCCAACCCCAGTCACATGGTGATGGCCGACTAACAAACGCTATTGCCGCCTGTCCCCAGATATGTCCAACCAGATAAGCAGCTCTCTTTATGTGCTGCTCCAGAGCTGCTCGTGTTGGTGGGAGATGCTCCAATGATCTTGATTTTCTTGAAAACAGTTTCTTTCTTAGCACTTTCACGTCACAGCATGTGCTCGTACGGTCATAGAGCAGCACGATGAATCTCTCCAGTGTCGACAAGACACCATCAGGCAGCTCACATGGGATGGAAGCCAGACTGAGGAAGGCGGTTGTCACTTCCGGAAATGCATTCCATTTGGCCCAGGCTGCCTTCTTGCTATGACCTGCAAAGGCAGATACCGTGTCGCAGCCGTTATTGCGTGTATTGTAACGGAAGTTGGCTAACAGTTTTTATATCGGATGTACCTCCGATGATCACAATGCCCCTGTCTCTGCCCTGCCCTGTACGGATAGGGTGTTGTATAAGGGAGAATCTTGTGCTGTGGTGGAGCTGGGATTGTGATCCCTGTTATCTACAGCAGCTGTATTGAAAACTCCTTCACGGAGGTTTGGTGGGCAGACCACCTTCTCGTGTCGAAATCGTTCACAGACACTATTGCCCATTTCTGCAGAGATTCTGAGAACTCGGTCATACGAGATGCTCATACCTAAACCAGCCATGGTGTCTACCAACTCTCTTTTTCTGGTGTGAGCGTGAATCACCATACCGACATATATCGATAACGGCGTTTCTTGCTTGACTCTGTGCCTAGCATTGGCAACACCATGTGGTTCTTTCCTAATATGCTTGACGCTGTTATATTTGAGCAGCTGAGCTATGGCTAAGGATGATGCAGAACGTTGTCGTGCGAGTCGATGCTAGGTCCTTCAAGAATCAATGAAACCAGTGTCATGAGGAGGGTTGAGACACTGGTCTCTTGGCATTTGTCAGAAAAGGATCCGGTGAATCCTTGCCCTTCTGTGAACATATCCCTTTTCACAATTTGTGCAGCTCGTAACAGATGTACAGCATCATTGTCGTGATCATATTCGCATGCCTTTGCTAGAGCGTCTCCTATGTCATCTTCGAAGGCCAGGAGAATGTCACGTCCCTTGTTATGTTCCTGCATATTTGGGAACTGGGCTAATATGCGTTCCTTTAGTCGGGTGCTGTGGACTCGTCGGTTCAGCTTTATGCCATGTTCTTTCATTCTCTGAGTATAGAGCTTGACCAAGTCTGACAACTTGAAAACAGGTGCACTGATTTTATCATCAATGGTGTCTTCGATGTATGAAACAAACTCAGCTAACACCACTGATGACACGACCGTCTCATAGGTTGTCTCCCGTTTTTCAGTTTCTGATACAGCTATGGCTCTGTTGTATAGGAAAGTCAGACATCTTTTGTGATACTTGGCTTCCCTGGCCACCATGTCACCTTCACTCAGTTGGGCCAGCAGCGCTGTGTCCTCCAATAGCTCTGCAGCTTGGCGCACATGTTTGTCAACTCCAAGAGTCTGTACCTGGTAATACTGTTGTTCAAGATCCTGGTGGCAGAAAAAGCACAGTGCATTTCTCATGCTGTCTACACATGTGGTGTTAGATCTGGTACGCTTTGTTGAGCTTGCTGAAGTGCTTGAACCAACCTCCTGGCCTGAAGACTCCTTTCTCTTGTGAGCGAGTTGCAGCTTCCAGTTGTCGTATCTAACTCTACAGGCTTTATGCCATTTCGCTTGGCGTGTGGTCAGCGTACGTTCGATGCCTTCACCTTCATCAAGACCTTCAATGTTCACACCTACAACTTCTCCCAGTTCATTGAAAGCCAATAAATTGTCAGCAAGTGATTTGTATCCTACCCCACCATCATGCCTCTTCGATGCAGCAGGGCATATTAGTGGCTCTGCTTTCCTATCTTGACATATCACACAGAGTTCCCAGTTGATTGATGCTGGGGTTCTTGGGGTGTCTAGACTGCTAACATCAACGAGCTTGAACTCCTTCAACATGACTGTTGCCGCTGAGTTGACTGGCTTGAAGCACACAGTTGTTCATAAACTCGATACACCTGAAACAATAGAAACGAACTAATTACGATTATTATGTCACAATAGCACATTAAGCATATTAATTATATAGCACAATAGCAAAATAGCACATTAATTATTATGTCACAATAGCTGTAAGGGCGGAAGCGATCTTCCTGCTCGTTACCGCTGCTAACTCTCTCGTTTGCTGGCGCGACCCCCACTTGGGGGGGGGGGGGGGTGGGTGGGTTGGACGGAGGTGAAGAGGTTCGCTGCTACCTGTGTCACAGGTAGATTCACCCCAGCCGCCATACAGTCACTATCTAGCTACCCCGCTGTTCGTCAAATTCTGGCTGTGATCTCATCATAGGTCCTGGACTCGTGGGCTGTGTCCCCAGACCTTCACCTATCGACTGTCAATTCTCTGGTCATCCACCACTACCACATACCACGACCGTCAGTTCATCTCATTCCGTCTGTGCCCCGGTATTCTCCTGCCATTTCAAGACAATCTGCCACTGTCGCTCGAGTGTGGAGTTGAATGGACGCTTCCCTACCCTGAGTGTGCAACACCGTGTTCCAGAACCTTCCCCCAGGGCCACTGCCGTAGGAAATATCTGTTCACTGTTTGAGTCTTTGGTTGTTTGATCACATTAATTGCTGGGTGGTGTTGTGTTATCTTGTAGTCAGGTGTGAAACCGACCCACTGTTGTTCCCATGGTGAACTGATTAGCACCTCCTGGTAAGAAGATGGTGGTCAATTCCCAGGGGTGCTTATCTAACTGGAGGGTCACGGCTCTCACTGGTACTGTGTAGTGCTGAATTCACTGGCTTAAACACTGTTCATCACTGTTCAACACTGGTCCCGCTTCTTTCCGAAACGAAATTGTTACTTTTGATTATGTTGATATTCCTGTGGTGAGGATGGGTCGGGGAGAGAGACTTGGAAAATGGGCCGAACATTGGCCAAAGGAGGCCGCTGCTCAGCAGGAGCAGCGGCTGAATAAGTCTCGACCCTTCGATGGTCAAGGATGTAGTGTGTGTGTGGGCGTGTGTATATCACGTCATAACCAACACTTCTACGTCACAGGAGCGAAGTTCCTGCTCTTCAATATTTCATCACCAGAAAAACCTGCAAGATGTGTAACGCTTTTTCGGCATTTTACCAACAATGCAAGGATTACTAATTGAAATGTCGTCTGACACGGCAATAAAACGAAGATTTCTGATATATTTTTCGTAATGTTAACTTCACTTCATTTTTAACATAACGAAAGTGTCTTGTTAGTTATTGTGAAACCAACTGATATAGGGCGGTGTGTCCTTCTCTGTCTGTTCGTCAGCTTGGTTCCGTCGTAAACAGTTACCAGAGGAAGCTGAGGTGCCGGCGTGTTATATAGTGGAGGATGAGGAGGGCCTCCTTCCTGTACTGCCTCTAATGGTATTATTGACTGAATGTTTACTGGGTCTTCTCTCTCTCTCAGCATCGGATCAGATGCGCATCTCAAGTCTTTGGCAGACTCCGAAACCGTGTCTTCAGCTGTAGGAAGCTGAAATTATCTACAAAGCTGCACGTATATCAAACAGTAGTCCTCTCCACCCTGCTATATGGTAGTATCTCAAGGCGCTTGAAAACTTTTACCAACGTAGTCTACGTTCCATCCTCCATGTTTGATGGGAAGACAAGAGAACAAATGTTAGTATTCTTTCTGACACCAACTGTAGGAGCATCGAGGCTACCATTGCCCATGAACAACTACGCTGGACTAGCCATGTTACTCACATGGACGACAGGAGACTGCCAAAGCAGCTACTTTACAGTCGCCTAACGAATAGTAAACGTAACGCCAGCAGGAAATTGAAAAGGTATAAGGATAGTTTTAAGACAAACCTGAAAAAGTGCCAAATCGACCCCCTCACGAGAAGGTGTCAATACTTTTGAGTTAGCCCGGCTACAAACCGAGGCAGTCAAGCGCCAACGCCGGAAAGACGCTGCTACCGTTCCTCCTGCATTAGATGCAGCCATCCACATGTGTAACGAATGTGAACGACGCTGCGGGTCTCATATCGGCCTCTTTAGTTACCTCATAACTCACCAACCTAGGTGACATCCCTAATAACTCATATCATTGTATCATAGCTGGATGATCGTCCTACTCGATTCCGACTGTCAGCAAAGTAGTAGTGTGTTTGTGTATGTGCTCTTTATGCATTTCCATAGTTTTAAAGAAAGAGAAAAAAGAAACACAACAATCAAGTCAGGCCACAAACACTGTACAGCGCCCCACACTTCACCTGAAATCTGTGGGCGGGGTGGAGGAGGAGGGTGGCGGCGGTGTACAATAAAAAACATACTGATAAGGGGAGAGGATATTAGCAAGAAGGGTATATTCATGACGCCAATGATGGTATGTTACAAAGTGATGCAAAAGACCAACAAACACAGTGCTCAGTCCGTGATAAGTGAGAATTTAACTGGAAAAACTTCACACGTTGCTAAGACAACAAGAGCCGTAATCAAGAATTTACGAGTTATTACCAGACAAAACCTGTTATCATGTGGTGCTCACCTTGTAGTGGAAAAGGGTTATATGTCACATGGGCAGCATAATTTAAAGGGGTTAGATATTGTTATGATCATACAGTATAAGAAAGCATATTGTACAGTAGTAGGGGAGCAAACACGTATGCTAGAGTCTAATTTAACATGAGAACGTGATATGAGAGTATAAGTGATATAATCAAGGATATAATCAAGAATATAATACAGGCATGACGTGTTATGGGGAGTATAATACTCGTATAACAAACTATTACCTGACAACTGCAAAATACAAGGGAGAATAACATGACATAATGAACGTATTATAACATGATAAATACAGTGTGACAACGAATACTTTCATATCATGTGACACAAACCTGGATAATTTCATTTCAATCACCAAGTCAACACTACTGTGAGGGAAGCTTATCCTTTGAAACATTGATTATTTGAGATACAGGTAATATAGCTCATCATCTTAAGCACACTTGAGATATTCAGATTTTGTATAAGAAATAATTAGTCGTATTGGTTGGTGATGAGACGTCTACATCACCCAAGTGTTCAAGGAAGATGTCGACGTTGGAGATCTAGTTCAATCGTTCACAATGATGAATGATGAAGAATGGGTAATGAGCTGTCTTGACATTGTAGTTCAGAATACTGGATAGATTTGTTGTTGATAATGTATTCCATACGATCACTGTGTATGGCTAGTTGATGAAGGAGTCGTTCGTAAGTTTCTATATGCTTCGTTATTCCGTTTAGATATGGTATTTATACCCATTATTGTGTCTATAGTTTATTGTAACATATATTCTAAATCTTAAAAACAAACATTTACTGAAGCATTTTTTGTAAATCTAAAAAAATATTTACTGAAACATATTTGAGTTGAATTTTGAATTGAAACAGTTTATTTAGCCAGAAATAAATGTAATTAAAAAACAAATAATAGAAAGAAAAACGAATAACCAGTGTAAATAATGAGTGTCTGTTAAGAGGAACTTAAGGGAATTAACAACCTTGATTGAGAAGAGAATGAGGCTGTTTGAAGGTTGATGACGAGAGACGGTCCTTTATGTGGTGATTCCGCCGTCTTCATTAGCTGTGTAACTGAGCGTGTCCGGCTTACGTTCTCGTTCAGTCGCCAGGGATCAGGTGCCGTAACTTGTGTTAACTTTTGTTTCTTTATATACAAATGGTCGATAAAATCTCTTGTTTTACTTTACTTCACATTGTTTGACCTTCTCGTAGACAAATTACCAAATAAAAACGTTATAAAATAACTCACTTTAGATACAAGACTTTTCGAAGAAATTTTAAAATTTTGCTAGAACGCTACATTAGTTTCCAAGTATTATTTTAATAAAATTTTGGTCCTTCTTACTTAAGCTGGTCTTGATGTAGCCATTAAAGCTTTTATCAGTTCTGGTAGACTTGTGTTATAAATATTCTTACTGAAATGTATTTGCTGTTGTTTAATTCACACTAAGGTCTACTTCAGGGAGTGTCTCACGTGGCCATTTGAGCTCTGAGTAAGCTTTGGTGAATCTTTGGTGAAATTACTACTAAGTAATTACCAAGTGCGACAAACGACACATATCCAGTAAAGTTCTGCAAAGTTCTTTGTTATGAAACTTTTGTTATCATCAGTGTCAAGTCTGGGTCGTCAATCAGGTAAGACTTGTTTTACAGGCTGTAGTCTGGAACTTAAATCAAGTCTATATCTTTCTATATTTAGTCTTCGGCCCGGGGAGTCACCGCCATGTTCCTCAACAGTGCCGCAGTTGAGGCACTGAAACTCTCTGGCACTTAGCACAGATAATGCCACTGTTCCAGCTAACGGGGGCCTTGTTTACATGACTCCCGGGAAATTCTTCACCACATCGTTCTCATTACGGATGGCGAGTGGCACCAACCTTTTTGTGGTCACTTGGTGAACAATATCATTGTTGTTATAATTGACGGATTGATATTATAATTATATATACATCTCATTCATAAAAAGTTAAAATATATAAATTTAAATGTTGTTTTTAAATATATTTTTAAACATTTGCAAGGTTAAAACCAAATTTCAGATACAAAAACATGCAAATTTCTAAAAATACTCCCGGTCCAACATTATGGTTGGGTCGAGACACCTATAAAACTGGTAACACTGTGGTGGGACACAGGACTAACTCTTGGTGTATTGCCAACATTGTGGTGGGATGTGGTGGGAGTATTGGAAGAGTGTCAACAGCAGGAGGTCATTGGCAAGAGGTAAAGTGAGGCATGAGAGTGATGGCAGGAAGGTGATCTACCGTAAGAAGCTATAGTATAATACACCACACAGTTAGCAAGTGTTGACAGGAGTGTTGGCAGTTGTGTTAGCAGACGTATTGACAGAAGTATTAGACGATTATGGGCAGGTATGTTGATAGATTTGTTGTCAAGAAGAATGAGAGGAGTTTTAGTGGAGTGTGGAGTGACTGGAGTGCTGAAGAGGAGTGAGAGGAGTGGTAGTGGAGTGTGGAGCGCTGTATGGGAATGACAGGAGTCGTACCGGAGTGTGGAGTGCTGAAGAGGAGTGAGAGGAGTGGTAGTGGAGTTTGGAGTGCTGAAGAGGAATGCCAGGAGGGGTAGTGGAGTGTGGAATGATTGGGATGGTGAAGGGGAATGGCAGGAGTCGTAGTGGAGTGTGGAGTGCTGAAGGGATGTGAGAGAAGTGGTAGTGGCGTTTGGGGTGACTGGAGTGCTGAAGGGGAGTGGCAGGAATGGTAGTGGAGTGTGGAGTGACTTGATTACTGAAGGGAATGACAGGAGTTGTAGTGGAGTGTCGAGTGATTGGAGTGCTAAAGTAATACTTGTGGGTTGGAATGAAAGTTTATAGGTGTTCAGGGAGAGTGGTCAGGAAAGGTGATTGGAGGAGTGTTGGCACTAGTGTTAGAGAAATGTTTACAGAAATTATGGAGAGTTTGTTGGAGAAATCTTGGTAGGAGTGTTGGAGGAGTGTTGGCAGGAGTCTTGGCAGGATTTTAGAGGAGTGTTGATAGAAATATTTATGATTGTTGGAAGTAGTGTTGGGAAATTGGAAGCAGTGTTGGCAGGAATATTGGCAGGTACAGGGAGTGAAGAGTCAACAGTCAGAAAAGAACACAACATGTGTGCACATTTACCCGTCGTTAATCTAACTTGTGTGGCGGGAACGTGTAGTGAACCTTAAACACCCGGGGAGTAGGGTGTGTCAATTTAGGGGGTGAACTGGCTAAATTGAAAATCGAGTAATTTGGTAGCAATTTATTGTAGTCTTTAAGCATGCAAAACAATATTCTGGCATAAATTTTTTTTTATAATAAGTCCTACCTGCTTCAAATGGATTTTTAAATGTACACATGTTACTGGTTCAAGTTTCAAATTATTATATTTTATTATCCGTAGTCTATTTGAAAGTAACCAATGCCTTCATACTCTCTTTGCTTTGGTTTCTTGTCATCAGTAGTCTGCTTGCTATTTGTGCTTTGATGTAACCTTCTCGCCTCTCGTGGCTGTAAACATGGCCCGCTGCTTCTGTGACCATTTTCACACATCTCTCCACACTTTGAGTGTGGGAAGGCCACTTCGGCACCTGCATTGGAGTCTCTTTAAGGTTTCTCAATTCTTGGCTAGTTAGACTTGTTGTCAATGGTGGCTCTAAGACTTCCAAACTCAAGTCAACCAATTCTGACAATTTGGTGGCATTGACGTTTATTGGGGGAACTTTTCTTGAATGAAACGAACAGTCTCCCAACTGGTCGTCATCTATTAGCGTTCCTGTAATCTTTAGAATGACTTCTACAGCCTCGGTTCGGAGATTGGTACATTGGCTGCAAAGCATTGCTTGCAAAACTGCTTCTGATCGAGCATACCAAGCGGACCTTCTTGCCACAGGTAACACGATGTCCCTCACTACCTTCCTCTGTGTTCTTACTAGCTGCAATTGAAACAAAAGGTGATTGGGCCCATCCACCCACATAGGATTAAGTTTCCCACTAAACCACTGGGGAAGATAAACGCCAATAATAAATTCAACAATTAACCTCAAATTCTTCAGCACTTTGCCCTTCAATTCGTGTTTGGAAATCCAAATCCTGCAGAAACGAAGAGCTGTAGTTAACCAACGGCTGTGACTGACAGGTCCAATCTCCAAGAGAGCCAATGACTGAGGCACTTCTCCTGATCTTATTGCTTGGGCAATACGATAAGCATAGGATTGATCTGTGCTGAGATCTTTGATGACTCCTTCAGACAACGCCGGAAGGGGAGGGCCAACTTCGACCTTTGGAAAGGTTGTATTTATTTCTAGTTGTGTTGCTTCATCCAGCATGATGCCAAGGGGACCTGACCACTTGTTGTTGCTCTTTGTAGGACCATCAAGTTCCTGGATGAGATGACGAAGAGGTAGCTCGCCTGTATGTAAATCACATACAATCCAAACAAGTCTTCTTCCTAGTTTTTTCTCTAAATGCGTCATTACACCCACCTGCCATCCGGTGTTCACTGCAGTTGAATCTCCACCAACAGCCTGCAGTGAACTGCCAAGTCCTCTCTCCTGAACCCAACATAAAATATGATCAGCAATGACCTCTGCATGTTTCTTCCCTTCTACTTCAGTTTCGGGAGCAAAGTGAAACAAAAACCGACCACCAGGCTCAGAACAGACAGAGTAGTGTTCTTCTTTGATGAGACCTGGAAACTTTCTGTTCACTCCCTCTACTTCTAGCAAAACTTTTGTGTCATCTATTCTCCATCAAACAAAAGACAGGAGAGCCCTCCCTCGCTTAAATCTTTTTCATGCTGATCAGATATTTCCTTCATTATTTTTTCTTGTGCTCTTCTAATTTTATTATGATCTATCACCAAAGATACATCCTCTCGGCTGATGAGGCCTGCATCTATCCAAGCGGCAGTTGCAATTTCTGCAGCCTCACGAAGTCCAGCATGGTGGCGAATACTAGCTAAAGCAATGTTTGAGATATTTCTTGTGTTGTATTTCATTTTCTTTGGTAAAGGTTCAGATGGCTCTTTGGAACTATCATCTGATGTTGCTTCCTGTTCATCAGAAGAACTATCAAAGAAGTGATAAACATCTTGACACAGCTCTTCCTCTCTTTGGATGGCTTCTTCACTCTTCATTTTCTTCTTTTGTTCCCTCTCTCGGATTTGTTCTCTCTTCTTGGCATTAGCAATCTGCTTCTTTGTTTCTGAATAATCTATTGAACCCATTTGCATACTTCCTTGGCCTTCTGCCTTTGTCCTCTGTGCCTTTATAAATTCAAGCTCTAAAACAGGGATCTTCTTTTCACGAGGACAACCACAATCAATGTGGGAATTATTTTCTCTCTTACCTGAGTGAGAACAGTTGGATTCAGAACATAATTGTATGGAGCACTTGCAGGTCAAAATGTCAAACAGAGTATCAAGTGTGTGCAGAAATTCATTTTTCCTGGCCAAGTTTCCTTTACCAAGTGATGTTTCAACTGCTTTGTGCCATAATTTCGTTAGTTTTAGCTCAATAGTTCGACACTGATTAATCACAGGTGGTTTGA
Source organism: Homarus gammarus (assembly GCA_958450375.1). Classification (NCBI taxonomy): domain Eukaryota; kingdom Metazoa; phylum Arthropoda; class Malacostraca; order Decapoda; family Nephropidae; genus Homarus; species Homarus gammarus. Next base: position 352,369 of record CAUDMG010000139.1, read on the forward strand.
ATAGTGCATTAGCTTTTGTCCATTGATGCAGAAGAGGGACTATCATGTCATTTATGAGTTCTTTATCTGTATAGTTCCTTCTGTCCTTTGCATTTTTTTCTCGAAGGAGTAACCCTAATCTTAGCATGTCTCTCACTGTTGGAAGTTCTGATACAGGAAGCTCCTTCCCTTTACCAACTAGCAGGCTCAAGTGGGTTGACAACTGACTTCTTGTCTTCAATTTTGACATCTTCACACTATCTGACAAATAGAAAAATATTTCAATGTTTCATAATTCAATTGTTGTTTCAAAAAATATCAATTTGTTTATCAAAAATGCTGTAACAGAAATAACATAATAATTTCTTAGAACATAATGTTTTATACAATGATATAAGTAACTGCGGCAATCAATATGCCCTACTTACAGTAATTAAAATGTAGAATTCGTCTGGTAGAGTAGGTGCAAGTGCAATGAGAGCAAACCACCGTCTATGATATCTAGAAGGAGAGTGAGCCGGGCGCCTTATCCTCACGCTTGGTACAAGTCAAAACAAGAATTAAACTGTCCCACACGGAGAGCCTGTTCATGTTCATGTTCTGACATGCATATTGTACACAAGCTATAGAACCATAAAATACTCCATAATCCATATGCTTACATGAGATTAGTTAATATCAAGTGAATAATTCTAATCAAGTCTCATTAATTTGTTGAAATACTGATATTTGAAACTTTAAGGTATAATTGATGTAGGTGAGGGTTATTTCAATTCATTTTTGTTTGCTAATCTCAAGTTTAGACATAAAGAGGCACAATATTTTGACTACCAAATTTGATTTTTAACATGTTGACAAAATTGACACACCCTACCGGGGAGGGAACCCACGACCTCTCCCCTACAACACCCTCACTGTTTCGTACTCGACCTCTACCTCTATTTCTACCTTTGCCTCTACCTCTACCTCTACCTCTATCTCTACTTCTCCCTCTACCTCTAACTCACCATGTACAGGATCTGTTTATGGCGTCGTAAATCTCTCAGGACATACTAGAGTTCCTTGTCGGTCAGTTGATGCCAGAAAAGAACCAACGCCAAACTTGTTATGATCCATAGAGGAATACAAGTGATCGTGAGCCCTTCGTGCCCGGTGGCGAGTCCGGTGGTACAGTTTACAGAGGCGTGAAAGTTTTAACGCTCGTGCATGGCTAGCGCACAACCGTTGTCCGGCTGACAACGTACATTGACATAATTTTCCAGATGGTCGTGGTCGTCATAATCATGGTCGTGGTTGTTATAATCATGGTCGTGGTTGTTATAATCATGGTCGTGGTTGATATAATCATAGTCGTGGTTGTTATAATCATGGTCGTGGTTGTTATAATCATGGTCATGGTTGTTATAATCATGGTCGTGCTTGTTATAATCATGGTCGTGCTTGTTATAATCATGGTCGTGGTTGTTATAATCATGTTCCTGGTTGTTATAATCATGGTCATGGTTGTTATAATCATGGTCGTGGTTGTTATGATCATAGTCGTGTTGTTATGATCATAGTCGTGGTTGTTATAATCATGGTCGTGGGTGATATAATCATAGTCGTGGTTGTTATAATAATGCTCGTCGTTGTTATAATCATGGTCGTGGTTGTTATAATCGTGGTCGTGGTTGTTATATTAATGGTCGTGGTAATTATAATAATGGTCGTGGTTATTATAAACATGGTCGTGGTTGTTATAATCATGGTCGCGGTTGTTATAATCATGGTCGTGATTGTTACAATAAGGGTCGTACCTGAGACTAACACAGGTAGAATAAGCCCCACACCTTATCTTTAATCTAAATAAACCCAGATTAACCTCACACAATCAACAGGATTAGAGAACATTAGGATTGTACCACCAACACCGATACATTACACACTGGAATAATAACAAAACATTTAACCACATTTCCAATAGCTAATGTCTTACGGAACTGTAAGTATCTAGTATACTATAGAAAGGAATAGAATAAAGGTTAGAATTATTAGTTAAAGAAATATTCGCCATAAGGAGAGGTTAAAATCGCCCCCAAAATATTATGAATCACTAATGATCATTCCGAAATAAATTATATTATGAAGAGAAGTGACCTTGATTCTGGTTAGATTAGTCACCATCTGCTTAAGTCCTCACTTGTATTAAGTCATCATAGTCATCATCTACGTTAGTCAGTTTTAGGCCCATCTCACATGACTGACCGACCATCCATGTTCTTTCCGCGCGAATGTGTTAGTTCTCAATGCGTCTTATTATTTGGGCTGGTGGATGTAAGACCAGCTACCCTCACTGACGCAGCTATGGTCAATTTGGTGTTATTCTTGTTGATAAATGCCTTCTAATCTGTCTCAAGTCTATCCGTCCTGTCTATTGCCATCCTAACTGTCTGTTCGTCTGCGTGGTGTTTGACTGTAAGCCCGTCTGTACTCTTTGTGTTGTTAAATCTGTCTGTCTGATCCGTTGTTGGCGTGTGTCTGCCTGTTTGTCTAGTGTAAACCAGTCAGTCAGCTGTCTGTCTGTCATGTTAGTTGCCACATTGTCTATTTGTGCACGTATGAATCTGTCTATTTTTGTCAACCTCCTGTCTGTTTCACTGTCTATATTCACCCTGTATCTATTGTAGTCATCTTCTCCTGGCATTCCTGTTATTATCTTTTATCTGTTCTTATTTTCCATGAACCACATGAATAAGTATACACTGTAGCTGTAAGGTCGTCTGGTAACGTTGAAACTGCGCATCCAGATGCATGATGAAGCTCAGCTCCCCCCACCTGTTATCTCTAACTATTTTCTGTTTCCCCTTCTTTATTTATTCTTCTATTTACTCATCTTCCTTCCTTTACTAATCCAAACAACATTAAAAAAGTACGCTAAGAAAAAAGTGGATGGAGGTGGAGGGAGCCGTATGATAACTGCAATCGTGGGCTGACAGCGTACAGCAAATGAGGGTGCGCCAAGTCCCTAGACTTGCATCTTTCCCAGCGTAAATAAAATGGTCATGTTTTGGCTTTCTAAAGAAACCATCTATATGGGACCAGGTTTGCTCCTCTCTACGAATTTTTTCCAATTTTTCCACCAAGCTTGATGAAAAACGATTGTGCCGTTTCGGCTGCCCAGAACAGACACACACACACACACACACACACACACACACACACACACACACACGCCTAGTCCTATAGAAAGGTTGATCATCTATTACTGCTTATGTGTTGTTGCTGAGTGAGGACGTGACTGTCAGCATAGTGGCAGAGGTGTTGAGAGACTGGCATTATCTCCCCGTCTGACTCACAACTGTCAGACTCAAGAAGAAAACTACCATCAATGACCCTAATTGTTGATCACCTTGTTACCGTGAGTTATTACTACACTTTCTCCATCACCTCCTGAGACTCATTCACAACATCGGCAAATGAGGTAATTTTCCCACAAATTAAAAAAAAGTTTAATTTTCTTCTATAAGTAAAACAAAATATTGATCTTTCTGATGATGTAAATGTACTGTACGGTATCCTGAAGATACGACTATTCATATACTCTTGTGTTGTAGCGGAACAAATGATACTAGAAATATGATGGTATTTGTGGCAGTCAAGGTACAATACATAGCCAGTGACCCTTCAGTGCTTATTGGTCTAATTAATTAATCGGGATCTGGTGGAGTTACAGTGAAAATGCAGATTATGTCTTTTTACACACAAAAAAAAAAATTCTAAAATGTGTATATCATTTTAGTGTCATGTAAAAATTTGCCCAAATGTTTTATAACTTTTTTTTTACTTATAAGATAAAACACTATTTCCACATATTATCTCCTGTGAATAAAACTGGATCTTGGTTTCTTTGGAAATGCGAGAATATTTTTATATTTTTTAATTTTAATTTTTTATTTATTTATTTTATTTTTTAATTTCGTAATAATTTTTTCTGTTGTGTATGTTTCCTTCTCTCTCGTCACCATTTTCTAATTCTTTCTGGTGTTTTAGTAAAGACATTTTAGGTAAATGAACACAGTAGTTAAGCCAGTGGGAATATAAACCAGCGAATAATAGACAGCAGGTAACGTTAAGGTGAGTGAAATATTTGGTCCCAGTACTGACGGTCAGTGAGGACTACGACACACTGGGAAACGGAAGGTACCGACACTGCACTCGACCACCTTCACTGCCCAACTGTATAGTCAGGTACCCCTTCACAGGTGGGTAGCTTAAGGGTGCCCTGGGCCTTCAGCCAAAATATACTATAATAATGATAGTGTAAACGATTTAATTGGTTAACTATATTTGGTTAAAATAAAATACTCATGATGGTAGTTTAATAAATCTTATTTTCCTATATTTATGTTTGTAGTGATCGCTGCATAAGGCTGGTGTCAGGTTTCCTCTTCGAAAACTACATAGCCATTTTTTTTTGTCGTTTCTGGCTTAAATCAATCTTTTTTACTTCACAATGCTTAACAGCCCAAATATGGTGGAAACTACTCCGTATAAATATTTCTGAACCACTAAAACAAATGAAAACTGCCCCAAACTTCACCATTGCAAACAGAACTATTCTAGTTTCAGTATATTATGGTAGCATTATGTCTTGTTCCCCAAGATGATGTCGGTCATAGAATCACGTGAGGCGTGACGTCATGTGTGAAGGGTCTACAGAATGATATTTCCTTAAATCATCCAGATAATTAAGACAGTGTGACTTATGATTAGGAGAGCCCGAATGTTCAGGCAAAATACCAGAAACGCCTTCAGAGTATTTGACTCTTTTTACAATTTCAGCAAAAAATATCCATTTCCTCTTCATGCGCCAAGTATCGGGATCTCGTGGAGTTAAAGGAAAAATGCAAATAATCTTTTTTTTTACTTGAACAAATTATTCTAAAATGTATATTTCATTTTTGTGACATTTAAAAGTTTTTACAAATGTTTTATAACTTATTTTTACTAACAGGATAAAACAGTATTTGTGCATTTCCTCAACTGTGAATAAAAATGGTTCTTAGTTTCTCTCCCTTCCTTAAGTAAGCCGGAGGTAGTCAGCGCTGGTAGCCTGGCGGAGGTAACATTATCAAACACAATCTTTATAAATGTTAACCAGCTTAGAGTCAACCCACACGCCGCCCAACAACGGATCACTGACGGCGGTGGATAAACACATTAAATTCTCACAAGAAATTAATAGAAAATAACCTTCATTAACCTGTGGAATAAAAACTACATGTTATAGCTACACTGACAACACCTGTATGTTATTATCATACATTTCTGACAGACCTTTACTCCTCCTGTGTCAAGTGAAACACAGAAGCCACTGTTTACAAATACAACAAAAAGGACAACAAAATAGTTGACATTAACAGAGGTAAACACAGTCATATAGCATGTAGGCACACACCCACGTCCTCTGAGGCCAATAATATCTCGGAATTGGTGAATTCTGAACCTGTAACTTTGAGCCCTACCTAACTTAACCTAACCTAACAACAGTTACGATTACATTTAAGGTGAACTAAAAAGTGCCTCGTCTGAAGTCCTTCATTGTATTATGAATTCAGTAATTCCATCACTAATGTTGCTTCTATGTTGCACTGTTAAAAAATATTAACATCAAAGGTAATTTTTAAACTGTTTGGTACAGTGTTCTGTATTTTTCAATAGACAGTAATTGCTGACGCCCACGCCATATCATAATTAAAAAACATGGAAGCAGTACGGTGATCTAATTACATGAGAACAAGAAACCATTTAATTACGTGTCTAGAGCCAGCGGCTTTGGTGATATTTCCTGATTTAGAATTTTATGAAGAAAAAAAATAATTCTCACATATTCTGACGTATGGGATCAGACTTTCGAGAATACAGAATCATTTTGTTTTATTATATCTTACAGGAGTTACACGTGGACCTGTCCGCCAATATATAGAAATCGATACAAGATCTTCATTTATTTTTGTCATATGATGATATAAACCTGAGCTTAAGAAATGACTCAGTACAATACTGGAGGACTAAAATATGACGTGTGCGACATTACAGCACTTAACCACAGTATAAAGAATGGTCTCGTGTTCCAGCATAACAATAGTAGTGATGCCGCTGTTGTGGTAAATAATCCCCTAAGTTGTTGTGGATTCTTATCCTGGTGTTCTTCAAGTGACATATTCCAACTACATCTTACACGCACACACGCAAAGAGTTATCATAACACACAGGTATACATCACAACAGGGATATTAAGGCTTGTTATTGTCACCACCAATATCTCACACTTTCCGTCGTTCTTCAACTGTGTTAATTTATGGTGAAGGAAATATTACACTGATAATGGATGCCATCTGTGCGGCAGCTTTTATACAACTCCAATAAACTAAGATCGTTGTGTTGATCATGTCGCTGAAAGTTTAACCCCAACAGTAATACTAAATACCAACCCTTCCAGGCTCTCATTCTACACCCTGCCAGTCTCTCCTGCTTTGCCCTGCCAGTTACTCACTCCACACCCTGCCAGGCTCTCATTCCACACCCTACCAGCCTCTCCTGCTTTACCCTGCCAATTACTCCACACCCTGCCAGGCTCTCATTCCACACCCTGCCAGTCTCTCATGCTCTACGCTGCCAGTTATTCACTCCACACTCTGCCTGAACCCAACTCTCCCTCGTGGGTAGTGTGGCAGCATTAAGCGGCACTTGTGGAGGACGTGAAATAGTGAGCAGGTTAAAGGAAAATACTTGCTATTGTCGGTTAATAACACACAGGCGTCCGTACTCACCAACCACGTACACATGGTATTACGGGTTGGCATTAATCCAAGTCTATGTTATTTCAGTAGAAACAGACAGATATACATACAGAAGAGTGACAGACAGAAAAAGAAAGAGACATAGAGACAAAGAGATAAAGAGAAAGAAGGTAAACAATTCTCTCAACCTTACACCACCTTTTTCCTCTCCCACAATGACATCACGACACGACCCATCTGACGAAGCTATTTTCAAATAATTCACAGGTGTACAGGGGTCACACAAAACTGGCACTGTTTTTAATCTTCCCTGTGAGGGCAATGTAAGCATGAATTATTCGGTGTGGGATTGTAGAAAGGTGCGAGGTGGTAGAAAGGTGTGAGGTGGTAGAAAGGTGTGAGGTGGTAGAAAGATGTGAGGTGGTAGAAAGGAGGGAGGTGGTAGAAAGGTGTGAGGTGGTAGAAAGGTGTGAGGTGGTAGAAAGGAGGGAGGTGGTAGAAAGGTGTGAGGTGGTAGAAAGAAGGGAGGTGGTAGAAAGGTGTGAGGTGGTAGAAAGTTGTGAGGTGGTAGAAAGGTGTGAGGTGGTAGAAATTAGGGAGGTGGTAGAAAGGAGGGAGGTGGTAGAAAGGTGTGAGGTGGTAGAAAGGAGGGAGGTGGTAGAAAGGAGGGAGGTGGTAGAAAGGAGGGAGGTGGTAGAAAGGTGAGGTGGTAGAAAGGTGTGAGGTGGTAGAAAGGTGTGAAGTGGTATATACCTTACCTAGCCAGTCACACGGGGAAGTTGTCCTGGCGTGTCTGTTCAACACTTTAAGCTGAGGGTGTGTAAAGAACAGCTTCCTCCCCGACGTCATCCTCTAGTGAAAAAATGCTACACGCTACACACAACCTGTCAGTCTGTCACAGATCTCGTTTTGGTTTGTTTTTCTATGACGTAAGGTCATATATCTGCAGGTAAGTAATTTATTCACCACAGCCCATTACTGCGGGCAGGTATTTACTTACTCGGGTAAATTAGATCCCGTGATAAGTCTATAATCTTCATTAGGTAAAGAAAAGAAAATTTTTATACAGACAAATTTTAGAATTTGTTTTCCCATGTTCTGATTCCTTAACACCTTATATTCCCTACCCGTTACTCTTTTCTTCCTTAAGTCTCTACCACTCACTCACCGCTCGTGTTTTTTGGTGGCCTCACAGTCACCCATAGACCCTTTCTCTCCCTACCGTCTCTCACCTCTGTTCCCATAAAAAACATACAATACCGTTTTAATCTACATTATCTTATACACAGCATCTTGCATTAAAATTAATTTATACACTTTGCCCATACTCGTCCAAATACACCAACTTTACCATCTACTAACAAAGTAAATAGAGATGTTCACGTTCCTCTACAGAACACACACACACACACACACACACACACAGGAGGAGGAGGAACAGGAGTAGGCGCAGGTGGCTGGAACATCTGAAGACGCTGGAGGAACGAATTGTTAAGATAAGTTGGCCAAAGGAATGAGCAAAAGGCGAAGATGTGGAGTGGAGGAAGATCTTGAAAAACCACAGCCGGGACTACCAATGTGTGGTGTGAGGAGGCCAGGAAGAAAGGCTGTGTCCCTCAACTGGTGGAAGATGCTGACCCATTGACATCATGGTAATAGTTATAGCACTTTAATTTCTTACGGGAGCCGATATGCTATTCCGTCTACTTCAAGATTCACAATTTTTTTTTTAATCATCCCAAGACCAAAGTCACCATTCGAGATTTTCTAATGTATGTATATATGTATGTATGTATGTACGTATGTATGTATGTATGTATGTATGTATATATGTATGTATGTATATATGCATGTATGTATGTATGTATGTATGTATGTATGTATGTGGTGTATGTGTAAGAGTAATAATAATAATAATAATAATAAACGGTTTATTAATAGAGTTGCAGCCGGTGGCTGAAAATATACACTTACATTTGATTTAGACATAATGATATAATATGGGTTGAATACATTTACAGGGCTGTATAGTACTTAAATCAGGAGTTGTTTATTATTTTAACAATAGATGGGATGGTGCTATTCTTATATCTATGAGTGAGGGCTCTTATGGGCTGAATTTTGTTGTAGTGGCGGACTGCGTGACGTGGGTGGGGGGCTGCCGGTGGCAGGAGGTGGCGATCACGAGGGTGGTGCAGTAGTCCACTGCCAAACCTTGCTAGTGCTTGGTGGTGGGGGTCACTGAGGGATGGCATTTCCAGGGTGGAGAGAGCGTTGATGTAGCCGGATTATTCTGCGCTGAGCATGATTCTGCAGGCCCTTTTCTGTACCTTCTCTAGCCGACGTTGTTGGGTGGAGTCGAGAGAAGACGACCAGGCTGGTGACGCATACGTTAGTTTGGGGAGAATAAAGGCGTTGTAGATAGTCCTCAGCTCTGGCGTGGGTGTCCCAAGTAACATAAGTCGTCGTAGCATGTAGAGTCGGTACAAGGCTGCCTTGATTGTGTTATTTACATGGACCTTCCAGTCCAGTTTGGGGTCTATGGTGACACCCAGGAGTTTGGCAGACTGCACTAACTGGAGACGATGGGCACCCACTGAGACTACTGGAGCTTGCACTGTATGTGTGTGTGTGTGTCCATAGCGCCACAACACTAAGGGGTCTTCCTCGCTTCCTCAAAAAATCTTCACAAACCACCAAGATTGTGTGACTGAATTACCTCGTGTCGCACATAGGAAAGTTTATTTCTCTAACCCAGTGGCAATATTTTACAAGAGTTCAGGGGGTGAAAATGGCTAATGAAATGTGAGTGTAAAATCTAAAAAAAAAAAAATACTGACCTCATTATTATTGGTAGAATCCATTCACGAGTTAATAAATGACAAATAACAAACAAAATTTTCAGAAGATCAAACACTGAGCCTAACTAACAGTAGCTACACAATAAAACCATTCTATAGACATGAACGTGTATAATTATAGTCAACAATATGGTGTAAGACTCGTCAGAACGTGTGATTTACTGTGTTTGTGTTTAAATGAAGCTTCAACACCGATGCTTAATTTTACATTGACATAAACTTGTGAAAAACATAAAATATGGATGTTTAAGTCTCCCAGCAGCCCTACACACCTACAACTAGTCCCCCAACACACCTCCCTGACTACTTGAAAAACGTGGCCTCCAGCCTCCCACAATAGCCACACCTTCGCCGCCATTGCATTACCTTAATATTAAATATCCTAATACAAGAGTAGCTATCCTATCTGTGTTGAATTAGTTGAGCCGCAGATCTATGCGGCATTCAGTGACTGTAGCCTCATAGCCAATATCTGCACCTCCCTGACTACTACTACACATAAATATATTTCTTAAGCTCTTCACAACAAAATGACGAGTAAGTTAAATATTACTTCATCACCTTAGGCTAAGACGAGTAAAAGGGGAAAACTTTTCCCAAAGCTTCCCCCAACCTTTAACATTTCCAGGAACTGAGGCACGCAGCTGGTCTGGGTCGTGCGGGGAATAGTGCGAGCTGTTAATATCTAGTATATGTGAGAAGTGAGCTGTATACACCGGTCCTTGTTGGCTGGGAGTGTAGTGTGCTGACCGGGAAGTAAGTTATTACCCTGTTTGTGGTGTTACGATGTGTGGGAACCTCCAGACATTATAACGTTCTTCTGATATATATACAAATGATATATTTCTAAATAAAATATATGGACTAAAACTAAATTAATTCTTTTAAGCAGGACTTCTGATTAGACGCGAGAATATAAGGATCAAAACAAAACATTTATAATAGGGTGATATTACATTAGTCTTTAGTGTCCGCGTGTATGAAGTTATGTATAACCAATGAGTCTCCATCTATATGTCAGTTTTAGGATTTTAGGTCAATTATTTATATACAAAAATACATCTGAAAACAATGGGGATATATAAACTGACAAAGAATATGATGCTACCATGAGATAGTTGAATGGTCTTGAGGGGTCCTACATATAAGACCTTTGTAGTTCACCACAAACTTGGTTCCTTTTGTCCCTGAAAGCTGTATGGACCTGTATATGAAAAACTATATATAAAATGCTTCTACAAGGACTAAACCTGAGTTACATAGTAGTATAAGAAACTTTTCAGACTTAAACTTTTATAACTTATGTCCGAAACGGATTAATGCTGAAATTAACTAACGAGTATTATGCAAACCATCCATGAGAAATATATTGGAGGTAAAAATATAAAAGATAATGTCATTTGAAAATCCCCAAAACCTCTACCGCCTAGAACTAATGTATCATCCATCAAAGTTAACATATATTAAAAAAATTGATTAATCAAGAAACTAAGGAATCCTTCAAGAAATTGTATCTGAATATGGTTATGTTAGGTTATGTCACGAGAGGATACTTTTTTTTGGGGGGGGGGGGTGGGGGGGGGGGGTGGGGGGGGGGGGATTAGCCCACCCGGGCACAGGTCACTGACCCACATAGGGGCCTGGAGGCGAAACTGTAATAATAATAATAATAATAATAATAATAATAATAATAATAATATTAATAATAAAGAACCATAAAGAAATATGCAAAAAAATAAAAAAGATCAATAATGAAAAACACTACAGGTGCTCCTCTACTTACGAACGAGTTACGTTTCTGAGGCTTGTTTGTAGGTCCAATTTTACTCTTGTAGATACCAAACATATTGTAAAAAATCAAAAGATTATGGATATTTAGTACAGCTATACCCTTTAATACAGCGTTAAAACCTGGCTCACTCTTCTCCTCTTAGGTAATATATGTTCTATCTGGAATTTTCTTCAAAATAATCCACTTTTATCCACAATAAACACCTGTTCTGGCAGGCAACCCCTCTCAGTGATGATGTTTGTATCTCTGAAAGTTTTTAAGTTGAACGTTCTTAAGAATAGGAGCACCTGTATATGTACAGTATGTTGTGTCGTCAATAGTAAGAGAAACAATTGATACCCTGCAATTGTGTGTAAATGAGGCATAGAGTCAGATCAGCAACCTGGGACTTGGTCACAATTTTCTTCATGCCATATGGCAGCAGGGTCTACCATTAGACAACACATTATATAACTCAGTGCCTCTAATTCTCACCAAATGTTGATAAATTCATAATATTGAATACAGAAAAATATTTCCCATATATTTTTCCTTCCTGTGATTTTTTAACATAAAGATAAAGAAAGAGAAGAAGCACCAGAAGTAGGACCCCACACGCTAGATAATAAAGCGCATCGTTATAAATGAATCTCAACCAGGACTAGTGAAAATAATATCACGTGATACTGAAAGGAAAAAAAGAGCTTGACTAGCATTAACTAGTTCTGTGGGGCACTAGATCAGTTGAGGCAGTTGTTCCTAATGTGTTGTCACCAAATACCACAAATAAGTATAAAATTACGTCAATTACTATGAAGTACAATTCATTACTTGCATATAAAGTTTAAGACTTATACATGGTCTAATAAGTGGAGTTTCATGAATTGCCTTACTCTACGTCAGCCAGCCACTCCCCGTCGCTCTTTTGAGGATTAAGCCACATAATAATTATGAGAAGAAATATATTGAAAACTTGTTAAATAATTAGGGACACCAAGATCATTATTATAATTTAGTTCTGGTAGAGGTATTTCAGGTTATATAAATAGTACAATACAATAAAACCAACGTAATAAAGGAGAGGACGAATCCTGAGACATCTGAGACGAATATGAAACATCAACAACATGAGTGAGAAATGTCATGAAAGGTAAATATTTGTGTCTGAATGGCGGTGGGGCGTGGAGGAAGGCAGGTGGTGCGGTGGAGCATGGAGGAAGGCAGGTGGTGTGGTGGAGCGTGAAGGAAGGTAAGTGGTATGGTGGAGTATGAAGGAAGGCAGGTGGTGTGTTGGAGAGTGAAGGAAGGCAGGTGGTGTGGTGGAGCCAGAAGAATGGCAGGTGGTGTGTTGGAGTGTGGAGGAAGGCAGGTGGTGTGTTGGAGCCTGGAGGAAGGCAGGTGGTGTGGTGGAGCGTGAAGGAAGGCAGGTGGTGTGGTGGAGCGTGAAGGAAGGCAGGTGGTGCGGGCCAGCGTGAAGAAAGGTAGGTGGTGTGGTGGAGCGTGGGGGAAGGCAGGTGGTGTGGTGGAGCTTAAAGGAAGGCAGGTGGTGTGGTGGAGCGTGAAGGAAAGCAGGTGGTGCGATGGAGCGTGGAGGAAGGCAGGTGGTATGTTGGAGCGTGGAGGAAGGCAGGTGGTGAGGTGGCATGTAGAGGTAGGCAGGTGGTGTGGTGGAGTGTGAAGGAAGGCAAGTGATGTGGTGGAGCATAGAGGAAAGCAAGTGGTGTGGTGGAGCGTGAAAGAAAGCAGGTGGTGCGATGGAGCGTGGAGGAAGGCAGGTGGTGTGGTGGAGTGTGGAGGCAGGCAGGTGGTGAGGTGGCACGTGGAGGAAGGCAGGTGGTATAGTGGAGCGTGAAGGAAGGCAGGTGATGTGTTGAAGCGTGAAGGAAGGAAGGTGGTGTGGTGGAGCGTGAAGGAAAGCAGGTGGTGTGTTGGAGGATGGAGGAATGCAGGTGGTGTGTTGGAGCGAGGAGGAAGGCAGGTAGTGTGGTGGAGCGTGAAGGAAGGCAGGTGGTGTGGGGGAGCGTGAAGGAAGGCAGGTGGTGTGATGGAGCATGAAGGAAGACAGGTGGTGTGTTGGAGCGTGAAGGAAGCTAGGGGGTGTGGTGGAGCGTGAAGGAAGGCGGGTGGTGTGGTGGAACGTGAAGGAAGGCAGGTGGTGTGGTAGAGCCTGAAAGAAAGCAGGTGGTGTGGTGGAGCGTGAAGGAAGGCAGGTTATGTGGTGGAGCGTGAAGGAAGGCAGGTGGTATGTTGGACCGTGAAGGAAGGCAGGTGGTGTGGTGGAGCGTGAAGGAAGGCAGGTGGTATGTTGGAGCGTGAAGAAAGTCAGGTGGTATTGTGGAGCGTGAATGAAGGCAGGTGGTAAGTTGGAGCGTGAAGGAAGGCAGGTGGTGTTTTGGAGCGTGGAGGAAGGTAGGTGGTGTGGTGGAGCGTGAAGTAAGGCAGGTGGTATGTTGGACCGTGGATGAAGGCAGGTGGTGTGGTGGAGCGTGAAGGAAGGCAGGTGGTATGTTGGCGCGTGAAGGAAGGCAGGTGGTGTGGTGGAGCGTGAAGGAAGGCAGGTGGTATGTTGGAGCGTGAAGGAAGGCAGGTGGTGTATTGGAGCGTGGAAGAATGCAGGTGGTGTGTTGGTTCCTGAATGAAGGCAGGTGGTGTGTTGGAGCGTGGAGGAAGGCAGGTGGTGTAGTGGAGCATGGAGGAAGGCAGGTGGTGTGGTGGAGCGTGAAGGAAGGCAGGTGGTATGTTGGATCGTGAAGGAAGGCAGGTGGTGTGGTGGAGCGTGAAGGAAGGCAGGTGGTAAGTTGGAGAGTGGAGGAATGCAGGTGGTGTGGTGGAGCCTGAAGGAAGGCAGGTGGTGTGTTGGAGCGAGGAGGAAGGCAGGTGGTGTAGTGGAGCGTGAAGGAAGGCAGGTGGTGTGGTGGATTGTGAAGGAAGGCAGGTGGTATATTGGAGCGTGAAGGAAGGCAGGTGGTGTGTTGGAACGTGAAGGAAGGCAGGTGGTGTGTTGGAGCGTGGAGGAAGGCAGGTGGTGTGGTGGAGCCTGAAGGAATGCAGGTGGTGTGTTGGAACGTGGAGAAAGGCAGGTGGTGTAGTGGAGTGTAAAGGAAGGCAGGTGGTGTGGTGGAGCGTGAAGGAAGTCAGGTGGTATGTTGGAGCGTGATGGATGGCAGGTGGTGCGGTGGAACATGAAGGAAGACAGGTGGAGTGGTGGAGCGTGATGGAAGGCAGGTGGTCAGGTGGCACGTAGAGGAAAGCAGGTGGTATGGAAGAGCGTGAAGGATGGCAGCTGATGTGGTGGAGGGTGAAGGAAGACAGGTGGTGAGGTGGAGCGTGAAGGAAGACAGGTGGTTGGTGGAGCGTGGAGGAAGGCAGGTGGTGTGTTGGTGCGTGAAGGAAGGCAGGTGGTGAGTTGGAGCTTGGAGGAAGGCAGGTGGTGAGGTGGCATGTGGAGGAATGCAGGTGGTGTGGTGGAGCATGAAGAAAGGCAGGTGGTGTGTTGGAGCGTGAAGGAAGGCAGGTGGTGTGGTGGAGTGTGAAGGAAGGCACGTGGTGTTTTGGAGAGTGGAAGCAGGCAGGTGGTGAGGTGGCATGTGGAGGAAAGCAGGTGGTGTGGTGGAGCGTGAAGGAAGGCAGGTGGTGTGGTGTAGCATGAAGGAAGGCAGGTGGTGTGTTGGAACGTGAAGGAAAGCAGGTGGTGTGCTGGAGCCTGAAGGAAGGCAGGTTGTGTGTTTGAGCATGGAGAAAGGCAGGTGGTGTAGTGGAGCGTGAAGGAAGGCAGGTGGTGTGGTGGAGCATGAAGGAAGGCAGGTGGTGTGGTGGAGCGTGGAGAAAGGCAGGTGGTGTGTTGGAGCGTGAAGGAAGGCAGGTGGTGTGATGGAGCATGAAGGAAGGCAGGTGGTGTGTTGTAGCGTGGAGGAAGACAGGTGGTGAGGTGGTACGTGGAGGAAGGCAGGTGGTGTAGTGGAGCGTGAAGGAAGGCAGGTGATGTGGTAGAGCGTGAAGAAAGGCAGGTGGTGAGGTGGAGCGTGAATAAAGGCAGGTGGTGCGGTGGAACGTGAAGGAAGGCAGGTGGTGTGGTGGAGCGTGAAGGAAGGCAGGTGGTGTGGTGGAGCGTGAAGGAAGGCAGGTGGTGTGGTGGAGCGTGAAGGAAAGCAGGTGGTGAGGTGGTACGTGGACTAAAGGAGGTGGTGTGGTGGAGCGTGAAGGAAGGCAGGTGATGTGGTAAAGCGTGAAGGAAGGCAGGTGGTGAGGTACAGCGTGAAGGAAGGCAGGTAGTGTGGTGGAGCGTGAAGGAAGGTAGGTGGTGTGATGGAGCATGAAGGAAAGCAGGTGGTATGTTGGTGCGTGATGGATGGCAGGTGGTGCGGTGGAGCGTGAAGGAAGGCAGGTGGTATGTTGGACGTGATGGATGGCAGGTGGTGCGGTGGAGCGTGAAGGAAGACAGGTGGTGTGGTGGAACGTGATGGAAGGCAGGTGGTCAGGTGGCACGTGGAGGAAAGCAGGTGGTGTGTTGGAGCGTGAAGAAAGGCAGGTGGTGTAGTGGAGCGTGACGGAAGGCTGGTGGTGAGGTGGAGCGTGAAGGAAGGCAGGTGGTATGTTGGAGCTTGATGGATGGCAGGTGGTGCGGTGGAGCGTGATGGAAGACAGGTGGTGTGGTGGAGCGTGATGGAAGGAAGGTGGTCAGGTAGCACGTGGAGGAAAGCAGGTGGTGTTTTGGAGAGGGGAAGAATGCAGATGGTGAGGTGGCACGTGGAGGAAGGCTGGTGGTGTGGTGGAGCGTGAAGGAAGGCAAGTGGTGTGATGTAGAATGAAGGAAGGCAGGTGGTGTGTTGGAGCGCGAAGGAAGGCAGGTGGTGTGTTGGAGCGTGAAGGAAAGCAGATGGTGTGTTGGAGCGTGGAGGAAGGCAGGAGGTGTGGTGGAGCCTGAAGGAATGCAGGTGGTGTGTTGGAGCGTGGAGAAAGGCAGGTGGTGTAGTGGTGCGTGAAGGAAGGCAGGTGGTATGTTGGAGCGTGATGGATGGCAGGTGGTGCGGTGGAGCGTGAAGGAAGACAGGTGGTGTGGTGGAGCGTTATGGAAGGCAGGTGGTCAGGTGGCATGTGGAGGAAAGCAAAGCAGGTGGTGTGGTGGAGCGTAAAGGAAGGCAGGTGATGTGGTGGAGGGTGAATGAAGGCAGGGGGTGAGGTGGAGCGTGAAGGAAGACAGGTGGTTGGTGGAGCGTGAAGGAAGGCAGGTGATGTGGTGGAGCGTGAAGGAAGGCAGGTGGTGTGGTGGAGCGTGAAGGAAGGCTGGTGGTATGTTGGAGCGTGAAGGAAGGCAGGTGGTGTGTTGGAGCGTGAAGGAAGGCAGGTGGTGTGGTGGAGCGTGAAGGAAGGCAGGTGGTGTGGTGGAGCGTGAAGGAAGGCAGGTGGTGTGTGGAGCGTGAAGGAAGGCAGGTGGTGTGGTGGAGCGTGAAGGAAGGCAGGTGGTGTGGTGGAGCGTGAAGGAAGGCAGGTGGTGTGTGGAGCGTGAAGGAAGGCAGGTGGTGTGGTGGAGCGTGAAGGAAGGCAGGTGGTGTGGTGGAGCGTGAAGGAAGGCAGGTGGTGTGGTGGAGCGTGAAGGAAGGCAGGTGGTGTGTTGGAGCGTGAAGAAGGCAGGTGGTGTGGTGGAGCGTGAAGGAAGGCAGGTGGTGTGGTGGAGCGTGAAGGAAGGCAGGTGGTGTGGTGGAGCGTGAAGGAAGGCAGGTGGTGTGGTGGAGCGTGAAGGAAGGCAGGTGGTGTGGTGGAGCGTGATGAAGGCAGGTGGTGTGGTGGAGCGTGAAGGAAGGCAGGTGGTGTGGTGGAGCGTGAAGGAAGGCAGGTGGTGTGGTGGAGCGTGAAGGAAGGCAGGTGGTGTGGTGGAGCGTGAAGGAAGGCAGGTGGTGTGTTGGAGCGTGAAGGAAGGCAGGTGGTGTGGTGGAGCGTGAAGGAAGGCAGGTGGTATGTTGGAGCGTGAAGGAAGGCAGGTGGTGTGGTGGAGCGTGAAGGAAGGCAGGTGGTATGTTGGAGCGTGAAGGAAGGCAGGTGGTGTGGTGGAGCGTGAAGGAAGGCAGGTGGTGTGTTGGAGCGTGAAGGAAGGCAGGTGGTGTGTTGGAGCGTGGAGGAAGGCAGGTGGTGTGGTGGAGCGTGAAGGAAGGCAGGTGGTATGTTGGAGCGTGGATGAAGGCAGGTGGTGTGGTGGAGCGTGAAGGAAGGCAGGTGGTGTGTTGGAGCGTGAAGAAGCAGGTGGTGTGGTGGAGCGTGAAGGAAGGCAGGTGGTGTGTTGGAGCGTGGAGGAAGGCAGGTGGTGTGTTGGAGCGTGGAGGAAGGCAGGTGGTGTGGTGGAGCGTGAAAGAAGGCAGGTGGTATGTTGGAGCGTGGATGAAGGCAGGTGGTGTGGTGGAGCGTGAAGGAAGGCAGGTGGTATGTTGGAGCGTGAAGGAAGGCAGGTGGTGTGGTGGAGCGTGAAGGAAGGCAGGTGGTGTGGTGGAGCGTGGAGGAAGGCAGGTGGTGTGGTGGAGCGTGAAGGAAGGCAGGTGGTGGTGGAGCGTGAAGGAAGGCAGGTGGTGTGGTGGAGCGTGAAGGAAGGCAGGTGGTGTGTTGGAGCGTGAAGGAAGGCAGGTGGTGTGGTGGAGCGTGAAGGAAGGCAGGTGGTGTGGAGCGTGATGGATGGCAGGTGGTGTGGTGGAACCTGAAGGAATGCAGGTGGTGTGTTGGAGCGTGGAGAAAGGCAGGTGGTGTAGTGGAGCGTGAAGGAAGGCTGGTGGTGTGGTGGAGCGTGAAGGAAGGCAGGTGGTATGTTGGAGCGTGATGGATGGCAGGTGGTACGGTGGAGCGTGAAGGAAGACAGGTGGTGTGGTGGAGCGTGATGAAAGGCAGGTGGTCAGGTGGCACGTGGAGGAAAGCAGGTGGTGTGGTGGAGCGTGAAGGAAGGCAGGTGGTGTGGTGGAGCGTGAAGGAAGGCAGGTGGTGTGGTGGAGCGTGAAGGAAGGCAGGTGGTGTGGTGGAGCGTGAAGGAAGGCAGGTGGTGTGGTGGAGCGTGAAGGAAGGCAGGTGGTATGTTGAGCGTGATGGAAGGCAGGTGGTGCGGTGGAGCGTGAAGGAAGACAGGTGGTGTGGTGGAGCGTGATGAAAGGCAGGTGGTCAGGTGGCACGTGGAGGAAGGCAGGTGGTGTGGTGGAGCGTGAAGGAAGGCAGGTGGTGTGTTGGAGCGTGAAGGAAGGCAGGTGGTGTGTTGGAGCGTGAAGGAAGGCAGGTGGTGTGTTGGAGCGTGAAGGAAGGCAGGTGGTGTGGTGGAGCGTGGAGGAAGGCAGGTGGTGTGGTGGAGCGTGAAGGAAGCAGGTGGTGTGTTGGAGCGTGGAGGAAGGCAGGTGGTGTGGTGGAGCGTGAAGGAAGGCAGGTGGTGTGGTGGAGCGTGAAGGAAGGCAGGTGGTATGTTGGAGCGTGAGGAAGGCAGGTGGTCGGTGGAGCGTGAAGGAAGACAGGTGGTGTGGTGGAGAGTGATGAAAGTCAGGTGGTCAGGTGGCACGTGGAGTAGGGCAGGTGGTGTGTTGGAGAGTGAAGGAAGGCAAGTGGTGAGTTGGAGCTTGGAGGAAGGTAGGTGGTGATTTAGCATGTGGAGGAAGGCAGGTTGTGTGGTAGAGCATGAAGGAAGGCAGGTGGTGTGTTGGAGCATGAAGGAAGGCAGGTGGTGTGGTGGAGCGTGAAGGAAGGCAGATAGTGTTTTGGAGAATGGAAGCAGGCACGTGGTGAGGTGGCACGTGGAGGAAAACAGGTGGTGTGGTGGAGCGTGAAGGAAGGCAGGTGGTGTGGTGTAGCGTGAAGGAAGGCAGGTGGTGTGTGGAGCGTGAAGGAAGGCAGGTGGTGTGGTGGAGCGTGAAGGAAGGCAGGTTGTGTGTTGGAGCGTGGAGGAAGGCAGGTGGTGTGTTGGAGCGTGAAGGAAGGCAGGTGATGTGGTGGAGCATGAAGGAAGGCAGGTGGTGTGGTGGAGCGTGAATAAAGGGAGGTGGTGTGGAGGAGCATGAAGGAAGGCAGGTGATGTGTTGTAACGTGGAGGAAGGTAGGTGGTGTAGTGGAGCGTGAAGGAAGGCAGGTGATATAGTGCAGCGTCCAGAATGGCAGGTGGTGAGTTGGAGCGTGAATAAAGGCAAGTGGTGCGGTGGAACGTGAAGGAAGGCAGGTGGTGAGGTGGAGCGTGAAGGAAGCCAGGTGGTGTGGTGGAGCGTGAAGGAAGGCAGGTGGTGTGGTGGAGCGTGAAGGAAAGCAGTCGGTGAGGTGGCATGTGGACTAAAGCAGGTGGTGTGGTGGAGCGTGAAGGAAGACAGGTGATGTGGTAAAGCGTGAAGGAAGGCATGTGGTGTGGTGGAGCGTGAATAAAAAGAGGTGGTGCGGTGGAGCATGAAGAAAGGCAGAGGGTGTGGTGGAGCGTGATGGAAGGTAGGTAGTGTAGTGGAGCGTGAAGGAAGGCAGGTGGTGTGTTGAAGTGTGAAGGATAGGCAGGTGGTGTGGTGGAGCGTGAAGGAAGGCAGGTGGTGTGTTGAAGCGTGAAGGACGGCAGGTGGTGCATTGGAGCGTGAAGGAAGGCAGGTGGTGTGGTGGAGCGATGAAGGAAGGCAGGTGATGTGGTGGAGTGTGAAGGAAGGCAGGTGGTGTGTTGGAGCGTGGAGGAAGGCAGGTGGTGAGGTGGTACGTGGAGGAAGGCAGGTTGTGTGGTGTAGCGTGAAGGAAGCCAGGTGATGTGGTGGAGCGTGAAGGAAGGCAGGTGGTGGGGTTGAGTGTGAAGAAAGGCAGATGGTGCGGTGGAGCGTGAAGGAAGGCACTTGGTGTGGTGAGGCGTGAAGAATGGCAAGGTGGTGTGTTGAAGCGTGAAGGAAGGCAGGTGGTGCGGTGGAGCGTGAAGGAAGGCAGGTGGTGTGGTGGAGAGTGAAGGAAGGCAGGTGGTGCGGTGGAGTGTGAAGGAAGGCAGGTGGTGTGGTGAAGCGTGAAGGAAGGCAGGTGGTGTGGTGGAGCGTGAAGGAAGGCAGGTGATGTGGTGGAGCGTGAAGGAAGGCAGGTGGTGTGGTGGAGCGTGAAGAAAGTCAGGTGGTGAGGTGGCACGGGAGGAAAGCAGGTGGTGTGGTGGAGCGTGAAGGAAGGCAGGTGGTGTGGTGGAGCGTGAAAGAAGGCAGGTGGTGAGGTGGCATGTGGAGGAAGCAGGTGGTGTGGTGGAGCGTGAAGGAAGGCAGGTGGTGTGGTGGAGCATGAAGGAAGGCAGGTGGTGTGTTGGAACGTGAAGGAAGGCAGGTGGTGTGGTGGAGCCTGAAGGAAGGCAGGTTGTGTGTTTGAGCATGGAGGAAGGCAGGTGGTGTAGGGGAGCGTGAAGGAAGGCAGGTGCTGTGCTGGAGCGTGAAGGAAGGCAGGTGGTGTGGTGGAGCGTGAAGGAAGGCAGGTGGTGTGGTGGAGCATGAAGGAAGGCAGGTGTGTGGTGGAGCGTGAAGGAAGGCAGGTGGTGAGGTGGCACGTGGAGGAAAACAGGTGGTGTGGTGGAGCGTGAATAAAGGGAGGTGGTGCGGTGGAGCCTGAAGGAAGGCGGGTGGTATGTTGGATTGTGAATGAAGGCAGGTGGTGAGGTGGAACGTAGAGGAAGGCAGGTGGTGTGGTGTAGCGTGGAGGAAGGCAGGTGATGTGGTGGAGCATGAAGGAAGGCAGGTTGTGCGATGGAGCGTGAAGGAAGGCAGGTGGTATGTTGGTGCGTGAAGGAAGGCAGGTGGTGTGGTGGAGCCTGAAGGAAGGCAGGTTGTGTGTTTGAGCATGGAGGAAGGCAGGTGGTGAGGTGGCATGTGGAGGAAAGCAGGTGGTGTGGTGGAGCGTGAAGGAAGGCAGGTGGTGTGGTGTAGCATGAAGGAAGGCAGGTGGTGTGTTGGAACGTGAAGGAAGGCAGGTGATGTGGTGGAGCGTGAAGGAAAGCAGGTGGTGAGGTGACACGTGGAAGAAAGCAGGTGGTGTGGTGGAGCATGATGGAAGACAGGTGATGTGGTTGAGCCTGAAGGAAGGCAGGTGGTGAGGTGGAGCGTGAATAAAGGGAGGTGGTGCGGTGGAGTGTGAAGGAAGGCAGGTGGTGTGGTGGAGCGTGAAGGAAGGCAGGTGGTATGTTGGAGCGTGAAGAAAGGCAGGTGGTGTGGTGGAGCCTGAAGGAAGGCGGGTGGTATGTTGGATTGTGAATGAAGGCAGGTGGTGAGGTGGAACGTAGAGGAAGGCAGGTGGTGTGGTGTAGCGTGGAGGAAGGCAGGTGATGTGGTGGAGCATGAAGGAAGGCAGGTTGTGCGATGGAGCTTGGAAAAAGGCAGGTGGTGTGGTGGAGCTGGAGGAAGGGAGGTTGTGAGGTAGCACGTGGCGGAAGGCAAGTGGTGTGGTGGAGCGTGAAGGAAGGCAGGTGATGTGGAGGAGCGTGAAGAAAGGCAAGTGGTCAGATGGAGCGTGAAGGAAGGCAAGTGGTGCGGTGGAGCACGAAGGAAGGCAGGTGGTGTGATGGAGAATGAAGGTAAGCAGGTGATGTGGTGGAGCGTGAAGGAAGGCAGGTGGTGAGATGGAGCGTGAATAAAGGAAGGTGGTGTGGTGGAGCTTCAAGGAGGGCAGGTGGTGTGGTGGAGCGTGAAGGAAGGCAGGTAGTGGTGGAGCGTGAAGGAAGGCAGGAGGTATGTTGAAGCGTGAAGGAAGGCAAGTGGTGCGGTGGAGAATGAAGGAAGGCAGGTGATGTGGTGGAGCGTGAAGGTAGGCAGGAGGTGTGTTGGAGCGTTAAGGAAGGCAGGTGATGTGTTGAAGCGTTAAGGAAGGCAGGTGGTGCGTTGGAGCGTGAAGGAAGGCAGATGGTGTGGGGAAGCGTGAAGGAAGGCAGGTGCTGTGCTGGAGCGTGAAGGAAGGCAGGTGGTGCGGTGGAGCGTGATGGAAGGCAGGTGGTGTGGTAGAGCGTGAAGGAAGACAGGTGGTGTGCTGGAGCGTGAATGAAGGCAGGTGGTGTGGTGGAGCGTGATGGAAGGCATATGGTGTGGTGGAGCGTGAAGGAATGCAGGTGGTGAGGTGGCACGTGGAGGAAAGCAGGTGGTGTGGTGGAGCGTGAAGGAAGGCAGGTGATGTGATGGAACGTGAAGGAAAGCAGGTGGTGAGGTGGCACGTGGAGGAAAGCAGGTGGTGTGGTGGAGCGTGAAGGAAGACAGGTGATGTGGTGGAGCGTGAAGGAAGGCAGGTGGTGAGGTGGAGCGTGAAGGAAGGCAGGTGGTGTGGTGGAGCGTGAAGGAAGGCAGGTGGTGTGGTGGAGCGTGAAGGAAGGCAGGTGGTGTGTTGGAGCATGGTGTAAGGCAGGTGGTGAGGTGGTACGTGGAGGAAGGCGGGTGGAGTGGTGGAGCGTGAAGGAAAGCAGGTGATGTGGTAGAGTGTGAAGCAAGGCAAGTGGTGAGGTGGAGCGTGAATAAAGGCAGGTGGTGCGGTGGAGCGAGAAGGAAGGCAGGTGGTGTGGTGGAGAGTGAAGGAAGGCAAGTGGTATGATGGAGCGTGAATGAAGCCAGGTGGTGTGTTGGAACGTGAAGGAAGGCAGGTGATGTTGTGGAGCCTGAAGTATGGCAGGTGGTGTGTTGGAGTGTGGAGGAAGGCAGGTGGTGTAGTGGAGCGTGAAGGAAGGCAGGTGGTGTGGTGGAGCGTGAAGGAAGGCATTTGGTATGTTGGAGCGTGAAGGAAGAAAGGTGGTGTGTTGGAATGTGAAGGAAGGCAGGTGATTTGGAGGAGAGTGAAGGAAGGCAGGTGGTGTGTTGTAGCATGAAGGAAGGCAGGTGGTGCGATGGAGCTTGGAAAAAGGCAGGTGGTGTGGTGGAGCTGGAGGAAGGGAGGTTGTGAGGTGGCACGTGGAGGAAGGCAGGTGGTGTGGTGGAGCGTGAAGGAAGGCAGGTGATGTGGTGGAGCGTGAAGAAAGGCAGGTGGTGAGATGGAGCGTGAAGGAAGGCAAGTGGTGCAGTGGAGCATGAAGGAAGGCAGGTGGTGTGGTGGAGCGTGAAGGTAGGCAGGTGATGTGGTGGAGCGTGAAGGAAGGCAGGTGGTGAGATGGAGCGTGAATAAAGGGAGGTGGTGAGGTGGAACGTGAAGGAGGGCAGGTGGTGTGGTGGAGCATGAAGGAAGGCAGGTAGTGTGGTGGAGCGTGAAGGAAGGTAGGTGGTATGTTGAAGCGTGAAGGAAGGCAAGTGGTGTGGTGGAGCATGAAGGAAGGCAGGTGATGTGGTGGAGCGTGAAGGTAGGCAGGAGGTGTGGTGGAGCGTTAAGGAAGGCAGGTGATGTGTTGAAGCGTTAAGGAAGGCAGGTGGTGCGGTGGAGCGTGAAGGAAGGCAGATGGTGTTGGGGAGCGTGAAGGAAGGCAGGTGCTGTGCTGGAGCGTGAAGGAAGGCAGGTGGTGCGGTGGAGCGTGATGGAAGGCAGGTGGTGTGGTAGAGCGTGAAGGAAGACAGGTGCTGTGCTGAAGTGTGAATGAAGGCAGGTGGTGTGATGGAGCGTGATGGAAGGCAAATGGTGTGGTGGAGCGTGAAGGAAAACAGGTGGTGAGGTGGCACGTGGAGGAAAGCAGGTGGTGTGGTGGAGCATGAAGGAAGGCTGGTGATGTGGTGGAGCATGAAGGAAAGCAGGTGGTGAGGTGGCATGTGGAGGAAAGCAGGTGGTGTGGTGGAGCGTGAAGGAAGACAGGTGATGTGGTGGAGCGTGAAGGAAGGAAGGTGGTGAGGTGGAGCGTGAATAAAGGGAGGTGGTGCGGTGGAGCGTAAAGGAAGGCAGGTGGTGTGGTACGGCGTGAATGAAGGCAAATGGTGTGGTGGAGCGTGAAGGAAAGCAGGTGGTGTGGTGGAGCGTGAAGTAAGGAAGGTGATGTGGTGGAGTGTGAAGGAAGGCAGCTGGTGAGGTGGAGCGTGAAGGAAGTCAGGTGGTATGTTAGAGCCTGAAGGAAGGCAGGTGGTGTGTTGGAGCATGGAGGAAGGCAGTTGGTGTAGTGGAGCATGAAGGAAGGCAGGTGCTGTGTTGAAGCGTGAAGGAAGGCAGGTGGTGCGGAGGAGCGTGAAGGAAGGCAGGTGGTGTGGTGGAGCATGAAGGAAGGCAGGTGGTGTGTTGGAGCGTGAAGGAAGAAAGGTGGTGTGGTGGAGCCTGAAGGAAAGCAGGTGGTGAGGTGGCACGTGGAGGAAAGCAAGTTTTGTGGTGGAGCGTGAAGGAAGGCAGGTGATGTGGTGGAGCGGGAAGGAAGGCAGGTGGTGTGTTGAAGCGTGAAGGAAGGCAGGTGGTGCGGTGGAGAGTGAAGGAAGGCAGGTGGTGTGGTGGAGCGTGAAGGAAGGCAGGTGGTGAGGTTGAGCGTGAAGGAAGGCAGGTGGTGTGTTGGAGCGTGGAGTAAGGCAGGTGGTGAGGTGGTACGTGGAGGAAGGCAGGTGGTGTGGTGGAGCGTGAAGGAAGGCAGGTGATGTGGTGGATCGTGAAGAAAGGCAGGTGGTGAGGTGGAACGTGAATAAAGGCAGGTGGTGTGGTGGAGCGTGAAGGAAGGCAGGTGGTGTGGTGGATCGTGGAGGAAGGCTGGTGGTGTGGTGGAGCGTGAAGGAAGACAAGTGGTGTTGGGCGTGAAGGAAGGCAGGTGGTATGTTCGTTGCATAAAGGAAGGCAGGTGGTGTGGTGGAGCGTGAAGGAAGGCAGGTGGTATGTTGGAGCGTGAAGGAAGGCAGGTGGTGTGTTGGAGCGTGGATGAAGGCAGGTGGTGTGGTGGAGCCTGAAGGAAGGCAGGTGGTGTGTTGGAGCGTGGATGAAGGCAGGTGGTGTGCTGGAGCCTGAAGGAAGGCAGGTGGTGTGTTGAAGCGTGAAGGAGGGCAGGAAGTGTGGTGGAGAGTAAAGGAAGGCAGGTGGTGTGTTGGAGCATGAAGGAAGGCAAATGGTGTGGTGGAGCGTGAATAAAGGGAGGTGGTGCGGTGGAGCGTGAAGGAAGGAAGGTGGTGTGGTGGAGCGTGAATGAAGGCAGGTGATGCGGTGGAGCGTGAAGGAAGGCAGGTGGTGTGGTGGAGCATGAAGGAAAGCAGGTGGTCAGGTGGCACGTGGAGGAAAGCAGGTGGTGTGGTGGAGCATGGATGAAGGCAGGTGTTGTGGTGGTGGGTGAAGGAATGCAGGTGGTATGTTAGAGCGTGAAGGAAGGCAGGTGGTGTGGTGGAGAGTAAAGGATGGCAGGTGGAATGTTGGAGCGTGAAGGAAGGCAGGTGGTGTATTGGAGTGTGGAAGAATGCAGGTGGTGTGTTGGTTCCTGAAGGAAGGCAGGTGGTGTGTTGGAGCGTGGAGGAAGGCAGGTGGTGTAGTGGAGCATGGAGGAAGGCAGGTGGTGTGGTGGAGCGCGAAGGAAGGCAGGTGGTATGTTGGATCGTGAAGGAAGGCAGGTGGTGTATTGGACCATGAAGGAAGGCAGGTGGTATGTTGTAGAGTGAAGGAAGGCAGGTGGTGTGTTGGAGCGTAGAGGAATGCAGGTGGTGTGGTGGAGCCTGAAGGAAGGCAGGTGGTGTGTTGGAGCGAGGAGGAAGGCAGGTGGTGTAGTGGAACGTGAAGGAAGGCAGGTGGTGTGGTAGAGCGTGAAGGAAGGCAGGTGGTATATTGGAGCGTGAAGGAAGGCAGGTGGTGTGTTGGAACGTGAAGGAAGGCAGGTGGTGTGTTGGAGCATGGAAGAAGGCAGGTGGTGTGTTGGAGCATGGAGAAAGGCAGGTGGTGTGTTGGAGCGTGGAGAAAGGCAAGTGGTGTAGTGGAGCGTGAAGGAAGGCAGGTGGTATGGTGGAGCGTGAAGGAAGTCAGGTGGTATGTTGGAGCGTGATGGATGGCAGGTGGTGCGGTGGAACATGAAGGAAGAAAGGTGGAGTGGTGGAGCGTCATGGAAGGCAGGTGGTCAGGTGGCATGTAGAGGAAAGCAGGTGGTGTGGTGGAGCGTGAAGGAAGGCAGGTGATGTGTTGAAGCGTTATGAAAGGCAGGTGGTGAGGTGGAGCGTGAAGGAAGACAGGTGGTTGGTGGAGCGTGGAGGAAGGCAGGTGGTGTGTTGGTGCGTGAAGGAAGGCAGGTGGTGAGTTGGAGCTTGGAGGAAGGCAGGTGGTGAAGTGGCACGTGGAGGAATGCAGGTGGTGTGGTGGAGCATGAAGGAAGGCAGGTGGTGTGTTGGAGCGTGAGGGAAGGCAGGTGGTGTGGTGGAGTGTGAAGGAAGGCACGTGGTGTTTTGGAGAGTGGAAGCAGGCAGGTGGTGAGGTGGCATGTGGAGGAAAGCAGGTGGTGTGGTGGAGCGTGAAGGAAGGTAGGTGGTGTGGTGTAGCATGAAGGAAGGCAGGTGGTGTGTTGGAACGTGAAGGAAGGCAGGTGGTGTGCTGGAGCCTGAAGGAAAGCAGGTTGTGTGTTTGAGCATGGAGGAAGGCAGGTGGTGTAGTGGAGCGTGAAGGAAGGCAGGTGGTGTGGTGGAGCATGAAGGAAGGCAGGTGGTGTGTTGGAGCGTGGAGAAAGGCAGGTGGTGTGTTGGAGCGTGAAGGAAGGCAGGTGGTGTGATGGAGCATGAAGGAAGGCAGGAGGAGTGTTGTAGCGTGGAGGAAGACAGGTGGTGAGGTGGTACGTGGAGGAAGGCAGGTTGTGTGGTGTAGCGTGAAGGAAGCCAGGTGATATGGTGGAGCGTGAAGGAAGGCAGGTGGTGCGATGCAGCTTGGAAAAAGGCAGTTGGTGTGATGGAGCTGGAGGAAGGGAGGTTGTGAGGTGGGACGTGGCGGAAGGCAGGTGGTGTGGTGGAGAATGATGGAAGGCAAATGGTGTCGTGGAGCGTGAAGGAAAGCAGGTGGTGTGGTGGAGCATGATGGAAGACAGGTGACGTGGTTGAGCGTGAAGGAAGGCAGGTGGTGAGGTGGAGCGTGAATAAAGGGAGGTGGTGCGGTGGAGTGTGAAGGAAGGCAGGTGGTGTGGTGGAGCGTGAAGGAAGGCAGGTGGTATGTTGGAGCGTGAAGAAAGGCAGGTGGTGTTGTGGAGCCTGAAGGAAGGCGGGTGGTATGTTGGAGTGTGAATGAAGGCAGGTGGTGAGGTGGCACGTAGAGGAAGGCAGGTGGTGTGGTGTAGCGTGGAGGAAGGCAGGTGATGTGGTGGAGCATGAAGGAAGGCAGGTGGTGCGATGGAGCTTGGAAAAAGGCAGGTGGTGTGGTGGAGCTGGAGGAAGGGAGGTTGTGAGGTGGCACGTGGCGGAAGGCAGGTGGTGTGGTGGAGCGTGAAGGAAGGCAGGTGATGTGGTGGAGCGTGAAGAAAGGCAGGTGGTCAGATGGAGCGTGAAGGAAGGCAAGTGGTGCGTTGGAGCATGAAGGAAGGCAGGTGGTGTGGTGGAGCGTGAAGGTAAGCAGGTGATGTGGTGGAGCGTGAAGGAAGGCAGGTGGTGAGATGGAGCGTGAATAAAGGGCGGTGGTGCGGTGGAGCGTGAAGGAGGGCAGGTGGTGTGGTGGAGCATGAAGGAAAGCAGGTAGTGTGGTGGAGCGTGAAGGAAGGCAGGTGATGTGGTGGAGCGTGAAGGTAGGCAGGAGGTGTGGTGGAGCGTTAAGGAAGGCAGGTGATGTGTTGAAGCGTTAAGAAAGGCAGGTGGTGCGATGGAACGTGTAGGAAGGCAGATGGTGTGGGGGAGCGTGAAGGAAGGCAGGTGCTGTGCTGGAGCGTGAAGGAAGGCAGGTGGTGCGGTGGAGCGTGATGGAAGGCAGGTGGTGTGGTAGAGCGTGAAGGAAGACAGGTGGTGTGCTGGAGCGTGAATGAAGGCAGGTGGTGTGGTGGAGCGTGATGGAAGGCAAATGGTGTGGTGGAACGTGAAGGAATGCAGGTGGTGAGGTGGCACGTGGAGGAAAGCAGGTGGTGTGGTGGAGCGTGAAGGAAGGCAGGTGGTGTGATGGAACGTGAAGGAAAGCAGGTGGTGAGGTGGCACGTGGAGGAAAGCAGGTGGTGTGGTGGAGCGTGAAGGAAGACAGGTGATGTGGTGGAGCGT
This sequence comes from Homarus gammarus, assembly GCA_958450375.1. NCBI lineage: Eukaryota > Metazoa > Arthropoda > Malacostraca > Decapoda > Nephropidae > Homarus > Homarus gammarus. The sequence continues at coordinate 380,756 of CAUDMG010000139.1, forward strand.
GAAGGAAGGCAGGTGGTGAGGTGGAGCGTGAATAAAGGGAGGTGGTGCGGTGGAGAGTAAAGGCAGGCAGGTGGTGTGGTGGAGCATGAAAGAAGGCAGGTGGTGTGCTGGAGAGTGGTGTAAGGCAGGTGGTGAGGTGGTACGTGGAGGAAGGCGGGTGGTGTGCTGGAGCGTGAAGGAAGGCAGGTGATGTGGTAGAGTGTGAAGCAAGGCAGGTGGTGAGGTGGAGCGTGAATATAGGCAGGTGGTGCGGTGGAGCGTGAAGGAAGGCAGGTGGTGTGGTGGAGCGTGGAGGAAGGCAGGTGGTGTGGTGAAGCGTGAAGGACAGGCAGGTGGTGTGGTGGAGCGTGAAGGAAGGCAGGTGGTGTGTTGAAGCGTGAAGGAAGGCAGGTGGTGCAGTGGAGCGTGAAGTAAGACAGGTGGTGTGGTGGAGCATGAAGGAAGGCAGGTGATGTGGTGTAGTGTGAAAGATGGCAGGTGGTGTGTTGGAGCGTGGAGGAAGGCAGGTGGTGAGGTGGTACGTGGAGGAAGGCAGGTTGTGTGGTGTAGCGTGAAGGAAGCCAGGTGATGTGGTGGAGCGTGAAGGAAGGCAGGTGGTGAGGTTGAGTGTGAAGAAAGGCAGGTGGTGTGGTGGAGAGTGAAGGAAGGCAGGTGGTGCGGTGGAGTGTGAAGGAAGGCAGGTGGTGTGGTGAAGCGTGAAGGAAGGCAGGTGGTGTGGTGGAGCGTGAAGGAAGGCAGGTGATGTGGTGGAGCGTGAAAGAAGACAGGTGGTGTTTTGGAGCGGGGAAGAATACAGGTGGTTAGGTGGCAGGTGGAGGAAGGCAGGTGGTGTGGTGGAGTGTGAAGGAAGGCAGGTGGTGTTTTGGAGAGTGGAAGCAGGCAGGTGGTGAGGTGGCATGTGGAGGAAAGCAGGTGGTGTGGTGGAGCGTGAAGGAAGGCAGGTGGTGTGGTGTAGCATGAAGGAAGGCAGGTGGTGCGGTGGAGCATGGAGCAAGGCAGGTGGTGTGGGGGAACGTGAAGGAAGGCAGGTGCTGTGCTGGAGCGTGAAGGAAGGCAGGTGGTGCGGTGGAGCGTGATGGAAGGCAGGTGGTGTGGTGGAGCATGATGGAAGGCAAATGGTTTGGTGGAGCGTGAAGGAAAGCAGGTGGTGAGGTGGCAAGTGGAGGAAAACAGGTGGTGTGGTGGAGCGTAAAGGAAGGCTGGTGATGTGGTGGAGCGTGAAGGAAAGCAGGTGGTGAGGTGGCACGTGGAGGAAAGCAGGTGGTGTGGTGGAGCATGATGGAAGACAGGTGATGTGGTTGAGCGTGAAAGAAGGCAGGTGGTGAGGTGGAGCGTGAATAAAGGGAGGTGGTGCGGTGGAGTGTGAAGGAAGGCAGGTGGTGTGGTGGAGCGTGAAGGAAGGGAGGTGGTATGTTGGAGCGTGAAGAAAGGCAGGTGGTGTGGTGGAGCCTGAAGAAAGGCGGGTGGTATGTTGGATTGTGAATGAAGGCAGGTGGTGAGGTGGAACGTAGAGGAAGGCAGGTGGTGTGGTGTAGCGTGGAGGAAGGCAGGTGATGTGGTGGAGCATGAAGGAAGGCAGGTGGTGCGATGGAGCTTGGAAAAAGGCAGGTGGTGTGGTGGAGCTGGAGGAAGGAAGGTTGTGAGGTGGCACGTGGCGGAAGTCAGGTGGTGTGGTGGAGTGTGAAGGAAGGCAGGTGATGTGGTGGAGCGTGAAGAAAGGCAGGTGGTCAGATGGAGCGTGAAGGAAGGCAAGTGGTGCGGTGGAGCATGAAGGAAGGCAGGTGGTGTGGTGGAGCGTGAAGGTAAGCAGGTGATATGGTGGAGCGTGAAGGAAGGCAGGTGGTGAGATGGAGCGTGAATAAAGGGAGGTGTTGCGGTGGAGCGTGAAGGAGGGCAGGTGGTGTGGTGGAGCGTGAAGGAAGGCAGGTAGTGAGGTGGCACATGGAGGAAGGCAGGTGGTGTGGTGGAGCGTGAAGGAAGACAGGTGATGTGGTGGAGCGTGAAGGAAGGCAGGTGGTGAGGTGGAGCGTGAATAAAGGTAGGTGGTGCGGTGGAGAGTAAAGGAAGGCAGGTGGTGTGGTGGAGCATGAAGGAAGGCAGGTGGTGTGTTGGAGCGTGGTGTAAGGCAGGTTGTGAGGTGGTACGTGGAGGAAAGCAGGTGGTGTGGTGGAGCGTGAAGGAAGGCAGGTGATGTGGTAGAGTGTGAAGCAAGGCAGGTGGTGAGGTGGAGCGTGAATAAAGGCAGGTGGTGAGGTGGAGCGTGAAGGAAGGCAGGTGGTGTGGTGGAGCGTGCAGGAAGGCATGTAGTGTGGTGGAGCGTGAAGGAAGACAGGTGGTGTGTTGGAGCATGAAGGAAGGCAGGTGGTATGTTGGTTGCATGAAGGAAGGCAGGTGGTGTGGTGGAGCGTGAAGGAAGGCAAGTGGTATGATGGAGCGTGAAGGAAGCCAGGTGGTGTGTTGGAGCGTGAAGGAAGGCAGGTGGTGTGGTGGAGCCTGAAGAATGGCAGGTGGTGTGTTGGAGTGTGGAGGAAGGCAGGTGGTGTAGTGGAGCGTGAAAGAAGGCAGGTGGTGTGGTGGAGCTTGAAGGAAGGCATTTGGTATGTTGGAGCGTGAAGGAAGAAAGGTGGTGTGTTGGAATGTGAAGGAAGGCAGGTGATTTGGTGGAGAGTGAAGGAAGGCAGGTGGTGAGGTGGAGCGTGAATAAAGGGAGGTGGTGCGGTTGAGTGTGAAGGAAGGCAGGTGGTGTGGTGGAGCGTGAAGGAAGGCAGATAGTATGTTGGAGCGTGAAGAAAAGCAGGTGGTGTGGTGGAGCGCGAAGGATGGCGGGTGGTATGTTGGAGTGTGAATGAAGGCAGGTGGTGAGGTGGAACGTAGAGGAAGGCAGGTGGTGTGGTGTAGCGTGGAGGAAGGCAGGTGGTGTGTTGGAGCATGAAGGAAGGCAGGTGGTGCGATGGAGCTTGGAAAAAGGCAGGTGGTGTGGTGGAGCTGGAGGAAGGGAGGTTGTGAGGTGGCACGTGGAGGAAGGCAGGTGGTGTGGTGGAGCGTGAAGGAAGGCAGGTGATGTGGTGGAGCGTGAAGAAAGGCAGGTGGTTAGATGGAGCGTGAAGGAAGGCAAGTGGTGAGGTGGAGCATGAAGGAAGGCAGGTGGTGTGGTGGAGCGTGAAGGTAGGCAGGTGATGTGGTGGAGCGTGAAGGAAGGCAGGTGGTGAGATGGAGCGTGAATAAAGGGAGGTGGTGAGGTGGAGCGTGAAGGAGGGCAGGTGGTGTGGTGGAGCGTGAAGGAAGGCAGGTAGTGTGGTGGAGCGTGAAGGAAGGAAGGTGGTATGTTGAAGCGTGAAGGAAGGCAAGTGGTGCGGTGGAGCATGAAGGAAGGCAGGTTATGTGGTGGAGCGTGAAGGTAGGCAGGAGGTGTGGTGGAGCGTTGAGGAAGGCAGGTGATATGATGAAGCGTTAAGGAAGGCAGGTGGTGCGGTGGAGCGTGAAGGAAGGCAGATGGTGTTGGGGAGCGTGAAGGAAGGCAGGTTCTGTGCTGGAGCGTGAAGGAAGGCAGGTGGTGCGGTGGAGCGTGATGGAAGGCAGGTGGTGTGGTAGAGCGTGAAGGAAGACAGGTGATGTGCTGAAGCGTGAATGAAGGCAGGTGGTGTGATGGAGCGTGATGGAAGGCAAATGGTGTGGTGGAGCGTGAAGGAAAACAGGTGGTGAGGTGGCACGTGGAGGAAAGCAGGTGGTGTGGTGGAGCGTGAAGGAAGGCTGTTGATGTGGTGGAGCATGAAGGAAAGCAGGTGGTGAGGTGGCATGTGGAGGAAAGCAGGTGGTGTGGTGGAGCGTGAAGGAAGACAGGTGATGTGGTGGAGCGTGAAGGAAGGCAGGTGGTGTGGTAGGGCGTGAATGAAGGCAAATGGTGTGGTGGAGCGTGAAGGAAAGCAGGTGGTGTAGTGGAGCGTGAAGTAAGGAAGGTGATGTGGTGGAGCGTGAAGGAAGGCAGCTGGTGAGGTGGAGCGTGAATGAAGTCAGGTGGTATGTTGGTGCCTGAAGGAAGGCAGGTGGTGTGTTTGAGCATGGAGGAAGGCAGTTGGTGTAGTGGAGCGTGAAGGAAGGCAGGTGCTGTGTTGAAGCGTGAAGGAAGGCAGGTGGTGCGGAGGAGCGTGAAGGAAGGCAGGTGGTGTGGTGGAGCATGAAGGAAGGCAGGTGGTGTGTTGGAGCGTGAAGGAAGGCAGGTGGTGTGGTGGAGCCTTTAAGGAAAGCAGGTGGTGAGGTGGCACGTGGAGGAAAGCAGGTTTTGTGGTGGAGCGTGAAGGAAGTCAGGTGATGTGGTGGAGCGGGAAGGAAGGCAGGCGGTGTGTTCAAGCGTGAAGGAAGGCAGGTGGTGCGGTGGAGAGTGAAGGAAGGCAGGTGGTGTGGTGCAGCGTGATGGAAGGCAGGTGGTGAGGTTGAGCGTGAAGGAAGGCAGGTGGTGTGTTGGAGCGCGGAGTAAGGCAGGTGGTGAGGTGGTACGTGGAGGAAGGCAGGTGGTGTGTTGGAGCGTGAAGGAAGGCAGGTGATGTTGTGGATCGTGAAGAAAGGCAGGTGGAGAGGTGGAGCGTGAATAAAGGCAGGTGGTGTGGTGGAGCGTGAAGGAAGGCAGGTGGTGTGGTGGATCGTGGAGGAAAGCTGGTGGTGTGGTGGAGCGTGAAGGAAGACAAGTGGTGTGTTGGAGCGTGAAGGAAGGCAGGTGGTATGTTCGTTGCATGAAGGAAGGCAGGTGGTGTGGTGGAGCGTGAAGGAAGGCAGGTGGTATGTTGGTGCATGAAGAAAGGCCATTGGTGTGTTGGAGCGTGGAGGAAGGCTGGTGGTGTGGTGGAGCTTGAAGGAAGGCAGGTGGTTTGGTGGAGCGTGGAGGAAGGCAGGTGATCAGGTGGTACATGGAGGAAAGCATCTGGAGTGGTGGAGCGTGAAGGAAGGCGGTTGATGTGGTGGAGCGTGAAGGAAGGCAGGTGGTATGTTGGAGCGTGAAGGAAGGCAGGTGGTGTGTTGGAGCGTGGATGAAGGCAGGTGGTGTGGTGGAACCTGAAGGAATGCAGGTGGTGTGTTGGAGCGTGAAGGAAGGCTGGTAGAGTGTTGAAGCGTGAAGGAGGGCAGGAAGTGTGGTGGAGAGTAAAGGAAGGCAGGTGGTGTGTTGGAGCATGAAGGAAGGCAAGTGGTGTGGTGGAGCGTGAATGAAGGGACGTGATACGGTGGAGCGTGAAGAAAGGCAGTGGTGTGGTGGAGCGTGAAGGAAGGCAGGCGGTCAGGTGGCACGTGGAGGAAAGCAGGTGGAGTGGTGGAGCATGGATGAAGGCAGGTGATGTGGTGGTGCGCAAAGGATGGCAGGTGGTATGTTGGAGCGTGAAGGAAGGCAGGTGGTGTATTGGAGTGTGGAAGAATGCAGGTGGTGTGTTGGTTCCTGAAGGAAGGCAGGTGGTATGTTGGAACGTGAAGGAAGGCAGGTGGTGTGTTGGAGCGAGGAGGAAGGCAGGTGGTGCAGTGGAGCGTGAAGGAAGGCAGGTGGTGTGGTAGAGCGTGAAGGAAGTCAGGTGGTATGTTGGAGCGTGAAGGAAGGCAGGTGGTGTGTTGAAGCGTTAAGAAAGGCAGGTGGTGCGATGGAACGTGAAGGAAGGCAGATGGTGTGGGGGAGCGTGAAGGAAGGCAGGTGCTGTGCTGGAGCGTGAAGGAAGGCAGGTGGTGCGGTGGAGCGTGATGGAAGGCAGGTGGTGTGGTAGAGCGTGAAGGAAGACAGGTGGTGTGCTGGAGCGTGAATGAAGGCAGGTGGTGTGGTGGAGCGTGATGGAAGGCAAATGGTGTGGTGGAACGTGAAGGAATGCAGGTGGTGAGGTGGCACGTGGAGGAAAGCAGGTAGTGTGGTGGAGCGTGAAGGAAGGCAGGTGGTGTGATGGAACGTGAAGGAAAGCAGGTGGTGAGGTGGCACGTGGAGGAAAGCTGGTGGGGTGGTGGAGCGTGAAGGAAGACAGGTGATGTGGTGGAGCGTGAAGGAAGGCAGGTGGTGAGGTGGAGCGTGAATAAAGGGAGGTGGTGCGGTGGAGAGTAAAGGAAGGCAGGTGGTGTGGTGGAGCATGAAGGAAGGCAGGTGGTGTGCTGGAGCGTGGTGTAAGGCAGGTGGTGAGGTGGTACGTGGAGGAAGGCGGGTGGTGTGCTGGAGCGTGAAGGAAGGCAGGTGATGTGGTAGAGTGTGAAGCAAGGCAGGTGGTGAGGTGGAGCGTGAATATAGGCAGGTGGTGCGGTGGAGCGTGAAGGAAGGCAGGTGGTGTGGTGGAGCGTGGAGGAAGGCAGGTGGTGTGGTGAAGCGTGATGGACAGGCAGGTGGTGTGGTGGAGCGTGAAGGAAGGCAGGTGGTGTGTTGAAGCGTGAAGGAAGGCAGGTGATGTGGTGTAGTGTGAAAGATGGCAGGTGGTGTGTTGGAGCGTGGAGGAAGGCAGGTGGTGAGGTGGTACGTGGAGGAAGGCAGGTTGTGTGGTGTAGCGTGAAGGAAGCCAGGTGATGTGGTGGAGCGTGAAGGAAGGCAGGTGGTGAGGTTGAGTGTGAAGAAAGGCAGGTGGTGCGGTGGAGCGTGAAGGAAGGCACTTGGTGTGGTGAGGCGTGAAGAATGGCAATGTGGTGTGTTGAAGCGTGAAGGAAGGCAGGTGGTGCGGTGGAGTGTGAAGGAAGACAGGTGGTGTGGTGGAGAGTGAAGGAAGGCAGGTGGTGCGGTGGAGTGTGAAGGAAGGCAGGTGGTGTGGTGAAGCGTGAAGGAAGGCAGGTGGTGTGGTGGAGCGTGAAGGAAGGCAGGTGATGTGGTGGAGCGTGAAGGAAGACAGGTGGTGTTTTGGAGCGGGAAGAATACAGGTGGTTAGGTGGCAGGTGGAGGAAGGCAGGTGGTGTGGTGGAGTGTGAAGGAAGGCAGGTGGTGTTTTGGAGAGTGGAAGCAGGCAGGTGGTGAGGTGGCATGTGGAGGAAAGCAGGTGGTGTGGTGGAGCGTGAAGGAAGGCAGGTGGTGTGGTGTAGCATGAAGGAAGGCAGGTGGTGCGGTGGAGCATGGAGGAAGGCAGGTGGTGTGGGGGAACGTGAAGGAAGGCAGGTGCTGTGCTGGAGCGTGAAGGAAGGCAGGTGGTGCGGTGGAGCGTGATGGAAGGCAGGTGGTGTAGTGGAGCATGATGGAAGGCAAATGGTTTGGTGGAGCGTGAAGGAAAGCAGGTGGTGAGGTGGCAAGTGGAGGAAAACAGGTGGTGTGGTGGAGCGTGAAGGAAGGCTGGTGATGTGGTGGAGCGTGAAGGAAAGCAGGTGGTGAGGTGGCACGTGGAGGAAAGCAGGTGGTGTGGTGGAGCATGATGGAAGACAGGTGATGTGGTTGAGCGTGAAAGAAGGCAGGTGGTGAGGTGGAGCGTGAATAAAGGGAGGTGGTGCGGTGGAGTGTGAAGGAAGGCAGGTGGTGTTGTGGAGCGTGAAGGAAGGCAGGTGGTATGTTGGAGCGTGAAGAAAGGCAGGTGGTGTGGTGGAGCCTGAAGAAAGGCGGGTGGTATGTTGGATTGTGAATGAAGGCAGGTGGTGAGGTGGAACGTAGAGGAAGGCAGGTGGTGTGGTGTAGCGTGGAGGAAGGCAGGTGATGTGGTGGAGCATGAAGGAAGGCAGGTGGTGCGATGGAGCTTGGAAAAAGGCAGGTGGTGTGGTGGAGCTGGAGGAAGGAAGGTTGTGAGGTGGCACGTGGCGGAAGGCAGGTGGTGTGGTGGAGCGTGAAGGAAGGCAGGTGATGTGGTGGAGCGTGCAGGAAGGCATGTAGTGTGGTGGAGCGTGAAGGAAGACAGGTGGTGTGTTGGAGCATGAAGGAAGGCAGGTGGTATGTTGGTTGCATGAAGAAAGGCAGGTGGTGTGGTGGAGCGTGAAGGAAGGCAAGTGGTATGAGGGAGCGTGAAGGAAGCCAGGTGGTGTGTTGGAGCGTGAAGGAAGGCAGTTGGTGTGGTGGAGCCTGAAGAATGGCAGGTGGTGTGTTGGAGTGTGGAGGAAGGCAGGTGGTGTAGTGGAGCGTGAAAGAAGGCAGGTGGTGTGGTGGAGCTTGAAGGAAGGCATTTGGTATGTTGGAGCGTGAAGGAAGAAAGGTGGTGTGTTGGAATGTGAAGGAAGGCAGGTGATTTGGTGGAGAGTGAAGGAAGGCAGGTGGTGAGGTGGAGCGTGAATAAAGGGAAGTGGTCCGGTTAAGTGTGAAGGAAGGCAGGTGGTGTGGTGGAGCGTGAAGGAAGGCAGATAGTATGTTGGAGCGTGAAGAAAGGCAGGTGGTGTGGTGGAGCGTGAAGGATGGCGGGTGGTATGTTGGAGTGTGAATGAAGGCAGGTGGTGAGGTGGCACGTAGAGGAAGGCAGGTGGTGTGGTGTAGCGTGGAGGAAGGCAGGTGGTGTGTTGGAGCATGAAGGAAGGCAGGTGGTGCGATGGAGCTTGGAAAAAGGCAGGTGGTGTGGTGGAGCTGGAGGAAGGGAGGTTGTGAGGTGGCACGTGGAGGAAGGCAGGTGGTGTGGTGGAGCGTGAAGGAAGGCAGGTGATATGGTGGAGCGTGAAGAAAGGCAGGTGGTGAGATGGAGCGTGAAGGAAGGTAAGTGGTGCGGTGGAGCATGAAGGAAGGCAGGTGGTGTGGTGGAGCGTGAAGGTAGGCAGGTGATGTGGTGGAGCGTGAAGGAAGGCAGGTGGTGAGATGGAGCGTGAATAAAGGGAGGTGGTGAGGTGGAACGTGAAGGAGGGCAGGTGGTGTGGTGGAGCATGAAGGAAGGCAGGTAGTGTGGTGGAGCGTGAAGGAAGGAAGGTGGTATGTTGAAGCGTGAAGGAAGGCAAGTGGTGGGGTGGAGCATGAAGGAAGGCAGGTTATGTGGTGGAGCGTGAAGGTAGGCAGGAGGTGTGGTGGAGCGTTGAGGAAGGCAGGTGATATGATGAAGCGTTAAGGAAGGCAGGTGGTGCGGTGGAGCGTGAAGGAAGGCAGATGGTGTTGGGGAGCGTGAAGGAAGGCAGGTTCTGTGCTGGAGCGTGAAGGAAGGCAGGTGGTGCGGTGGAGCGTGATGGAAGGCAGGTGGTGTGGTAGAGCGTGAAGGAAGACAGGTGATGTGCTGTAGCGTGAATGAAGGCAGGTGGTGTGATGGAGCGTGATGGAAGGCAAATGGTGTGGTGGAGCGTGAAGGAAAACAGGTGGTGAGGTGGCACGTGGAGGAAAGCAGGTGGTGTGGTGGAGCGTGAAGGAAGGCTGTTGATGTGGTGGAGCATGAAGGAAAGCAGGTGGTGAGGTGGCATGTGGAGGAAAGCAGGTGGTGTGGTGGAGCGTGAAGGAAGACAGGTGATGTGGTGGAGCGTGAAGGAAGGCAGGTGGTGTGGTAGGGCGTGAATGAAGGCAAATGGTGTGGTGGAGCGTGAAGGAAAGCAGGTGGTGTAGTGGAGCGTGAAGTAAGGAAGGTGATGTGGTGGAGCGTGAAGGAAGGCAGCTGGTGAGGTGGAGCGTGAATGAAGTCAGGTGGTATGTTGGTGCCTGAAGGAAGGCAGGTGGTGTGTTGGAGCGTGGAGGAAGGCAGGTGGTGTGGTGGAGCGTGAAGGAAGGCAGGTGGTGTGTTGGAGCGTGAAGGAAGGCAGGTGGTGTGGTGGAGCGTGAAGGAAGGCAGGTGGTGTGGTGGAGCGTGAAGGAAGGCAGGTGGTGTGGTGGAGCGTGAAGGAAGGCAGGTGGTGTGTTGGAGCGTGAAGGAAGGCAGGTGGTGTGGTGGAGCTTGAAGGAAGGCAGGTGGTGTGGTGGAGCGTGGAGGAAGGCAGGTGGTGTGTTAGCGTGAAGGAAGGCAGGTGGTGTGGTGGAGCCTGAAGGAAGGCAGGTGGTGTGGTGGAGCGTGTAGGAAAGCAGGTGGTGAAGGTTGAGCGTGAAGGAAGGCAGGTGGTGTGTTGGAGCGTGGAGTAAGGCAGGTGGTGTGGTGGAGCGTGGAGGAAGGCAGGTGGTGTGTTGGAGCGTGAAGGAAGGCTGGTAGAGTGTTGAAGCGTGAAGGAGGGCAGGAAGTGTGGTGGAGAGTAAAGGAAGGCAGGTGGTGTGTTGGAGCATGAAGGAAGGCAAGTGGTGTGGTGGAGCGTGAATAAAGGGACGTGGTGCTGTGGAGCGTGAAGGAAGGAAGTTGGTGTGGTGGAGCGTGAATGAAGGCAGGTGATACGGTGGAGCGTGAAGAAAGGCAGTGGTGTGGTGGAGCGTGAAGGAAGGCATGCGGTCAGGTGGCACGTGGAGGAAAGCAGGTGGAGTGGTGGAGCATGGATGTAGGCAGGTGATGTGGTGGTGCGCAAAGGATGGCAGGTGGTATGTTGGAGCGTGAAGGAAGGCAGGTGGTGTATTGGAGTGTGGAAGAATGCAGGTGGTGTGTTGGTTCCTGAAGGAAGGCAGGTGGTGTGTTGGAGCGTGGAGGAAGGCAGGTGGTGTAGTGGAGCAGGGAAGAAGGCAGGTGGTGTGGTGGAGCGTGAAGGAAGGCAGGTGGTATGTTGGAACGTGAAGGAAGGCAGGTGGTGTGGTGGAGCATGAAGGAAGGCAGGTGGTGTGTTGGAGCGAGGAGGAAGGCAGGTGGTGTAGTGGAGCGTGAAGGAAGGCAGGTGGTGTGGTAGAGCGTGAAGGAAGGCAGGTGGTATGTTGGAGCCTGAAGGAAGGCAGGTGGTGTGTTGGAGCGAGGAGGAAGGCAGGTGGTGTAGTGGAGCGTGAAGGAAGGCAGGTGGTGTGGTAGAGCGTGAAGGAAGGCAGGTGGTATGTTGGAGCGTGAAGGAAGGCAGGTGGTGTGTTGGAACGTGAAGGAAGGCAGGTGGTGTGTTGGAGCGTGGAGGAAAGCAGGTGGTGTGTTGGAGCGTGAAGGAAGGCAGGTGATGTGGTGGAGGGTGAAGGAAGACAGGTGGTGTGGTGGAGCGTGAAGGAAGACAGGTGGTTGGTGGAGCGTGGAGGAAGGCAGGTGGTGTGTTGGTGCGTGAAGGAAGGCAGGTGGTGAGTTGAAGCTTGGAGGAAGGCAGGTGGTGAGGTGGCACGTGGAGGAATGCAGGTGGTGTGGTGGAGCTTGAAGGAAGGCAGGTGGTGTGTTGGAGCGAGGAGGAAGGCAGGTGGTGTAGTGGAGCGTGAAGGAAGGCAGGTGGTGTGGTGTAGCATGAAGGAAGGCAGGTGGTGTGTTGGAACGTGAAGGAAGGCAAGTGGTGTGCTGGAGCCTAAAGGAAGGCAGGTTGTGTGTTTGAGCATGGAGGAAGGCAGGTGGTGTAGTGGAGCGTGAAGGAAGGCAGGTGGTGTGGTGGAGCATGAAGGAAGGCAGGTGGTGTGTTGGAGCATGGAGAAAGGCAGGTGGTGTGTTGGAGCGTGAAGGATGGCAGGTGGTGTGATGGAGCATGAAGGAAGGCAGGTGGTGTGTTGTAGCGTGGATGAAGACAGGTGGTGAGGTGGTACGTGGAGGAAGGCAGGTGGTGTAGTGGAGCGTGAAGGAAGGCAGGTGATGTGGTGGAGGGTGAAGGAAGGCAGGTGGTATGTTGGAGCGTGATGGATGGCAGGTGGTGCAGCGGAGCGTGAAGGAAGACAGGTGGTGTGGTGGAGCGTGATCGACGGCAGGTGGTCAGGTGGCATGTGGAGGAAAGCAGGTGGTGTGGTGGAGCGTGAAGGAAGGCAGGTGATGTGGTGGAGGGTGAAGGAAGGCAGGAGGTGATTTGGAGCATGAAGGAAGACAGGTGGTTGGTGGAGCGTGAAGGAAGTCAGGTGATGTGGTGGAGCGTGAAGGAAGACAGGTGGTGTGGTGGAGCCTGAAGGAAAGCAAGTGGTGTGGTGTAGCGTGATGGAAGGCAGGTGGTGTGCTGGAGCGTGAAGGAAGGCAGGTGGTGTGGTGGAGCGTGAAGGAAGGCAGGTGGTATGTTGGAGCGTGAAGGAAGGCAGGTGGTGTGGTGGAGCGTGAAGGAAGGCAGGTGGTATGTTGGAGCGTGAAGGAAGGCAGGTGGTGTGTTGGAGCGTGGAGGAAGGCAGCTGGTGTGGTGGAGCATGAAAGAAGGCAGGTGGTATGTTGGAGCGTGGATGAAGGCAGGTGGTGTGGTGGAGCGTGAAGGAAGGCAGGTGGTATGTTGGAGCGTGAAGGAAGGCAGGTGGTGTGGTGGAGCGTGAAGGAAGGCAGGTGGTATGTTGGAGCGTGAAGGAAGGCAGGTGGTGTGGTGGAGCGTGAAGGAAGGCAGGTGGTGTGTTGGAGCGTGGAGGAAGGCAGGTGGTGTGGTGGAGCGTGAAGGAAGGCAGGTGGTGTGGTGGAGCGTGAAGGAAGGCAGGTGGTATGTTGGAGCATGAAGGAAGGCAGGTGGTGTGTTGGAGCGTGAAGGAAGGCAGGTGGTGTGGTGGAGCGTGAAGGAAGGCAGGTGGTATGTTGGAGCGTGAAGGAAGGCAGGTGGTGTGGTGGAGCCTGAAGGAAGGCAGGTGGTGTGTTTGAGCATGGAGGAAGGCAGGTGGTGTAGTGGAGCGTGAAGGAAGGCAGGTGGTGTGGTGGAGCATGAAGGAAGGCAGGTGGTGTGCTGGAGCGTGGAGAAAGGCAGGTGGTGTGTTGGAGCGTGAAGGAAGGCAGGTGGTGTGATGGAGCATGAAGGAAGGCAGGTGGTGTGTTGTAGCGTGGAGGAAGACAGGTGGTGAGGTGGTACGTGGAGGAAGGCAGGTGGTGTAGTGGAGCGTGAAGGAAGGCAGGTGATGTGGTAGAGCGTGAAGAAAGGCAGGTGGTGAGGTGGAGCGTGAATAAAGGCAGGTGGTGCTGTGGAACGTGAAGGAAGGCAGGTGGTGTGGTGGAGCGTGAAGGAAGGCAGGTGGTGTGGTGGAGCGTGAAGGAAGGCAGGTGGTGTGGTGGAGCGTGAAGGAAAGCAGGTGGTGAGGTGGTACGTGGACTAAAGGAGGTGGTGTGGTGGAGCGTGAAGGAAGGTAGGTGATGTGATGGAGCATGAAGGAAGGCAGGTGGTATGTTGGAGCGTGATGGATGGCAGGTGGTGCGGTGGAGCGTGAAGGAAGGCAGGTGGTATGTTGTACGTGATGGATGGCAGGTGGTGCGGTGGAGCGTGAAGGAAGACAGGTGGTGTGGTGGAGCGTGATGGAAGGCAGGTGGTCAGGTGGCACGTGGAGGAAAGCAGGTGGTGTTTTGGAGAGGGGAAGAATGCAGATGGTGAGGTGGCACGTGGAGGAAGGCAGGTGGTGTGGTGGAGCGTGAAGGAAGGCAGGTGGTGTGATGGAGAATGAAGGAAGGCAGGTGGTGTGTTGGAGCGCGAAGGAAGGCAGGTGGTGTGTTGGAGCGTGAAGGAAAGCAGGTGGTGTGTTGGAGCGTGGAGGAAGGCAGGTGGTGTGGTGGAGCCTGAAGGAATGCAGGTGGTGTGTTGGAGCGTGGAGAAAGGCAGGTGGTGTAGTGGAGCGTGATGGATGGCAGGTGGTGCGGTGGAGCGTGAAGGAAGACAGGTGGTGTGGTGGAGCGTGATGGACGGCAGGTGGTCAGGTGGCATGTGGAGGAAAGCAGGTGGTGTGGTGGAGCGTGAAGGAAGGCAGGTGATGTGGTGGAGGGTGAAGGAAGGCAGGAGGTGATTTGGAGCGTGAAGGAAGACAGGTGGCTGGTGGAGCGTGAAGGAAGGCAGGTGATGTGGTGGAGCGTAAAGGAAGGCAGGTGGTGTGGTGGAGCCTGAAGGAAAGCAAGTGGTGTGGTGTAGCGTGATGGAAGGCAGGTGGTTTGTTGGAGCGTGAAGGAAGGCAGGTGGTGTGGTGGAGCGTGAAGGAAGGCAGGTGGTATGTTGGAGCGTGAAGGAAGGCAGGTGGTGTGGTGGAGCGTGAATGAAGGCAGGTGGTATGTTGGAGCGTGAAGGAAGGCAGGTGGTGTGTTGGAGCGTGGAGGAAGGCAGGTGGTGTGGTGGAGCATGAAAGAAGGCAGGTGGTATGTTGGAGCGTGGATGAAGGCAGGTGGTGTCGTGGAGCGTGAAGGAAGGCAGGTTGTATGTTGGAGCGTGAAGGAAGGCAGGTGGTTTGGTGGAGCGTGAAGGAAGGCAGGGGTATGTTGGAGAGTGAAGGAAGGCAGGTGGTGTGGTGGAGCCTGAAGGAAGGCAGGTGGTGTGTTGGAGCGTGGAGGAAGGCAGGTGGTGTAGTGGAGCGTGAAGGAAGGCAGGTGGTGTGGTGGAGCGTGAAGGAAGGCAGGTGGTATGTTGGAGCATGAAGGAAGGCAGGTGGTGTGTTGGAGCGTGAAGGAAGGCAGGTGGTGTGGTGGAGCGTGAAGGAAGGCAGGTGGTATGTTGGAGAGTGAAGGAAGGCAGGTGGTGTGGTGGAGCCTGAAGGAAGGCAGGTGGTGTGTTGGAGCTTAGAGGAAGGCAGGTGGTGGGGTGGCACGTGGAGGAAGGCAGGTGGTGTGGTGGAGCATGAAGGAAGGCAGGTGGTGTGTTGGAGCGTGAAGGAAGGCAGGTGGTGTGTTGGAGCGTGAAGGAAGGCAGGTGGTGTGTTGGAGCGTGGAGGAAGGCAGGTGGTGTGGTGGAACCTGAAGGAATGCAGGTGGTGTGTTGGAGCGTGGAGAAAGGCAGGTGGTGTAGTGGAGCGTGAAGGAAGGCTGGTGGTGTGGTGGAGCGTGAAGGAAGGCAGGTGGTATGTTGGAGCGTGATGGATGGCAGGTGGTACGGTGGAGCGTGAAGGAAGACAGGTGGTGTGGTGGAGTGTGATGAAAGGCAGGTGGTCAGGTGGCACGTGGAGGAAGGCAGGTGGTGTGTTGGAGCGTGAAGGAATGCAGGTGGTGAGTTGGAGCGTGGAGGAAGGCAGGTGGTGTGGTGGAGCGTGAAGAAAGGCAGGTGGTGTTTTGGAGAGTGGAAGCAGGCAGGTGGTGAGGTGGCACGTGGAGGAAAGCAGGTGGTGTGGTGGAGCGTGAAGGAAGGCAGGTGGTGTGGTGTAGCATGAAGGAAGGCAGGTGGTGTGTTGGAACGTGAAGGAAGGCAGGTGGTGTGGTGGAGCCTGAAGGAAGGCAGGTTGTGTGTTTGAGCATGGAGGAAGGCAGGTGGTGCAGTGGAGCGTGAAGGAATGCAGGTGATGTGGTGGAGCATGAAGGAAGGCAGGTGGTGTGGTGGAGCGTGAATAAAGGGAGGTGGTGTGGAGGAGCATGAAGGAAGGTAGGTGATGTGTTGTAGCGTGGAGGAAGACAGGTGGTGAGGTGGTACGTGGAGGAAGGCAGGTGGTGTAGTGGAGCGTGAAGGAAGGCAGGTGATGTGGTAGAGCGTCAAGAAAGGCAGGTGGTGAGGTGGAGCGTGAATAAAGGCAAGTGGTGCGGTGGAACGTGAAGGAAGGCAGGTGGTGTGGTGGAGCGTGAAGGAAGCCAGGTGGTGTGGTGGAGCGTGAAGGAAGGCAGGTGGTGTGGTGGAGCGTGAAGGAAAGCAGTCATTGAGGTGGCATGTGGACTAAAGCAGGTGGTGTGGTGGAGCGTGAAGGAAAGCAGGTGGTGTGGTGGAGGGTGAAGGAAAGCAGGTGGTGAGGTGGCACGTTAGGGTGTGTCATAGGAGGGAAGATCAGCTAAAACTAATGGCCCATCACTTTTTTGGTAGATTTTAGTATATATAAACAGAAAATAATTTCAGTTTCAATATTTTGCAACCTTTTGCTAGGTAAATTTTAGCGTGAAATTTATCGAAAATCTAACGTACAGCTGCATTAGTGCATTACAATTAAATAGTGAACATTGCTTTCTGACTTCATTCTTTAACAACCCAACTAACAATATTTTTTTCTGTTTCAGATTCTGATGCATTTATAAGTTGATAATATTTGCGATGGCTGCTTGTGTCAGGACGAGGAACCAAAAATCCAGCCATCTCAGTCACTATCTTGGGTCTGGGAGAGAGCTCCTGAAGTCGGAGTTGCCTACATTGAGAGATGCTTTGAGATACGGTGTTTTAATCAGGCAAATCAGTGAAAAGAACCAAAGAACTTACACAAACAAAGACATTGCCAGTGATATGACCAAAGCTGTCTTGGCACAGTACACTCTGGCTAACACTCAGTTCAAGCCTCCAGTCATAACAAGTCAGAAGAAGATTAGTGAGAGACTGCTAGCCAGTTGGGAAAAGGCAAGAGATATCTCTCTTGGGAGAGGAAAACTTGCAGTTAAGGACAGCTTTGCAAAGCAACTGGACCAGTTATTTGACATAATTACTTGCAAGTGCCCAATTGTTCTCTGTCCTGAGTTTGGATGCGATCGTGACTGTAAATCCGAGGCCCACATCTCCTGTATTTGCAAGCGTGAACTGAAGATTCCTGTGATCGAACTGGCATTTGTCAAAGCACAGAGAGAGAAGACTGGCAGTATAGGGGCTCTCATGATTTCTAGCCAAGATATTCCGGAGGCCAAGAGACAGGAAGCTGCCACAGAGAGACAGAAGAGGAGAAGAGTTGCCGAGGAAAAGAGACTTGAGAAGGCCCAGGGTGAGGTAAAAAAGGCCGATGATTGGAGTCAAGCTGATTCAGAGTTTAATGACTTCCCCATGGCTGATCCGAGTGCTGACCAGGAGAATGGTGACTTTGTCCCTAACCCAGAAAATAATGATCCCAAACCTTCCAGGCATAACATTCGAAATAGGAAAGATATCCCGAGCATAGCTCTGGCCAGCATGCGACACCACACTGGTCTCAGAGAAATTGCAGAGATAGCAACAGCTGCCTGGATTGACGGTGGTTTGATAACACCTGATGATGTTCACCTGGTGATAGATCATAACAAAGTAAGGAGAGCTCAGGAGAAACTTGTCAGTAACCTAGAATAGGAGTTTGATAAGGGGATAAGAGAAAATGGAATCAATTTTTTGTTCTTTGATGGGAGAAGGGATGACACTAAAGTGTTCATGAAAGTTGGAGATTCTAACAAGTTGTTCCCTGCCATGGTGAAGGAGGAACACTACTCCTGCTGCAGTGAACCAGGAGGGAAGTATTTGTGGCATTTCACTCCAGAGAAAGATGACATCAGGAAACCAGCTGAGATAGTGGCAGATAACATTGTGAACTGGCTCAGAGAGAGGAACGTAGACCAGACCCTGCAGGCCATTGGAGGGGACAGCACCAACACGAACACAGGGTGGCAAGGGGGGGTCATACAGTGGATAGAGCGGAAGATTGGGAGGAAGCTGGTCTGGATTGTTTGTGACCTCCACACCAACGAGTTGCCACTCAGACATCTGATCCAGGAGCTGGATGGCAAGACTCTTTCAAACAACAGATGGTCTGGTCCTCTTGGCAAGATGCTGGACTCTGCCACTGAGTTAGAAATAAATCCGAGCTTTGAAAAAATCACAGTTGGCCCTCCACTCGTTGAGCTTGCACATGCTGTCATTGACGACCTGAGTACTGACCAGTACTATGGTTACATGATTTGCAGTGCCATCAAAACTGGGGTCATGCCTGATAGACTTGCTTACCTGCAGATAGGTCCAGTCTCACATTCTAGGTGGCTCACAACGGCTCTCAGGTTCTGCAGAATTTGGGTCGCTCATCATAAACTGAAAGGGAACCAGCTTCACAACCTGAGACTTATTGTCCAATTCATCGTGAGTGTCTACTTGCCAAATTGGTTCAACACCAAGGTCAAGTCATCGTTCTCCGAAGGTCCGGGGCATGTTCTCTTCCAGCTTGAGCTCCTGAGGAGTCAGCCAAGGAAGGTTGTTCAGATTGTGGAGCAGACTGTGAGGAGATCTTCCTGGTATGCTCATCCCGAGGCAGTTCTGCAGACAATGCTCTGCAGTAAGGATGAGGAGGAGACAAGAGTGGCAGTCAAAAAGATCTTGGATATGAGACTTATGAGAGGATCTGGGCATGACGAAACAGTTGGTGACGATTCCTTCAGGGCCAGGAAGACTCCTGAAGTCAGTCTAGGTGCCAAGACCCTCACTGATCTCATAGATCTGGATAACATCCAGGCTGGCAGTGAGCCCCCTCTTACCTGCAGCCTCACCAATGTTCAAGTCAGAGCTTTCCTGGACAACCCCATGCATGTCCCTGCCTGGCCCTCGCACACCCAGAGTATAGAGCGTTGTGTACAGCAAGTGAGCGAGGCCAGCAGTCACGTGTACAGCCAGGAGAGGAGGGAAGGCTACATCCGAGCTCAGGTGGTCAGCAGGGAGGTGATGAGCAGAAACAGAAGCAAGAAAGACATGTTCTCTATGGTGTGCAGCAACACCGGGTCGTAGTAGTAAAACCGGTTTTTGTATTTGATGATTTTGTTTTCTGAAGGAATATTAAATTTAATAAATGTGTCAAGATCATTCGTTTCACTATTCTGGATCATTTTCATCCTAATAAATTAACCTGATACATTTACTTTACTTTAAATAAGCTATTTAGTGGTGTTGGTAAAAGGGTGGGAATAATGAATTTTCATAAGATTTCAAGTTAAAATTTACCTAGCATAAAATGAAAACTTTTCAAATCTGAAGATATCACATGATTCTGCACATAGAACTACATCATTAATACCATGGGCCGAGATTTCAAACTCAAAAAAAAAATTCGTCTCCGTATGACACACCCTAAAATGGCAGCCTCGGAGGGTTGCTACTCGGCACAGTAGCTTATATACATAACCTACATCTCCCTCCCCCCTCACGCTCATAGTGTTTGTCTTGAGCGGACTTCTTAGTCCTAAGTCGCTCCGAGCGTCGAGGTGCACTGGGGGGGGATCCTCGTGAGGTGTAGGTGACTCGTCCTTGGTCAGGGGGCCAGCGGCAGGGGGTGGAACTGGCCGGAGGAAGCGGCGGTTCCTCCACCAGACACTGCCGCTCGGCATCCTGACCTTGTAGTCCCGCGACCGGCCGACGCCCATCACTATGCCCACCTTGTCCCAACGTGTCGTCGTCGGGTCCTGGACGCGGGCAAGGGCACCAATCTCCAGTGGCTGAAGAGGGCGGGCACGGTCGTCATACCGAGCCTTGGCGTCCTGGGCACGTGAAGCGGCGCGGCGGTCGCAGCTCTCGGCTCTGGTCTGCCACTCCTTCGCAAAGGACTTGGCGTGTGCAGGAACGCAAGAGCGGAGAGGGTGACCATACAGGATCTGGGCAGGGGAGCGTCCTGTGTGGGTGGGAGTGGACGTGGGTTCTGGGCAACTCTGTGCGGCAGCGCCAGGCGCGTCGCTCGTTAACTCACGCACCCTGCTGGCGGTGTAACAAGCAGCTGGGATCTGCTCGGGAAAGTCTCTGGGCACCACGCATAACTCCTTGAGGTGCTCCCACGACAACAAGGGTGTAGCGAGAGTAGGCTGCACGTCGATCCATCCGTGACACGACCTGTCGCCTTAAGTGATCTCCGCTTGAAAGGAGCCCACAGCATCCGGCATCTGGGAACCGTCCGCATTGTAGTACAGCAGCTGCGGCGGTGGTCCCAGGTCGCGTTTGGTGAGGCCCAGTTTCTGGAGGTGCTTCAACCCAATCACCGTAGTATCGGCGCCGGTGTCCGGTATCACCTCGATGTGACCCGACACATCACCTTGTGTGACGGCGACGCGGATGGTAGGGGAAGGGGTAGCCCTGGGGCGTGTGGTCGATTCCACCCTCCTGATGTGACTCCGCTGCTGCTTGGGGCTGCGTGGGCCATCTGGAGGGGGCTGCGTGCGAACCACCCCGAGGGAAGTGCGCTGCTTTCCTCCTCGTCTCGGGCTTTTGGGCTTGGGTTGGCGGCAGCACTTGTCGTAGTGTCCATAGCGACCACAGGCCTGACACTTGCGGCCTCGTGCAGGGCACCTGTCTGTGTTAGACCAGTGGCCCTTACGGTCACATCCACGACACAGTGCGTCGGCGGCCGGGCAAGTCTTGGGGCTGTGCTGCTTTCCACAGCTGCCACAGGAAGCACTAGGCGGAGGCGTGGAAGAACGTGTGGCAGCCTTCGCGTTGTTGGCCGCCTTCTTACTCTTCTTGTATTGTGAGATAGCTCTCACAGCAGGTGGGGCCCGTAAGGCAGAGGTGGCGGACTTGGTGGCCTCGTATGACCGACATTCAGTCACTACCACCTGGAGTGTGGAGGAAGCGTCCAGGGGGATGAGTCGCTGCATCAACTCTTCGTGCCTGACACCTGTCAAGATCCCGTGCTTGATCCAGGCTTCCTCACATTCCCGGCTGTGCGCCTTGCAGACGTCGATCTCCTCTGACAAACTCTTCAAGCGTACAAAAAAGTCGTCAAAGGATTCGTTCTCCGCCTGCTTGCAGCTGGTGAAGGCACGGCGACGCAAAGCCTCGTTGTTCCGACCCTTAACATGCTCCTGTAAAAGGTCGAGCACATCCGTCACTGAAGAGGTAGAATCGGGAGGCACTTGCAACGTGTGCTCCAAAACTCTCTGGGTCTCCAGCGACAAACACATCCGCAGTTGGATGAGCTGTTTGTTTGGAGGCATGCTCTCCAGGTCCACCATCGTGGAGTAATCTGTCCAACGCCGCCTCCACTCACGAAAAAGCTGAAACGTGACGTCTGGTGAGAGGGCGGGTGGGGGTTGAACAGATGCCTTGGGAGCTGTTTGTTTGGAGGCAAGAGTACCTGGAGGACGCTGGTGTGATGGAGGAGGGAGTGTACTGGCGCCTTGAAGCGCGCTACCTGCCAGTGAGGGAGGGTGGGTTAGCGCCAGGGTCGCCAATAGTGCCTCAAAACGCAACTTTTCCTCCTCTCTTCGTGTCTCCTCCCTCTGAAGTTCCATCTCTCTGCGTCTCTCGTCCCGGTCGTCCATCCACCTCAGAATTGTGGCAATGTCCGTCACAGGAGGTGGAGGATGAGAGTCTGCGCCCGCTGGAGGGGAAGGTGGTGGGGAGTCATGTCTTCCATCTTGACGTTGTCCCTTCTTACCTCCCATCTTTGTGTGTGCGTGGACTGCACTGTTTAGTATATAAAGTGGCGCCTCAACAGCTCGAACCACATATATATGACATAAACAGCGCAGAAATCACGCATATGGTCCACTGTTCTGTCCGTGAGTGAGTGCGTGCGTGCGTGTGTGTGTGTGTGTCTCAGAGAGGGGAGCGGGGTGGCCTTAAGGCCCGTGGCTAGAGCCGCCGGGGGTGGGGGTGAGACCGTCAGTTCTCCCGGGATGTCACACGAGAAGGGTGTACGGCTGCGTGTTCCGTGGGTACCACAAAAAAACAGGCCAATGCTCAACTCTCAGCTCTAGACACACACTAATACACTGACACTAACACTGCCACCGTCACTAAAACGCACTGTGACGGCCCAACACTGCACATCGCGGCGAAACACAGGGCAACACAACACAACACACTATGAGTCGACGAGCATCACCGGCAGACGTAACTGTCGGCATTGTTCACACACTTTGTAAGTCCACAGATCCTAGACACTGCGCCATGATGGTTACTAGTGTTCCCTGAAGAATGCACGCATTCTTCAGGGCTAGGGAAACACCGTGTAACAATGAGTCCGTTTATTATGGATGAGAGAAATACAAGTGGTGACTCGCGTGTGCCATGCACGGCTCACACAGTCAGACTGAGGCTGCCTTGCCATATGGCAGCCTCGGGGCAATGTTGCCACATAACGTGCAGTGTTGCCACGTGATGATATATATAAATGCTACTCGGCACAGTAGCTTATATACAGGGTTGCTACTCGGCACAGTAGCTTATATACAGGGTTGCTACTCTGCACAGTAGCTTATATACATAACCTACAACTACCAGTTTGAAGAATCCTTACACACCGCTTGCCACCTATATGAATCGGCTGCTTGTGCAATTAACCAGGCCGTTCACATATATTTATTATTTGGGTTTAAGTAACTAAACCCAAACGGTAGTTCCTTGTTTTATTATAAAAGGGTTGTATATATAATTCCTGAGCGTAGATCGACCGTAAGTTCCACTGTTTAAAAGTGAATGAGAAAGGGACGGCGTTTATGTATTATAAACGTTAGGTCACGTCCTTACGATATAAGTTGTTGTAAACGACTCATGAGTAGTGACACATCGAGGGAGAACGGTATGGGTGCGTCGTTCCCCCTCGAGGGAAGACGGAGCCATCCACTGCGGCTCTCAAATAACGTCTTCCTCTAGTCAAGGATATCAAACTACTGCTCGCTTCAGGTGGCCAGAGAGCCGGCTACTTATGCCTTTACTCAGCATAGTATGACCCAGCTTCCCGTGGGGACACCTTATCACGTGCATTGAACATGTCACCTCATAGCCAGTGGAAAGTTACAGGGTGGTGAATCTGAATATAATATCAGATGTATTGACCCATTTATATAACATGTTCTGTTGATGAGACAGGGGCCCATTACATGTGGAAGGTGTTGGTGGTGGCGTGAAGAAGGTGTTGGTGGTTGCGTGAGAGAGATGTTCGTGGTTTGTGAGGGAGGTGTTGGTGGTGGTGTTGTGAGGGAGGTGTTGGTGTTGGTGTGAGGGAGGTGTTAGTGGTGGTGTGACGGAGGTGTGGGTGTTGGTGTGAGGGAGGTGTTGGTGGTGGTGTGAGGGAGGTGTTGGTGGTGGTGTGAGGGAGGTGTTGGTGGTGGTGTTGTGAGGGAGGTGTTGGTGTGAGCGAGGTGTGGATGTTGGTGTGAGGGAGGTGTGGGTGGTGGTGTGAGGGAAGTGTGGGTGTTGGTGTGAGGGAGGTGTTGGTGGTGGTGTTGTGAGGGAGGTGTTGGTGTTGGTGTGAGGGAGGTTTGGGCGGTGGTGTGAGGGAGGTGTTGGTGTTGGTGTGAGTGAGGTGTTGGTTGTGGTGTGAGGGTGGTGTGGGTTGTGGTGAGAAGAAGGGTTGGTGCTTGTGTGAGGGAGGTGTTGGTGGTGGTGGTGTGAGGGAGGTGTGGGTGGTGGTGTGAGGTGAGGTGTTGGTGGTGGTGTTGTGAGGGAGGTGTTGGTGTGAGAGAGGTGTGGGTGGTGGTGTGAGGGAATGTGTTGGTGGTCGCGTGAGGGACGTGTTGGTGGTGGTGTGAGGGAGGTGTTAGTGGTGGTGTGAAGGAGGCTTGGGTTTGAGGGAGGTGTTGGTTGTGGTGTGAGGGAAGTGTCGGTGGTGGTGTGAGGGAGGTGTGGGTGATGGTGTAAGGGAGGTGTGGGTGATGGTGTAAGGGAGGTGTGGGTGGTTGTTTGAGGGAGTTGTCGGTGGTGGTGTGAGGGAGGTGTTGGTGGTGGTGTGGATGTGTCAGTGTTGGTGTGAGGGAGGTGTGAGGTTGAGGGAGGTGTTGGTGTGAGGGAGGTGTGAGTGGTGGTGTGAGGGAGGTGTGGGTGATGGTGTAAGGGAGGTGTGGGTGGTTGTTTGAGGGAGGTGTCGGTGGTGGTGTGAGGGAGGTGTTGGTGGTGGTGTTGAGGTGTCGGTGTTCTTGTGAGGGAGGTGTTGGTGTACGGGAGGTGTTGGTGTGAGGAAGGTGTTAGTGGTGGTGTGAAGGAGGTGTCGGTGGTGGTGTGAAGGAGATGTGGGTGGTGCTGTGAAGGAGATGTTGGTGATGATGTGAGGGAGGTGTGGGTGTTGGTGTGAGGGAAGTGTTGGTGTAAGGGAGGTGTTGGTGGTGGAGTGAGGGAGGTGTGGGTGGTGGTGTGAGGGAGGTGTGGGTAGTGGTGTGAAGGAGTTGTTGGTGGTGGTGTGAGGGAGGTGTTGGTGGTGGTGTGAGGGAGGTGAGGGTGGTGGTGTGAGGTAGGTGTCGTCATCCCAATATCCTTTATACCCGGGGAGTGAAACGGCAATAATTATCCCCACAAAAACCGACTCAACTGAATGTACTTGAATAAATAAGAATAAGTGGGAGTAAATGAGTCACAAATGGGAAGATAATTAAATAATTCAATTTATGTTCTTAAAGGAGTACTGTCTAGCAACCATGGAATTTAAGGGAATAAGTGATTGTATATTAAAATAAGTGTGATGCCGGAAGGGTGAAAATATACCGTTAAGGAGTTAGATCAAATGAATACTACTTAACAGTAACTATATTAAACACAGATATTACAATATACACACAGCAATCACAACCAACTGGTTATTTCCTACCAAATAGGAGATTCCTTAACACCAGGATCCCTTCCTAGGCCTAACTTAACGTGCCACTAATTACCAGATACCACTAGGGTATTGTAGATGACTGAACAAGGCACGTCTGTACTGGGCAAGTGTCGAGGCTAGAGTCGGTGTGGACACGTCCTGCCTATACCTCGGTTTACTAGAGAGAGAGTCTCTGGCCATAGAGCACATGAGTGAGGAGCATCTTAACTCACGTGACCCAGAACAGTTGCCAAATAGTCTTATAACTAATTAATACTACTCTTGGTTTGACTTTACAGAGTAACACAAATGATGCATATTAATGACATACATAGATATACAATTAACCTAAGTAACTAAGAAAAACAATAAGATAATAGTAAAAATAACAAGTCATTAATAGCTTGTGTGGAGTGAAGGCGTAAACAGATTTCACAAGACAAGCGTGTTCCTAAGAGTTACAGGCACATGACACCTCCCCCCAAAAAGTGAGCTTATAATTAACTGGAAGCGAAAATGGATATACAGCTACAAAGTGAAAGTAATAACTAACACAATCAGTTTAAATCAATATGAAGCAAAAAAATTTATAATATAAACACAAGGTACTCAATGACAGAATAAAACAAAGAAATAATTTACATACAGACATAGTTTCTAGATAATGAGACCAGAGAAAGTGCATCAGCCAACACGTTCTCTTTTCCGCGGATATGGGAAATGTTCAAGTTATAGGGCTGAAGTGATAGAGCCCACCTTTAAAGTCTTTGGTTGGTATGTTTCATCCTGTCAACAAAAGTAAGTAGGTTACGAGCTGGAAGGGCGAGAATCCTAGCGACTCTTGTTTACTGTCCCGAACAGCAAACAAAAGCAGGTCAACTCCCTCGTCCCAATCCTTCCCAGTCTCCAGACAGAAGGTCCAGTACTGATTTTGTTGTACGTAAACGACATAGTCCACGCCAGCTCACTCATAAAATACAACTTATTTGCAGACGATAGTAATCTCTATGCCAGCAACTCGGACCTCCATTCCTTGATGAGAACTATGAACACTAATTAACTAAAGTCGGATCCTGGGTAATACGTAATAAACTGACCCTAAATCTTGAGAAAACCCACTACACGATCTTTCACAGAAGAAAAAACTTACCTCCAGACTTGAACCCCCTGCACCATGGTAATATAGTCCTCAAACGCGAACAAAATACTAAATTCCTCGGAGTTATTGTTGATGAGAAATTTGAGAGAAATTTTTGTGAAATGGTATTACTAGGAGATTCTTATGGTATTACCATTTCACAAAAATTTCTCTCAAATTCCTTTACAAATAAAAACCTGGATCGTCAATGTGGCATTTAAAAACTCATACACTGTTACACAGATGTTAATCAAGAACTCCCCCAATAATACAAATGGCTGCATTTATAAAGTCCCTTGCAAGGAATGTAATATGTTATACTTAGGCCAAACAGGTATTGATCTTGTAACTAGACTTAAACAACATAAATACAGTGTTAGGACAGGCCAGGAATCCAATGCTCTGTTTGTTCATTTGAGGGATAATAAACATTGCATTGACTGGGATAGTGCCTCTTCAATATTACCTTGTAATTCAATTGACAGTAAGAACATCATAGAATCTAGTCTCATTAAACATACCGAATCCGTTAACATGAATTTGAGTAACGGTATGTACAAATTGGACAATTTGTAAATAAGAAGATTTGTAACCAGGTGAGAATGTTGGGTCAGTTTTCCCTCTGACCTGACTACCGACCGCTGCAGTGCTTTTGTAAAGATTAGTAGGGTCATTACCTATACTTGACCTCTGTGGACTTGTTCTAACCCTCTTCTGTATATATATATATATATATATATATATATATATATATATATATATATATATATATATATATATATATATATATATATATATATATATATATAACTTGTTCTGTACTTCTATTTTAGTCTGTAATCACCCCTGTGTGTGTGTGTGTGTATATATGTATAGGTATATGTATATGTATGTATAAATAAATAAATAAATAAAAAAAAATAAATTAAAATAAAAATAATAAATAATAAAATAAATAAATATTGAAGTGATAACCGTGGTAACATTATGAGATGTACTTATTACTACCATGCTATTGTACTATTCCAGATGATACTAAATGTTACATAATACTTCCTTGGGATAAATGTATAGTATATATCAGGTGCCTCAAAAAGAGCTCAGGTTCTCAACTGGCTCAGCCATGTTAATATTGTTATTATTTTCCACTCTGTATCTGTATTTTTCTGGCTAAATAAACTGTTACAATTCAATTCAATTCAATGAATTTTAGTGTTTGGTGAAACCTCTCTACCACCCCCTTTGAATGAGAGTGATAGCCCGAAGACCTGGACTGCCTGACTCCCAGGGTTTGCATTACCTGATTAAACAATCCGGGAAGTAAAATTGGAACCCTGATCTGACTGCACCACTGAAGGAAGGCCTACTTGAGAGAAGTAGTGGGTTACGGCTTTGATAACATTCTTCGCTGTGATGCGGCGCAAGGGAATGGCTTCAGGATAACGGGTTGTGTACAGGGCCGGCGCCAACAGCAACACTGCGGGGTCGCCTCCAGCACCTGAAATCAACAGCGACACCTCCCCACCCAGGGGGCAGTGTCCCAGGTCCAGGGAGGAGGGTGTGACGGCCTTGCACCCCAGTTGTCCTGGGAGGTCGCCTCCATCCACAATAGCAGTACCACTCAATGATGCCAATGCGGCCGGATCGCCTCCACCACCTGAAGTCAACAGGCACAGTGACTCTCCTTCGTTAGCCAATGCAGGTCAGGTTAAAGCCTGCCAAGTAAGTGTACCAGTGTACAATGACAGTGATAGTGTTAGTGGTGCTTCTGAAGGAGCTCGTGCCTCCTCTCATAATGATGCCAACTTGAGGGTGAGTAGCCAGAGCGAGACCGATAGTGATGGTAGCATGGATGGGGAGAATGAGCCCCAGACTGCCAGCGTGGTCTCTTTAATAGTCCCAGGTCTGAAGACTGTTCATGACCCTGTAAGTTTTCCATTGTTTACGGAGGAAGAACTCGCGGGACTGATGAAGCAACCCGCGTATAAAAATCCTACTGGAATAAGGGCTGTGAAGAACATTCTCAGGAAATCCAGAGGCACAGAAATTGAATTGGTCAGCTTATTGGTCAGGCTGATCTATGAAGCCAGCGTGCGACTCTCTACGTTAAATTCAAGGTGGGAAAAGTGACACGAACGCTTAGGTTCATTTCATGGAACATCCGGAGTGTTAATCGCAGAATTAATGATCTACAATGGTTTGTTAAAGTTTTTGACATTGATGTAATTGGCTTACAAGAACCTTACACGTCCAGCACCCAGAAGAAAGTTGCACCCAGGATAGCTGGGTTTACAGCATATAATAGTGGAGCAGGAAGTGGCCTGCTCACATATGTAAAGAATGGTCTGGTCTGTAAATGGATTAAAACTCACAATGATGAAAGTATTCACTATCAACAATTTACAGTAAAGACAGCAAACAGTCAATTTTCGCTGTATAACATCTATGTTCGGTGTAATGAACTGCGAGCGGACGTGTTACCAAAGCCATCAGGTAACAATGCTATGCTGTGTATGGGTGACTTTAACTCTCGTCACACTGTCCTCGGTGATGTCCAGTGTAACTCTAATGGGAGGGTGTTCGTGAATTACATCAATAATCATAATATCACTGTATACGACACAGACAAAGTGACACATCTGATGGGGGGCAGACTTGATTATGTGATTGGGTATAACCTAGTAGACAGTAATGTCAAGGCTAAGGTCATCTCAGACTACCTTGTCAGTGATCATTATGCAATACTTACTGAATACACTGTTGCTGATGTCAAGTGTGAACCCCATCCTAAGCTCAGAATTAATATCCCAGATAATCTTAAACTGCACTTCAAGGCCTACATCCACAGATGGTATGCTGGATATACACCTGGGTCAGTGGATGAATTTTGCTGTGATCTTGTAAATGTCATTACCACATATTATACCACCTGGGTTAAGTCAAGGAGGAAGGGGGGCAGCACTAAACCACCTCTGTGGACACATGACCCCATCCTCACCAAAGAAGGAGAGAATGTAAAACAGCTTGCCAACACTTATAAGCAAAATAAAACTAGTGATAACCTTTTGGCATTCCTCAAAGCTAACAGAGAATTTCGTGAACTCAAAGGTCAGGTGAGAAACACCTATTGGGAACAATTCTTACAGGGGATTAATAGAACAACCACTCTAGCAGAAATGTGGAAGAAAATTAGAGCCATTACCAAGTCACCCACCCCAGTCCAGCTTCATCACAGCCCTGCAGAATATGCTGACATGCTATTAGACCAATGGTCTAGTGTGTCACGAATCACTTCCCTGCCTCCTGACATACAACAATATCTTAACACCTCACACATTAATAGGGGTTTCAATATTGAAATAGCCTGTTCCTCACCAGACCTTACCGACCAGTTTCCTATAACGCACCACGAACTAACAACAGCACTAATGAAAGGCGAGTCATCCTCTCCTGGTGAGGATGGCATAACCTATAACACCCTGAGATTGTTGAATGAGATCCCTAACCATCCACTGCTTGACCTGTATCAAATGAGCCTCACACAGGGTATTCTGCCTAAGACATGGACTCATGGAAACATAGTTCCAATCCCTAAAGCTAATTCTCCAAACTTCAGGCCAATTTCACTTACATCCTGTATGTGTAAAGTCCTTGAAAGAGTTGTTCTAAACCGTCTCATGTTTCAAGTCACAGACAAACTCGCCCCTAATCTGTACGGGTTCATGCCCGGGCGTAGCACACAGACATGCTTTGCAGAATATCTTGTTCACTCAAAAGATAAGACACAAACAGCCTTCATAGACCTTAAATCAGCCTTTGATGTAGCTAATAGAGACATTATACTTGAGCAACTAGCTAATTTTGGCATACAAGGTAACCTCCTGACATGGATAAAGGGTTATCTGTCCAACAGGTATGCCAGAGTTCTGTTTAGGGGAGTTAAAAGTACCAGAATGAGATCATTTGAGCTGGGCACGCCTCAGGGAGGAGTGTTAAGTCCTATGCTCTTTAATATACTGATGCACAAGCTTATTGCTGACATTCCAGTTCAGCCAAACGAAGCCGTAATATGCTATGCTGATGATATCTGCATTATGACACAAACCAAACTCAGGCTCCAAGCCTTGCTGGATGTATTTGCTCGGAGAACTGTTGAATGCGGTCTCATAATATCTGTTGACAAGACGAGGGTCCTCAATCCTCGTCCTGCTCACCCTCTGCCTCTTGACTATAACATTAACAGCATGCCCTTGGAACTATGTAGCTCCTACAAATATCTTGGAATTTGTGTGAATGATGCAAACTTTGTCAGCAACCTTCGTGACAAACTAATGCAGCGCATTAAACCCCTCAGAACCCTTGTTGGCAAGGGCTATGGAATTAACATCACCTATGCTCGTACTTTCTATCTTCACTTCATTCGTTCTGTAGTTGACTATCATGCTCTCCATCTTGTGACTATTCCGCCTAAACAACTCAACAGCCTTGAGGTAGTGCAAAATGAAGCCATGCGCATCATCCTAGGTTGCCCAAAATCAACCAGAATTGTAAACATGAGGAAAGAGCTCGGACTGCCCTCCCTATCTGAGAGGATAGCCCTACTTAATACCATGTTTTGTGTCAAAGTTTTGAAGAACAATAGTTCTCAAACTACAACTCAAACTGAGTTGATGTTCTATCTAAGTAATCCCGACCATCTCGCCAACCTTTCACAAAAGACTCTCTTTGGGGCGTGGCTTCATAAAAGTGTTGCAGATCTCCTGAAACTGAATGTCCCAATCACCCCAGACGAACCTATTAATGCCATTCCTCCTTGGCTGGACATATCAGTTCCTATTAATTACACTCCTGTTGGTAGTAAGCAAATGTTAAACACCGATGTGGTGAGATGTGTCACACTAGAAACTATTAACAGACACATAGAGAGTATTAAATCAAGTGAATGTTATGCTTTTACTGATGGTTCTGTGCAGACAAACACAGGTAGAACAGGCTGTGCAATTGTAATATATAAAGAAAAAGAGATGATAGTGTCAACCAAACAAAGGCTGAACAACTGGGCCAGCACAACACAAACTGAACTAACTGGAATCTACTTAGCCACAGACTACCTCAAAGAAAATGGAGGTGGGGTGATATTCTGTGACTCTCAAAGTGCTTTGAAATCAATGAACAGCCCGTCAGGCTCTATGTCTAAAGTTGCGTGTGATATTAAAAGGAATGTGATAACTGCCAATGAGAACAACTTTCGTATCGAATTTGTGTGGATTCCGTCCCATGTTGGAATCAGGTATCATGACCATGTTGATAGACTGGCCAATGAGGCATGTAAGAAAGAAAATGTTGACCGCGACCTTGGTCTGTCCAATGCTGTAATTAAAAACATTCAAGTCAGAATCATGAACTCTGATCTAGATGAAGTGAGAAATGCAGAGAGACCTGACAGTTGTAGCATTAGTAAATATGACAAATTTTGTAACAAGAGGTACCGGTATGGCCAGCATAAGGACAGAACCAGACAATGTGATGTAGTCGTGGCCAGAATTAGGCTAGGATACAGACACATCTGGCAAGTTAGTAACGCTGTACCCATACCGGAACACTCAGCATGTAAACTTTGTGATAAACCTTTGAAGCATACACTTGAACACTATATTATTGAATGTGACACTGTCAAAGACTTCAGGCCACCTGACTTACTGTATCTTGAACTATGTAATTACTTCATTGAATCAGGTGTGCTTGAGGACATTCTTGCTGTTTATCCCAAATTTGCTAGCCCACACTGATTAGTCTTCAATTAGAATATGACTCCAATGTATGTGATCCACTGACCTATATATGCTGCTGGTGAATGTGATGTATTTCCTTCTTTGTGTACGAACCTCTGTCCTGCGTGGCAGTGAACAGTGGCATTACCCACATGAATCTGACCTATATATAGTGTCAATGAATATGATGCATTCTTTGTGTACGAACCTCTGTCCTGTATGGCAGTGAAAAGTGACATTACCCACATGAATCTGACCGACGTATATGTATGTATGTGTGCGTGTGTGCATGTATATGTACGTGTACATGTATATGTGTATGTATATACGTATATGTATGTATATGTGTGTGTGTGTGTTTACATATATGTATATGTACTGTCAATGAATATGATGCAACTCTTTGTGTACGAACCTCTGTCCTGCATGGCAGTGAACAGTGACATTATCCATTTGAACCTGACCTATATACATTTATAGTTGTTAATGAATATGATGTATTTCTTTGTGTGTGAACCTCTGTCCTGCGTGACAGTGAGAAGTGATACCACCCTCAGTGTCAAGACCTGACTGAATTACTCAGAATAGGCAAACTGTACTACAAGCTCTGCCAATAAATTTGTTAAACTAAAAGGCGCTACCCACTAGGCGAACTAGGCAATCGCCTAGGGCGCCAACATCTGGGGGTGCCACAAATTCAGGGCAAACTTGGATAAAATTAAAAATGAAGGGAAAACTGTGGTGGAGCCGTGGAGGGTCGGAGCAGGATGTTAGAAGGGGGGGGGGGGGGTCGGAGGGTAGGTAGACGGTAGCCGACTGTGTTTTCTTTTTTATTATTATTCGTTAACCCCCCGGAGGGACTAACCCGGGTCCTTATCTTTGGCGGCCTGGAGAACTGTCGAGCAGTGACCTGAAGGCTGACATCTGAGGAACCCTTCTCCCAACCCCACCATCCCTTCCCCTCCCTTACTGCCAGGGCGGCTGAGCCGCCCCTTCCTTGCCTTTGTCGGGATGAGGCAAGGTTACCTGACCTCTGAAGTTTGACCTCGCATAACATAATCCCACTGAGACTGGCCAGCGGCCAGAGCCGCCAGCCGCCAGGCAAATAGTAACCTGGAACAACTTGATTAGTTGGAGATCAAGATTCAAGCTGTCCAGACTACTCACAGACACCAGTGACCAGGCCACTTCAGTCCGAGTCAGTCATCTCCAAAAGTGTGGTGCAGTGGCAACAACTTCAACAGCTGGCTATCCTACTAAACAATAAGTTGAAACTGTCTTATTATTTTTATAATGTATGTAGTTATTTGATTTCTCTTGTACTCTGTCTATAATGCTGTACCTTACCTAGTCTTTGTTTCAATCTTAGTGCTTCTCGTCA
This sequence comes from Homarus gammarus, assembly GCA_958450375.1. NCBI lineage: Eukaryota > Metazoa > Arthropoda > Malacostraca > Decapoda > Nephropidae > Homarus > Homarus gammarus. The sequence continues at coordinate 412,990 of CAUDMG010000139.1, forward strand.
TTTCGTCAAGTTTTATCATACGTGTGTTACGATGTGTACTGGTGGACGTATGTACTGCGTGAGCGTGTACTAGTGGACGTATGTTCTGCGTGAGCGTGAGATGAAAATTATGTTATCAGTGGTCTTTCGAGAGTTAGAAACAATGTAGTAATGGGTTACTGTACCTACATTATCTTATCAAAACTTTCAAGGGGGCGCACATCTAAAAGCTTGCCTAGGGCGCCAAATCATCTTGCACCGGCCCTGGTTGTGTATGTATATTATGTATGTTGTATGTATACCATGTATGTACTCTATTTATATACATTACTTCTCTAGTCAGTAGCGTGTGGCAATGCCCCTGTTTCATGTCACCACACGCTTAGATAAATGTGCCTGGCGACATCTGGAAGCTGCTAATGTACCACTTGCCACATGTCGCCTGAGAGGTCAGAGTGAGGTCAGTTGACCCATATAGGAGTGTCAGGACTACCCGCACTTGTAAGCGCACTTCTGTATATTTCCGTTAATAACAACCTACAAAACTCTACGGGTGTTTATGTTCGCTCCTGTAGTGAGAACTAAGTACCCCGAACATATCCAGGTTGCACAATCAATAATGGTTAGCAAGAACTGATGACCACGAGGGGTCTTAGGTAAGGGACCGACACAATCTATGACCACCTTACTAAAGGGCTCTTCAATGACTGGGATAGGCTGCAGAGGGAATGGTTTGACACTGGGGTTCGGTTTCCTCGCTTCCTGACAATCATCCTAGGCCAAAAGAACTGGGATAAAATTTTTGCATAGGTCTTTCTAACTCCTAAATGACCACCCACCCCATCATGAGCTATACTAAGTACGTCCTGCTGCAAAGGTTTGGGAATAACATCTTGATGTTGAACTAATCAAGGGTGATTGGCAGGAGAATTGGAGGGACGGAACTTCCGCATTAATACCCCAGACCTAGTGTAGTAGCAATTTGATTTTTGCTCAGCTTCTGACTCAGTAACTGACCTATTGAGAAAACTTACTAGCTCAGGAAACCCTGCTTGTAGCTCAATAAATTTACTTCTAGTGATGGGAGAGGAACCAAAACTAGTGATATCTGGGTTCCTATCTCCATCAAAACTAATCTGGAGGTTATCTGGTTGTGGGGAATCCTCAAAAAATTCGCTGAGACCAAGATCAGTATGGTCCGGCTGGAGAAGATTATCCTCGGGCTTCTCACAGTCCTGGAGGGAAACTCCATCAACTTCACTAGTCTCTTCTACCTCTGTACTGCGGCTCATGCTACGGGTCACAGCACACGCAGGGAACAACCCTGGAAAGTCTATTTCTAACTGCATAGTATAATTCTCGGCAGTGGGACAAGATGAGACCATAACATTAGGGAACATCATGTCCCCAACGAGGTCATTTCCTATCAAGAGAGAGACCCCTTCTACAGGTAAGCTATCTACTACTCCTAACGTGACATAGCCTGACTTTATGGATGACCGCAGGTACACTTGGCAAAGGGGAATACGCGACCCACCGGTCAAACCGTTCACAAGCACCCAGCTACCAGTATAGCATGAATCCAGGAATGGAGCAGCTTCTTTTGTAACAAGAGATAAGGCTGAGCCTGTGTCTCTCAAGAGTTTAACAGAAGTGGGTTGACTGGATTGATCCAGAGCTAATGAACCAGGGGAACAAAATGGTTCAAAGGTTGATATCATAGGAGAGGGGGAAGCATCCAGGGCAACAGTCTGACTGAGGGCAGTGACACAGGGCTCCAATAATTTCTCCGATTGCTCAGCCACCCTGACCAAAGAGAGGGGGATCCTTGGTGAGAGGAATTTCTTTTCTTTAACTTGAGACAGTCGCTGATAACATGTCCTGGCTTCTTACTGTACCTACAACCAAAGCTTCTCTCACCAGTAAGGGTAGATCCACCTGTCCCATGGACCATGGGCTCACCTGGGGTAGATGGTGCAGAACCTGAAGGAAGTGAAGGACTGGGACATAGGAGCATAAGACATGGAATTTACATTTCTATTAGTTAAGGAATAATGGTCAGCCACTGGACCAGCATCAGCCAGGATACGGATACCTCTCTGATCCAAGTGTGCTCGAATGTCGCCTGGGATACATTTTCTAACATCCTCAAGCAGGATTAGTTCAACAAGCTTGCCATGTTCTACATGGGCAGACTCACTTTCAATCCACCTCCGACAAAGAACCTGTTTCTGCCTGAAGAACTCCACAAATGTTTGTTTTTCAGTCTTCCGGCAGTTTCGGAACTGTTGTCGGTAGGCTTCAGGAACAAGTTTATAACTATTCAAAACCGCGGACTTAAAAGGGCATAGTCTAGACATTGATCCTCAGAGAGGGCAGAAAACACATCTAATGCCTTACCAGTGAAAGATCTATAAATAAGTTCAGACCATTGAGAAGCGGGCCACTTGTTAAGTCGGGCAATTTTCTCAAAAAGAGAAAAGAACTTGTCTGGTTCTTCCTCATTAAATTTAGGAACACTGTTGAGACATTTGTCTACACTAAATGTTGAAGTAATACTACCTTGAGCCATACCTCGTTGTTTGAGAGTTTCCAGCTCCACCTCGAGGTGTTGGTGGTGGTGTGAGGGAGGTGTTGGTGGTGGAGTGAGGGAGGTGTTAGTGGTGGTATGAAGGAAGTGTTGGTGATGGTGTAAGGGAGGTGTTGGTGATGGTGTAAGGGAGGTGTGTAGTGGTGGTGTGAGGGAGGTGTGGGTGGTGGTGTGAGGTGAGATGTTGGTGGTGGTGTTGTGAGGGAGGTGTTGGTTTTTGTGTGAGGGAGGTGTGGGTGGTGGTGTGATGGAATGTGTTGGTGGTGGTGTGAGGGAGGTGTTGATGGTGATGTGACAGAAGTGTGGGTGGTGGTGTGAGGGAGGTGTTGGTGATAGTGTGAGTGAGGTGTTGGTGATGGTGTGAGGGAGGTGTTGGTGGTGGTGTGAAGGAGGTGTTGGTGTTGGTGTCTGGAAGGTGTTGGTTAGGGGGAGATGTTGGTGATGGTGTGAGTTAGGTGTTGGTGGTGGTGTTATGAGGGAGGTGTTGGTGTTGGTGTGAGGGAGATGTGGGTGGTGGTGTGAGGGAGGTGTTGGTGGTGGTGTGAGGGGGGTATGGGTGGTGGAGTGAGGGAGATGTTAGTGGCGGTGTGAAGGAGGTGTGGGTTTGAGGGAGTTGTTGGTGGTAGTGTAAGGGAGGTGTTGGTGGTGGAGTGAGGGAGGTGTTAGTGGTGGTGTGACGGAGGTGTGGGTTTGAGGGAGTTGTTGGTGGTGGTGTGAGGGAGGTGTTGGTGTGAGGGGGGTGTTGGTGGTGGTGTGAGGGAGGTGTTAGTGGTGGTGTGACGGAGGTGTGGGTTTGAGGGAGTTGTTGGTGGTGGTGTGAGGGAGGTGTTAGTGGTGGAGTGAGGGAGGTGTTAGTGGTGGTGTGACGGAGGTGTGGGTTTGAGGGAGTTGTTGGTGGTGGTGTGAGGGAGGTGTTAGTGGTGGTGTGACGGAGGTGTGGGTTTGAGGGAGTTGTTGGTGGTGGTGTGAGGGAGGTGTTAGTGGTGGTGTGAAGGAGGTATGGGTGTTGGTTTGAGGGAGGTGTGGGTGTTAATGTGGGGTAGGTGTTGGTGGTGGTGCGAGGGAAGTGTCGGTGGTGGTGTGAGGGAGGCGTGGGTGTTGGTGTTGGTGTGAAAGAATGTGTTGGTGTTGGTGTGAGGGGGGTGTTGGTGGTGGTGTGAGGGTGGTGTTGGTGTGAGGGGGGAGTTGGTGGTGGTGTGAGGGTGGTATTGGTGGTGGTGTGAGGGAGGTGTGGGTGTTGGTGTGAGGGAGGTGTTGGTGGTGGTTTGAGGGAGGTGTTGGTGTGAGGGAGATGTTGGTGGTGGGGTGAGGGAGGTGTTGGTGGTGGGGTGAGGGAGGTGTTAGTGTGAGGGAGGTGTTGGTGTGAGGGGGGAGTTGGTGGTGGTGTGAGGGTGGTATTGGTGGTGGTGTGAGGGAGGTGTGGGTGTTGGTATGAGGGAGGTGTTGGTGGTGGTGTGAGGGAGGTGTTGGTGGGAGGGTGCCGGTATGAGGGAGGTGTTGGTGGGAGGGTGCCGGTATGAGGGAGGTGTTGTTAGTGGTTTGAGGGTGGTGTTGGTGGTGGTGTAAAGGAGGTATGGGTGTTGGTTTGAGGGAGGTGTGGGTGTTAATGTGGGGTAGGTGTTGGTGGTGGTGCGAGGGAAGTGTCGGTGGTGGTGTGAGGGAGGCGTGGGTGTTGGTGTTGGTGTGAAAGAATGTGTTGGTGTTGGTGTGAGGGGGGTGTTGGTGGTGGTGTGAGGGTGGTGTTGGTGTGAGGGGGGAGTTGGTGGTGGTGTGAGGGTGGTATTGGTGGTGGTGTGAGGGAGGTGTGGGTGTTGGTGTGAGGGAGGTGTTGGTGGTGGTTTGAGGGAGGTGTTGGTGTGAGGGAGATGTTGGTGGTGGGGTGAGGGAGGTGTTGGTGGTGGGGTGAGGGAGGTGTTAGTGTGAGGGAGGTGTTGGTGTGAGGGAGGTGTTGGTGTGAGGGAGGTTTCGCTTGTGGTGTGAGGGAGGTGTCGATGGTGGTGTGAAGTAAGTGTTGGTGGTGGTGTGAGGATGGTATTGGTGGTGGTGTGAAGGAGGTGTTAGTGGTGGTGTGAGGGAGGTGTTGGTGGTAGTGTGAGGAAGGCGTGGGTGTTGGTGTGAGGGAGGTGTTGGTGGTGGTGTGAAGGAGATGTTGGCGTTAAGGAGGTGTGGGTGTTGGTGTGAGGGAGGTGTTAGTGTGAGGGAGGTGTTGGTGGTGGTGGTGTGAGGGAGGTGTGGGTGTTGGTGTGAGTTAGGTGTTGGTGGTGGTGTGAGGGAGTTTTGGGTATTGGTGTGAAGGAGGTGTTGGTGGTGGTGTGAGGGAGGTGTGGGTGTTGGTGTGAAGGCGGTGTTGTTGGTGCTGTGATGGAGGTGGCGGTGTTGGTGTGATGTACGTGTTGGTGGTGGTATGAGGGAGGTGTTGGTGTTGGTGTGAGGGAGTTGTCGGTGGTGGTGGTGTGAAGTAGGTGTTGGGTGTGGTGTAAGTGAAGTGTTAATGGTGGTGTGAGGGAGGTGTTGGTGATGGTGTGAGTGAAGTGTTAATGGTGGTGTGAGGGAGGTGTTGGTGATGGTATGAGGGAGGTGTTGGTGGTGGTGTGAGGGAGGTGTTGTTGGTGGTGTGAGAGAGGTGTTGGTGGGAGGGTGTCGGTGTGAGGGAGGCGTTGGTGTGAGGGAGATGTTGGTGGTGGTGGTGGTGTGAAGTAGGTGTTGGTTGTGCTGTGAGTGAAGTGTTAATGGTGGTGTGAGGGAGATGTTGGTGATGGTATGAGGGAGGTGTGGGTGTTGGTATGAGGGAGGTGTTGGTGGTGGTGTGAGGGAGGTGTTGGTGGGAGGGTGCCGGTATGAGGGAGGTGTTGGTGGGAGGGTGCCGGTATGAGGGAGGTGTTGTTAGTGGTTTGAGGGTGGTGTTGGTGGTGGTGTAAAGGAGGTGTTGGTGGTGGTGTGAGGGAGGTGTTGGTGGGAGGGTGTCGGTGTGAGGGAGGTGTTGTTGGTGCTGTGATGGAGGTGTCGGTGTTGGTGTGATGGAGGTGTTGGTGGTGGTATGAGGGAGGTGTTGGTGTTGGTGTGAGGGAGATGTCGGTGGTGGTGGTGGTGGTGGTGTGAAGTAGGTGTTGGGTGTGGTGTAAGTGAAGTGTTAATGGTGGTGTGAGGGAGGTGTTGGTGGTGGTGTGAGAGATGTGTGGGTGTTGGTATGAGGGAGGTGTTGGTGGTGGTGTGAGGGATGTGTTGGTGGGAGGGTGTCGGTGTGAGGGAGGTGTTGTTGGTGGTTTGAGGGTGGTGTTGGTGGTGGTGTAAAGGTGGTGGTGGTGGTGTGAGGGAGGTGGAGGTGTTGGTGTGAGGGAGGTGTGGGTGTTGGTGTGAAGGAGGTATGGGTGGTGGTGTGAGGTAGGTGTCGGTTGCGGTGTGAGGGAGGTGTTGGTGGTGGTGTGAGGAAGGTGAGGGTGTTGGTGTGAGGGAGATGTTAGTGGTGGTCTGGGGGAGGTGTTGGTGGTGATGTGAGGGAGGTGTTGGTGTAAGTGAGGTGTTGGTGGTGGTGTGAGGGAGGTGTGGGTGGTGGTGTGAGGGAGGTGTTGGTGTTGGTGTGAAGGAGGTTTTGGTGGTAGTGTGAAGGAGGTGTGGGTGTTGGTGTGAGGGAGGTGTTGGTGGTGTTGTGAGGGAGGTGTGAGTTTTGGTGTGACGGAGGTGTTGGTGTGAGGGAGGTTTTGGTGGTGGTGTGAGGGTGGTGTTTGTTGGTGGTGTGAGGGAGGTGTGGGTGTTGGTGTGAAGTAGGTGTTAGTGTTAATGTGAGGGAGTTGTTGGTGTTGGTGTGAAGGTGGTGTTGGAGGTGGTGTGACGGAGGTGTGGGTGTGGTGTTAGTGAGGATATGCTACTCATACTGACAAACTCGACTCTCATTTGCTTGACAAGTTTTATTAACAATATGCCTTAAACATCACTCTCAATGGATCTTGAATTTTCCAACTGTAATGAGACATTTTTAAATTGCCTCAACAATTGCAACCACAGTTGCAATTTCAAAGTCTGTCATTACTAAGGAATAATGAAGTCTCGGGTGCAATCTAATATTGAGAGAAAACGAAGCACTCAAGCGTCCTGAAGCGATGAGAAAACGAATTCCTCAGATGGGACACTCAAATTAGGTAAGTATTGAAGAATAAAAAGAATAAGTATGAAATAGTATGAAGTAAGGAAAGTCCAGCCCTTACACCAGTGTGGGAGACTTAACTAGTATTGTTATCTCAGACACTTCACAAGACAAAGTCATCTTCATCACCTACAACCACATTAGATATCACAAAGCTGATTTGCCATAAAATTCCTTAGATTTTACAAATTCCTGGAAAAATTCCTTATAATGCTTTACTAGACCAGAAATTCCTTAAGATCAGGAAATTCCTCAAAAGTGTAATCCTCCGCTTACGGCGCTCGGCTTTCCATCCGTAATACGCCAGCAAATGCGGTACTTGGTTTAATATGGCAGGTCCACCCCCTGGCTAGAAAGTTAGGTAAGGTTAGGTAGGTCTCTTTGGTTGGTTATAATAAGTCAAGTTATACAATACTGTATTAGCTTCTAGTAAATGTCGCCTCTTAAAATACTTATTATAATGATATTGTTAGGAGTTGGGGATTTAGAATATAGTTAAAAGTCTACCCAGATCCCAACAGGCAACAGCAAAAAACAAAACAAAGACAATCGGACTATAAAAGGGTAGACAAAGGATGCGAGTTTTTGGTGTGTATAATAAAGTACCATAAATTCCTTAACAAAATATTCAGCTTACAAATTACCCTTAACCATACTTAACCTAAACATTAACAGTATATACATATTTATACAACATACAACAATTTTGAAGCAAGTGGAGGTGGGGGAGGCAATATAAGATTACAAATACTTAAGTGCGGAGCCGAGATGGCTGACGAGTAAGGCTGAGTATTGTAGAAGAGGGTAGGTAGTCACTGTGCCATAGGTTTCCAGGATAGGTTGTCCTGTGGTCACTTCACAGAGTGAACTGCTCTCTCATCGAACTGGAGCTTATGAAGAAGACTTGGAGGAGGTAACGCAACAACCAGGATATGGAGAAGGGAAACCCGGGAGTGGTAACTAAGACTAATCATACTCGGGTTTCGTCCCTAGATGGCGTTGCTCGTGGTGCTGGGTAGGTAGATCAGGACAATAGATGGCGTGGTTCGTAGTGCTGGGTAGGTAGATCATGACAATAGATGGCGTGGTTCGTAGTGCTGGGTAGGTAGATCATGACAATTGGTGGCGTGATTCGTAACACACCCCCCCTCCAAAGACCTCCGTAGCGCGGGCGCGAAGGAGGTGATCGCCTGGTGCGTCTGGAGAGTAGCTGCTGCATTTCCACTGGAGCTCGGGGGAGTCTGCAATCAGGTTGTCCACCCCCTTTATGTGCCGGACTTGTAGATTATAGGGCTGGGTGAGGAGAGCCCAGTGGAGAATTCGCTGGTTGGAGGTCTTGTTGGTTTGGATGAACGTGAGTGGGTTATGGTCGGTGAAGACTAGGGTTGTTTGTGGGCAAGACTGGAGGTAACATTCAAACTTCTTTGTTGCCAACACCAGAGCCAGGGCCGCCTCCTCTATGGTCGAGTAGTTGGTCTGATGTTTTTTCAACTTGGCGGAGTAGTATGCCACAGGGTGAAGGACTTCAGTGGTTGGGTTGGGTTGTAGGAGCACAGCCCCCACTCCGACACCGCTAGCGTCGATTTGCAGATGGAAGGGCAAGGTGTAGTCAGGGGGGTGGACTACAGGCTTGGAGGCAAGGAAGGCTTTGAGGCAGTGGAAAGACTGGTCGCACCTCTGGTTCCAGATGTAAGGGACCGCAGAACTGGTAAGGTCTGTGAGGGGTCCGGCCACGCTGGAGAAGTTACTGCAGAACCGACGGTAGTAGCCGCACATCCCCAGGAAGCGCAGGAGTTCCTTCCTCATCCATGGAGTGGGGAAGGACAAGATGGCTTTAACGTTTGCGTCCTTGGGTCTGACCATACCATGCCCAACGATATGTCCCAGGTAAGTCACTGAGGCCCGGCCAAAAGCAGATTTAGCCAGGTTTATGGTGAATCCAGTCTCTTGCAGTCGTGCAAACAGTATCTCCAAACGCACCAGATGTTCGTCCCAGCTGTCCGATACCACCACCAGGTCATCCAGGTAGGCGAACGTCCCACCTAGGTCCTGAATTAGGTGATTGATGGCCCTCTGGAATGTGGCCGGAGCATTAGAAAAGCCAAACGCCATAACCAAATATTGAAAAAGACCAAATGGAGTTATAAATGCTGAGATTATTTTTGCCCTATTCGTGAGTCCCACTTGATAATATCCTTTCAATAAGTCCACCGTACTGATAAATTTTGCACAGCCTATGCTGTCTATTATATCTTCAATCAAAGGTAAAGGGTAGGAGTCTGAGACAGTGACCTGGTTCAATTTACGATAATCGGTACAGAAACGAAAAGTGCTATCGGGTTTTGGAATGAGAAGGCAAGGTGAAGCCCAGGGGGAGGTACTAGGCTCAGCTAAGTTATGTTTTAACAAAAAATCTACCTCCTTTTCCACAATCTCTCTTTTTTGTGGATTTAGTCGATAGGCTGATTGCCTAATGGGTTGCACAATGCACATCATCTGAGATTAGCTTAATATCATGTTTAAGTATATTGCAAAACCCTGGGAGGTCTGACGTGACTTTAGGAAATGTTGATAATAACTTGGTGAGATCTTTTGCTTGAGATGGATTCAGAACAGAAAAATACTCATCCAAGTTGTTGAGTATGTGACTGTTAGCAGGGTTTTCTTTAGGTAGAGGGAAGTCTAAAATCTCCAATAGATCCATGTCATCTGTCTCCGGCTCCGGCCCTGACAAAACCGTATGCAATACAGGTAAGCTTATAGCCTCTGGGATGTCTTCCTCTGACTGCCTGGAATGGTAAAGTTTCATGAGTTTAATGTGAACAAGTTGTGAATCTTTTCGGCGATCAGGAGTATGGACTATATAGTTGAGGGGAGATAGTTTATTAGTATTGATTTGAAAGTTTTGATGGAACCGTTCCAAGCAACCTTGTGATTGTGGGTGGTAAGCCGAAGATGTACAATGGTCCACACTGAGGTCTTTCATATTCAAAGATGGATCAGATTGTTGGGCTTTAATGAGCTCAGCCTTACTAATGGTCTTATTGTACAGATCTTCTGTGGGTAGGAAGATATTGGAGGTGGTTTTAGATGAGGAGGGCCCATTTCGCAAACTGTGACCGGGTGACAGCACAAGATGGGAAAAGATGAGGAATAGTTTCTTCAAGGTCAGTGGTGGAGTTGACAGGTAAGGGAGAGTCGACTGTCTTTATGTTGGGAACCACTAGATCTCCTACCAAGTCATTACCCAATAATAAATGAATGCCGCTCACAGGCATTGGATCTTTCCTAATGGCTATTTGCACTTCCCCAGTAATCAAGGGACATTGGAGGTGCACTTTAGCTAAGGGATAGGAAGAATGGGATGAGAGATCTGAAATTAGAACACTCTCATTAGTAAATGCTGTAGATATATCAGGAATGACGTTAAACAGGGGGATAGATTGTGCTGCGCCCGTATCACGTAGTATACGAATAGGGAAAGAACGAGACCCCTCTATGATTGAAATTTTTCCCTCATAGGTGAATGAAAAGAAGAGATCCTGTTGGGGCCTTTCCACATTGGTGGTTGCTATTGGTTTGGATTTGGGATTCAGGGAACTACTTTTGTAATTCGACATTTTGGGTGTTTACAAGTCTGGATCGCATGGCCTGGGTTTTTACAGTAAGAACAAGTAAACTTGGTTGCATCAGGTGGGGGTAGGTGTGGGACCTTTCGACCTACCACTCACGCCCCCAAGGTTATCATCAGAGGAGGACCTAACATGTCGGGAAGTACCACGTTCTCTACTGCCCAGTGACTCCACCAGCAAGGCGAACGCATCAGCCAGCTCAGCCGCACGCCCTAAATTAACCTCTCCACGCTCCTCCACATGCTTCAAGATGTGAAATGGTATCTTGCTCTTCCACTCCTCCAGGACTACCAAATTTAACAAATCCTGAAATGTGGAGGTCTCTGTAGCCTCTAACCACTTCTTAAAAACCTAAGCTTTTCTTGAGCAAACTCAACAAAGGTGTGTGAAAATGTTTTGGTTAGTTTACGAAACTTCTGCCGGTATCCATCTGGCGTGATAGCATAAGAGGTGAGGATATTCTTTTTTATATTATCATAGTCTTCAGTCTGGTCTAAACAGTTATAAACTCTACGAGCCTTACCACATAATTCAGGAACTAACACCGACACCCACTGGTCCTTAGGCCACTCATTCTTCCCGGCTATTTTCTCAAAAGTCCTAAATGACCCGTCCATATCGGATTCATCAAACCCGGGAACAAGGGAAGAAGCAGTAGCAGGGTTAAAAGCAGCTAGTTTCTCTTTTAATGCCACTTCTTTTGATTTAAACTCCGATGTTAAGGTGACTTCTGTCTCTCTCACCTGTAGTTCTTTCAGTCTAACCTCCTGCTCCAGCTTGGCCTGTTCCATTAGGGTGTGTCAGTTTAGGGGGTGAACTGGCTAAATTGAAAATCGAGTAATTTGGTAGCAATTTATTGTAGTCTTTAAGCATGCAAAACAATATTCTGGCATAAATTTTTTTTTATAATAAGTCCTACCTACATCAAATGGATTTTTAAATGTACATATTTGTGAATTTATAACATAACCAGCGTTTGCACACATGTTACTGTTTCAAGTTTCAAATTATTATATTTTATTATCCGTAGTCTATTTGAAAGTAACCAATGCCTTCATACTCTCTTTGCTTTGGTTTCTTGTCATCAGTAGTCTGCTTGCTATTTGTGCTTTGATGTAACCTTCTCGCCTCTCGTGGCTGTAAACATGGCCCGCTGCTTCTGTGACCATTTTCACACATCTCTCCACACTTTGAGTGTGGGAAGGCCACTTCGGCACCTGCATTGGAGTCTCTTTAAGGTTTCTCAATTCTTGGCTAGTTAGACTTGTTGTCAATGGTGGCTCTAAGACTTCCAAACTCAAGTCAACCAATTCTGACAATTTGGTGGCATTGACGTTTATTGGGGGAACTTTTCTTGAATGAAACGAACAGTCTCCCAACTGGTCGTCATCTATTAGCGTTCCTCTAATCTTTAGAATGACTTCTACAGCCTCGGTTCGGAGATTGCTACATTGACTGCAAAGCATTGCTTGCAAAACTGCTTCTGATCGAGCATACCAAGCGGACCTTCTTGCCACAGGTAACACGATGTCCCTCACTACCTTCCTCTGTGTTCTTACTAGCTGCAATTGAAACAAAAGGTGATTGGGCCCATCCACCCACATAGGATTAAGTTTCACACTAAACCACTGGGGAAGATAAACTCCAATAATAAATTCAACAATTAACCTTAAATTCTTCAGCACTTTGCCCTTCAATTCGTGTTTGGAAATCCAAATTCTGCAGAAACGATGAGCTGTAGTTAACCAACGGCTGTGACTGACAGGTCCAATCTCCAAGAGAGCCAATGACTGAGGCACTTCTCCTGATCTTATTGCTTGGGCAATACGATAAGCATAGGATTGATCTGTGCTGAGATCTTTGATGACTCCTTCAGACAACGCCGGAAGGGGAGGGCCATCTTCGACCTTTGGAAAGGTTGTATTTATTTCTAGTTGTGTTGCTTCATCCAGCATGATGCCAAGGGGACCTGACCACTTGTTGTTGCTCTTTGTAGGACCATCAAGTTCCTGGATGAGATGACGAAGAGGTAGCTCGCCTGTATGTAAATCACATACAATCCAAATAAGTCTTCTTCCTAGTTTTTTCTCTAAATGCGTCATTACACCCCCCTGCCATCCGGTGTTCACTGCAATTGAATCTCCACCAACAGCCTGCAGTGAACTGCCAAGTCCTCTCTCCTGAACCCAACATAAAATATGATCAGCAATGACCTCTGCATGTTTCTTCCCTTCTACTTCAGTTTCGGGAGCAAAGTGAAACAAAAACCGACCACCAGGCTCAGAACAGACAGAGTAGTGTTCTTCTTTGATGAGACCTGGAAACTTTCTGTTCACTCCCTCTACTTCTAGCAAAACTTTTGTGTCATCTATTCTTCCATCAAACAAAAGACAGGAGAGCCCTCCCTCGCTTAAATCTTTTTCATGCTGATCAGATATTTCCTTCATTATTTTTTCTTGTGCTCTTCTAATTTTATTATGATCTATCACCAAAGATACATCCTCTCGGCTGATGAGGCCTGCATCTATCCAAGCGGCAGTTGCAATTTCTGCAGCCTCACGAAGTCCAGCATGGTGGCGAATACTAGCTAAAGCAATGTTTGAAATATTTCTTGTGTTGTATTTCATTTTCTTTGGTAAAGGTTCAGATGGCTCTTTGGAACTATCATCTGATGTTGCTTCCTGTTCATCAGAAGAACTATCAAAGAAGTGATAAACATCTTGACACAGCTCTTCCTCTCTTTGGATGGCTTCTTCACTCTTCATTTTCTTCTTTTGTTCCCTCTCTCGGATTTGTTCTCTCTTCTTGGCATTAGCAATCTGCTTCTTTGTTTCTGAATAATCTATTGAACCCATTTGCATACTTCCTTGGCCTTCTGCCTTTGTCCTCTGTGCCTTTATAAATTCAAGCTCTAAAACAGGGATCTTCTTTTCACGAGGACAACCACAATCAATGTGGGAATTATTTTCTCTCTTACCTGAGTGAGAACAGTTGGATTCAGAACATAATTGTATGGAGCACTTGCAGGTCAAAATGTCAAACAGAGTATCAAGTGTATGCAGAAATTCATTTTTCCTGGCCAAGTTTCCTTTACCAAGTGATGTTTCAACTGCTTTGTGCCATAATTTCGTTAGTTTTAGCTCAATAGTTCGACACTGATTAATCACAGGTGGTTTGAATAGTGCATTAACTTTTGTCCATTGATGCAGAAGAGGGACTATCATGTCATTTATGAGTTCTTTATCTGTATAGTTCCTTCTGTCCTTTGCATTTTTTTCTCGAAGGAGTAACCCTAATCTTAGCATGTCTCTCACTGTTGGAAGTTCTGATACAGGAAGCTCCTTCCCTTTACCAACTAGCAGGCTCAAGTTGGTTGACAACTGACTTCTTGTCTTCAATTTTGACATCTTCACACTATCTGACAAATAGAAAAATATTTCAATGTTTCATAATTCAATTGTTGTTTCAAAAAATATCAATTTGTTTATCAAAAATGCTGTAACAGAAATAACATAATAATTTCTTAGAACATAATGTTTTATACAATGATATAAGTAACTGCGACAATCAATATGCCCTACTTACAATAATTAAAATGTAGAATTCGTCTGGTAGAGTAGGTGCAAGTGCAATGAGAGCAAACCACCGTCTATGATATCTAGAAGGAGAGTGAGCCGGGCGCCTCATCCTCACGCTTGGTACAAGTCAAAACAAGAATTAAACTGTCCCACACGGAGAGCCTGTTCATGTTCATGTTCTGACATGCATATTGTACACAAGCTATAGAACCATAAAATACTCCATAATCCATATGCTTACATGAGATTAGTTAATATCAAGTGAATAATTCTAATCAAGTCTCATTAATTTGTTGAAATACTGATATTTGAAACTTTAAGGTATAATTGATGTAGGTGAGGGTTATTTCAATTCATTTTTGTTTGCTAATCTCAAGTTTAGACATAAAGAGGCACAATATTTTGACTACCAAATTTGATTTTTAACATGTTGACAAAATTGACACACCCTACTGTTCCATCCTTTCCTCATGCTCCAACTTGGCCTGTTCCGACATTCCCTCATGCTCCAACTTGGCCTGTTCCAACTTGACCTGTTCCAACTTTTCCTCATGCTCCAGCTTGGCCTGTTCCAACTTTTCTCATGCTCCAACTTGGCCTGTTACAACTTTTCCTCCTGCTCCAACTTGGTCTGTTCCAACTCGAGTTCTTTCATTTTGATTTGGAACTCGAACCTAGCTCGTTCTAGTTCTAAGGCGTCTACTCTTTGTGCTTTTTCTTGAGGGCTAGCCAGACCTGAGGCAACTTCTGAGTGAGGAGGGGTGGTGGATAGTGATTGAAGTTTCTTGGACATGGGCGTTAATCGGTCAACAGCGGATTCTTTTAAAACTTCTTGTTGAACCAACATTTCAATTACACGATTTTTTAACATTTCCTTAGTCAGTTGCTGTGAAAATGGGATATCGTAATAGTGGGAAATTTCTTTCCATTCTTTCTTCAGGATAATAACACTTAATTTAGCTACAGAAGGATTTTCAATAAAATCCTGGAGATCAAAACCTGAGGTGGCCATTGTTAAGAAAACTAGGATAAATTAACTAATGGTCAAAAGATAAGATAAGTGGATTACCCTAGAAAATATCACGGCAGTGGATAACCAGAAAGTCCGGGAAACTAACCAAGTTATACCTAGGGAAATACACTTATGATTATTGTTCTTCTGAGAAGATCCTTAGATAAGGATGAGAGACTTGAAAGGGGAAGGGCGTATTACGGCATTAATATAAAGCTCCGGATTAACAACCCTGAGATACTTGAAAGAGGAAGGGCGTATTACGGCATTTTATATAAAGATCCGGATTAACAACCCTTGAGTAAGCAGGAAGGGCGTATTACGGCATTAATATAAAGATCCGGATTAACAACCCTTGAGTTACAGATTATTGACCCCGAATGAGATAATGAGAAGAACAATAATGGAGGCTTTATAATTATGGGGTCCTGCTAGAGAGGGGCGTCCTAAGATATCACTTCACCCTAAACTAGTGACTATGGAACAGCCTACTCTGGAGTGAGGGTACGGCATTAAACAGATCCGGATTCTTCCCTACACTCGATAAGACTTACTACACGACTGCCACGTGTAATAACAGATAAGCCTTATGACACTTGGAACCTAATATCCTACGTCTGTCACTCTTACTGTACAATAATACCAATATATGCACACACATATGAAGGAAACTTTAAACCACCGTAAAGCAATTGTGAACAGAAGTGACTGGGAGGAATAATCAACAAGGAGTAATAAGGGGGAAAGGAATATGGCACTTAATGATGCATCCTGTTTCGGTCGCCATTTGTTACGAGTTGGGGATTTAGAATATAGTTAAAAGTCTACCCAGATCCCAACAGGCAACAACAATAAAAAAACAAAGACAATCGGACTATAAAAGGGTAGACAAAGGAAGGAGTTTTTGTTGTGTATAATAAAGTACCATAAATTCCTTAACAAAATATTCAGCTTTCTATAATTTACCCTTAACCATACTTAACCTAAACATTAACAGTATATACATATTTATACAACATACAACAACTTTGAAGCAAGTGGACGTGGGGAGGCAATATAAGATTACAAATACTTAAGTGCGAAGCTGAGATGGCTGACGAGTAAGGCTGAGTATTGTAGAAGACGGTAGGTAGTCACTGTGCCGTAGGTTTCCAGGATAGGTGATCCTGTGGTCACTTCCCAGAGTGAACTGAACTCTCATCGAACTGGAGCTGACGAAGAAGACTTTGAGGAGGTGACGCAACAACCAGGATATGGAGAAGGGAAACCCCCGGAGAGGCAACTAAGAGTAGTCATACTCGGGTTTCGTCCCTAGATGGCGTTGCTCGTGGTGCTGGGTAGGTAGATCAGGACAATAGATGACGTGGTTCGTAGTGCTGGGAAGGTAGATCATGATAATTGGTGGAGTGGTTCGTAACAATAGCATCATAATATTCAAGAAGCGTTTAGTTGCTCAGTTGTTTCCGATTCATCACCTTCTGAATGGCGTCGTACGTGGCCGTCTGCCCGCCGTAGTGCTGCTTCCAATAACTAGTTAATTCGTCTACGGTTTCCCAGTCTCTGCGTGCATTGTATACACGATCTGCCGCAGGCCCCGCAAGATGCCTTATTATGAATTGGATTCGACCGACTTCGTCTCCGTCTAGCAGCTTGAGGGTCCGGTCAACCTCTCTTAACCACTTCCCTACCTCTACTCCTGGCCTAGCGTCGAACTTAGACATGGTCAACCCGGCCCCGAGACTAGTTCCCTCTCTACTATTGTGTCTCCTCATCTCCCACATTGTCTCATCATGCTGTATTTGATACTGTGTCTTTACCCTATTTAGTGCATCCCCCAACTGAGCTAGGTTTTGTTGATGTTCCTTCTCTAACTGTTGCAAATGTGTGTGGTACTCCCCCTTAACTGTTGTACATATACTCCATACTCCCCCCTGATTTGGTTCGCCCATGCCTGACATTTCCCACTGATCTTCCTTTCTAACTGTTCCAATCGTTCCTGGTACTCTCCCCGGATTTTCCCCTTTAGCTTCCCAATACGTTCCACGAACTCTTCTCTCAACTGTACCAAACCCGGGCTGTCTCTACTTTTTTCAGAGTAACCCCGCACCGTCAACCACCACAAACCCATTCCCACAGCGAGCATGAGTAGAACTGGGGTCACACTCTCTACCGTTTCCATCCACTCCATGATTACGCCCATTATCCCAACCACAGAACTATCAGTCACGAAATAAAAATAACTACGCTCTGCTACCATTTGTAACCGGTCGGAATTACTTGACTTTAATTTCTCACTTGACTTGGGGTTTATTAAAGATTATTAGATGGCAATTGCAGTGGAAGCGCCCCTTTCAGAAGCAAGCGTGGCTGGGGAGTTGTGAGAGAGGTCAAGGACCACATCTGTGCTGTACCCAGGAGAGACGAATCGCGTGACCTGGTTCCTTCGTTTATTTAACATCAGTATTAACAAGTAAGTTTTATTCAATCTCAGACAAAGCTAGATAGGGCGGTAGGAACAAACAGTGATGTGAGACAATAGCTAACAGCCCGGGTTTTTCAGGGCTCTGTAGACCCCACGCGGTATGATAACGTCCACTGGCAGGATGAGACGATTGGTGAGCTGTATGACCGTCCACTGACCTGGATTTGAGCCACCTGTTGAGTATGGTGAGAGTTGGAGTGAAACCAGCTGTCTGGATGGCCAACTAACGACGTGACGATCGTTTGGGGTCCTCAGCTCTCCTCTACCTCAGCTCACAATACCACGTATCTTCAAGCAGCTTAGTGAAAACCTTTTACTAACGGGAAGCTAAAGCTTCTCTCAACTGTACAAGGTCTGATTGGCTCACTCCCTTCCATTCCATGGATGTATTGGGTTAATGTGAAGCAAGCTGAGTGAATACAGGGCCACACACTGGCCCCAGGAGTAGTGGAACTTAGAGGTACATTTTCCAAGGTGGAGAAAGGCTGATTTGAGCCTTAAACTACGGGTGCAGGTGGAATCTACTTGTGTGTTAGGTTAGGAAGCATGGTTCACGGGTATTGGTGGACTCAGTAACTTCATAACAATAGTGACAATATTTTGTGTGTAGTTAATACTATTTTTTCAGTTACTGATGTATGATGTGTGTAGTTAATATTTCTTAAATAATATTGATAGTATTGTTTTTAATGTGGTGTCACTAATTGAAACCAGAGAATGAGGGAACTGGTTTTCAGACGAGTTTCTTCCGTATGTTGCAAGTGATACTGTGACTTAGTTCCTCTGATGCATTTAATTTTTCTTTATAATTCCAATCTCAGGTATAACCTTGTTCCCCAGAGTAGAGTTGAAGTTAGGTTAGGAAGTGTGCATCTGTTGGGGTAATATAATTTTGTTGAGTGCCCTGAAGGCCTATTCAGGGTGGAGTTAATAAGTTCTTATATTTTATACCATTTTTTCAGTGCTGGATATAATTTTGGTGAGTGCCCTTGAGGCCTATTCATTGTAGAGTTATTAATTTCTTATTTTTTAATACCATTTTCTCAGTGATTGATATTTTGTTGAAAGCCCTTAAGGCCTGGTTCATGTGTGCAAGCAACATTTCTTAATACTTTAAATTTGTTGTTGTTTAATGAGGCATTGCCTGAGTTTCTAATAATTTCAATATCATGTATAACTTTTATTCCCCAGAGTAGTGTTTTAAGTTCAGGTTAAGAAGTGCGCATATTGGTGTACCATTATTTGACTGTGTCTGTAGTGTTGGAGGGAATATAAGTGTCTAAATTTTACAGTGTGTCTCATTCATCCCAGTCACAGACGCTATCCTTCCACGGGTCACGGACAATTTATTTTGTTTAGTAGATTTAAGTGTTCTTGTGCTGGTTCGGGATTTTTCTCAAAGGGGCGCTTCCACTGCAATTACCATCTAATAATCTTTAATAAACCCCAAGTCAAGTGAGAAATTAAACTCCAGTAATTCCGACCGGTTACACACACACACACACATATATATATACAGTATATATATATATTGTTACGAACCACGGCACCAATTGTCATGATCTACCTACCCAGCACCACGAGCAACGCCATCTAGGGACGAAACCCGAGTATGACTACTCTTAGTTACCACTCCGGGGTTTCCCTTCTCCATATCCTGGTTGTTGCGTCACCTCCTCAAAGTCTTCTTCTTCAGCTCCAGTTCGAGGAGAGTTGAGTTCACTCTGGGAAGTGACCACAGAATCACCTATCCTGGAAACCTACGGCACAGTGACTACCTACCGTCTTCTACAATACTCAGCCTTACTCGTCAGCCATCTCAGCTCCTCACTTGAGTATTTGTAATCTTATATTGCCCCCCGCCTCCACCTTGCTTCAAATTATTGTATGTTGTATAAATATGTATATACTGTTAATGTTTAGGTTAAGTATGGTTAAGGGTAAATTATAGAAAGCTGAATATTTTGTTAAGGAATTTATGGTACTTTATTATACACAACAAAAACTCCCATCCTTTGTCTACCCTTTTATAGTCCGATTGTCTTTGTTTTTTTTTTGTTGTTGCCTGTTGGGATCTGGGTAGACTTTTAACTATAGTCTAAATGCCCAATTCGTAACAAAATATATATATATATATATATATATATATATATATATATATATATATATATATGTATATAAAGATATATACATATATGCAAGTAAATCACTGTAGGTGCGTGTGATCTAGGTATATGCTGATAACCACAAGGAAAGAAGAAAACACAAAGTTCCCAAGCGCTTTCGTGTAATTCACACCTTCAGATGTGAATTACACGAAAGCGCTTGGGAACTTCGTGTTTTCTTCTTTCCTTGTGGTTATCAGCATATATATATATATATATATATATATATATATATATATATATATATATATATATATATATATATATATATATATATATATATATATATATGCAAGTAAATCACTGTAGGTGCGCGTGATCTAGGTATATGCTGATAACCACCAGGAAAGAAGAAAACACGAAGTTCCCAAGCGCTTTCGTGTAATTCACATCTTCAGGGGTGAGTACAGACTAGATAGAGTAATGCAGAACAAGATGAATATATACAGAGGAGGGTGAGACCAGGTCCACAATGGTCAGGTAATGACCCTACTAATCTTTAAATGGCACACAACGGTTGGTGGTTGGGTCAGATGGGACAGTGACCCGCCCTCTCACCTGATCACAAATCTTCTTAATTACAAAGTTGTCCAGCTTGTACAAGCCGTTACTC
The DNA here is from genome assembly GCA_958450375.1 of Homarus gammarus. Lineage (NCBI taxonomy): Eukaryota > Metazoa > Arthropoda > Malacostraca > Decapoda > Nephropidae > Homarus > Homarus gammarus. The sequence goes on from CAUDMG010000139.1 coordinate 433,182, forward strand.
AAATTCATGTTGAATGCTTCGGTATGTTTAATAAGACTAGATTCTATGATGTTCCTACTATCAATTGAATTACATGGTAATATTGAGGAGGTGGTTATCAGCATATATATATATATGTATATATGTATATACAGTATATATATATATATATATATATATATATATATATATATATATATATATATATATATATATATATATATATATATATATATATATATCATGTAGATCCACATTGAAAACGTGGATAAGATAAATCTTGATAAAATCACATGGGAAAAGGGAAACAACGGAGCATCTTAGCTTTCGTCTTTATTCAAGACATCTTCAGAGGCAACTGGATAACATGGACAGAGAGAGGCTTAAATATAGAGGGTGACCTTATTAAACATGAGGTCTGGTCATAATGATGTCATCCACTAATCCCCACACCAACACCAACACACACGTAGAGGAGCTTAAGAGAAGGGGGCGACGTGACTAGTCAGGTCAGGTCAAAAATAAGGGACCCACTAAATAACTATCCTACATCTAGATCAAAGGTTTTCAAAGCATTTTTAACCTTGGGCCACTGACAAATAAATTTATGTAACATATTATCAGTTTTGAACTGACCATCACTAATGTTTATTGATTTTAATTCCTTAATCAAACTAGCTTCAACCAGAAGTCTTTCTGTGACACAAGATGATTTGAATACTTCAAAGCTTTTTCCCAAGCAATGGGATGAATATTTTTCCTTACATGAACGAACAGGGCACTGCTTTCAGATGCTGTTCTGATAATGTACTTATGTTGTTTGATTCTGAGCTGCAGTGTGTTTCCTGTCTGTCCTACATAATTACAATTACATTTGCTACATGGAATACAATAAACACTTCCATTTACATTCAAACTTGGGCTATTTCTTATTAACATATTGGTAATGGTTGAGTCATACTTGAAAACATCATTAATATTTAGTAGTTTGAGGGACCGAACTAACGGGACAAATTCATTACGATAGGGAAGAGTCAAAATATTCTTAAGTGTAGGAATTTGCATGGTTTGAGAGGAATGAAAGGATTTTTTAGCCCTTTTAAAACAACGATCAACAAACACAAAACACAGAAGGGTACCCAAGTTTTTGTGCAATGGAACGAATGTGTTTCAATTCATCATCAATAAATTCAGAGTCACAAATATGCAGACATCTTAAGAACATAGCAGAAAAAACTGACATTTTGGTAGACTCCAGGTAATTCGATAAAATGTGTATGAAACTGTCTACCTGTGTGGACTTGAAACCACATGAATGACTCCAGTCATGTCTCACTTTTGTGTGTTTGTGTGTGTTGGGAATTTGTACACTATCAATAAATATACAGTTAATTAAAATGTTCTCAATGTTCTAATTTCCTCAATATAACTGCATATGGCTTCAAAATTCTCCAAAAATGTGTTCAAATTTCAAAATTTTCCCGGGGGGCTTACAGCGCCCCCCGGAACTCCCAGAAGTTTAGGCTCGCTTCAATCGCCACCCCAGCCTCTTGGGTAGTTATAATGAGGGGGGCCTCCACAAAGAGGCTGCCCATGGGCCTCCACAGGTCTAAATCCGGCACTGCTTGCGAGTCATGAAGCCGAGGCCTAGGCAGTTGTCATTTCTGCAGAGTTGGGCCTCGTTGTCTGTTTCTAAGGGTAGGTATCACGAGAGACATATCAAGTACAATACTTAAAATAATTTTACTATTAGTAATGTTCATCTACCACCTCTCCAGGGTGTTCGACCGGTCCTGAAAAGCCGGGGTATTTGACAAATAAACTTAGAATTATATACGAATTGAGTTCAACTTCAAAATAATATTTTGACAGCAATCTTAGCATAAATTAATGATGTTGTATATAATAGGTAAATAATTAAACTTTCAAGAACAAATTCCAGTAAAAGTCGACTCCAATGACTGAAATGTTTGTGTACCAACAGTATCATATTTCATGTTAGTGATCAAATAACCAAATATTACAAGATATAACTACTAATTCTGCAAGTATTGTTCTTATAATTAATTTACTTTATTTCAGTGGATTATTCCACATATTTACCACGAGTCATATAGGAGGATTACGTGTGTGATTTTTTGGATTTTGTCGGATTTCTGGCTTGTTTTGGGACGTCCGGGTCGACCCGCATGAATTGCGCAAGTCTGAGGAGAAAAATTTGGCGGGGTGGGTCAAGGTTTTTGCCGACATTCATCACTAGGCCTAACAATCATCGTGATAGTAGCTGGTTCAACAAAATATTTTCCAATAGTATATACATATTAGTGAAAACTTATAATTTTGTTGCAATACATACATAATTAATGTACCTGGTAAAATCAGGGATTTTAGTTTTTTGAGGATAGTAGACACCTTGCTCTCCCTCCTACCACCAATTACCTCTGCATCACTCCACCTAACTAGCACCTACTACCTCTCCCTTCCTCCCTCCACCTACCACCTCCCCCTTCCTCCCTCCACATACCACCCCCTCCCTCCCTCCACATACCACCTCTCCCTCCCTCCCTCCACATACAACCTCTCCCTCCCTCCACATACTACCTCCCCCTCCCACCACCTACCATCACTCCCTCCCTCCACATACCAACCCACCCTCCCTCCTTCCACATACCACCTCTCCCTCCCTTCCACCACATACCACCCCTCCCACCCTCCACATACCACCTCTACTTCCCTCCCTCTACATACCACCCCTACCTCTCTCCCTCCACATACCACCTCTCCCTCCTACCACCCCTCCCGTCTACCACCCCTCCCTCCTACCACCCCTCCTTCCTACCACCCCTCCTTCCCTGGACATACCACCTCACTCTACCTCCCTCCACATACCACCCCTCTCTCCCTCCCTCCACATACCACCTTTCCCTCTTACCACCCCTTCTTCCCTCCACATTCCACCTCTCCCTCCTACCACCTCTCGCTCCTTCCACTTGAGTTTTATTGTTTTATTTAACAGCTTTAATAGTCGACTTTTTAGCTCTAAATCCAAACTGGGAGTTTGTAAAGATGTTATTGGCATTGCAGAAGGAATTTAGTCTATTACATGCTAGCTTTTCCAGTATCTTTCTCAAGGCTGGAAGGACTGATATGGGGCGGTAATTCTTGAAGAGACCTTTGTCCCCAGATTTTTTATATGCTGGGTGAACTTTAGCAATTTTCAGATTATCCGGAAAGACACCACTAGTAAAGGAGGAGTTACAAATGTGTAGAACAGGTAGTAATAAGTGGGCTACTTTCTTAATGATGCTCATTGGTATATTGTCTTCGCCTGCTGCTGTATCGTTGGACATTTTTATGATGGCCAGTAATTCATCTACTGTGACAGGGGATATGAACAGCTCATTTTTCTGTCTGTTGTGCAGGTAGGTTCTAAATTCTTCATGGTGATCAGGGACACACTCTGCAAGATTTTTACCAACATTAATAGAATATTCATTGAAGTGGTTGGCAATGGGGGAGGGTTCCGTTACAACTGAATCATTTTCATAAAAGCTAAGTGAGGGGCCGAAGGCTGAGTGTTCCTGTTCTGGATAGAATTTATGACATTCCAGGTTTTCTTACCGTCGCCTGATGCTGACTGGAGCTTATTTGTATAATAGCTACGTCTGACATTTCTAACTGCTTGAGTTACTCTATTTCTGATACTTCGGTAAGCATCACCGAAAATTATGGGTCTTTTTGCAAATTTCCTTTGGAGTTTGTGTTTTTCTTTTATCATTATCTTAATTTCGCTTGTGAAATAGGGTTTGGAAATGGATACTGTTTTCACTGACTTAGTCTTGAGCGGGGAGCATTTATCAAAGTAAGCATTGAAGATGCAAGAGAAGTTGCAGCTGTTCACGCTAAGGTTGTCGGAGGCATAGACAAGATCCCAGTTAGCATTCATTAGGTTGTTTTAAAAAGGAGCATGTTGTCGGTGCAGTAGTCTCTGTATTGTATTGACCTTTCAGGTCTTATGGCTGTTTTATACATGGCAAAAACTGGTAAGTGATCTGAGATATTGTTATAAATAATTCCACTTGCAAGATTGTTAGGAGTGTTGTTAGTCCAGATATGATCTATCACAGTGGCAGAGGTGGCAGTTACTCTAGTGGGTTTGGTTATAGTGTTGAAAAAGAGTTTTGAATGACAGGTAGCAAGAAGGTCTAATACTGAGGTATCAGTTTCTGATTTTAATAGATGAAGAATGAAATATCCTGTAATGTAGCAACGTTTCCTCTCTGAACTTATGATAGTGATAAGCACCGAAAATTTCTCAAGAAAATTCCTTACATTAGTGTGGGGTCTTCTGTAGATTACTCCTACTAGGATATTTCGTGTGTCGCTACGTAAATCAGAGAAAACACTCTCCATGTACTCCTCCTGAACCCTTAAATCATCTCTTACAGAAGTGTTATACTTGAGATCAACATATAGGGCTACACCACCACTGTGTGGTGACATGTTGATGCAGTGTCTATTATAATTAGGAATGTTATACAAATGATCAATATCGTTAGTGAGTTTGGTCTCACAGAACCCAAGTACATAAAATTTGTGGGCAATAGATGATAAACACTGATCTAAAAAGGTTTCTAGATGAAGGGGAATACAGTACTGCTGATGTTATGGCTATTCAAGGAGAAAGAATGAGGTAGTAGGAGACTAGAACTAAACTCGGGAGAGTCAGGAAAGTAATAGTTACAGTTGGGGTTGGTGTAACCCAGTGAGTTTTGTAGAAAGGCATCAGGATTAAGATATGAAGGAGTATTGTGTCGACACCATGGGCAAATGGGGTGTAACACACACGATCTAGCACATCTAAGGGAATGACACTAGCATCATCATTGTGGGAACATTGATACTGATTAGGGAACAGTAAAAACTCAGGGTCACTGAGGTGTGAAAAAGGAAGATCTATGAAAATTATAATAGTTGGGGGGGGGGGGGGTAACGTACTCACAAGTGCTACAACCAACAGAATTAGGATGACCGGTACTGTTGAGGATGATTCCCAGATAGAGTGGGAGGTGCGCCTCTCACTCGATTTTGAGGGTTGCTGGTTTCCACCACAGAGGGTAGACGTGTAGTACTCGAGTTGGCCGGCAGGGGGTGAAACTCCTCAGGTGATAGCGACAGTAGCTGGTTCCCCCTCAGTGGGTAGGGGGTTCTCGAGGGTCTTGGGGGGTTGGTACAGCGGGTGGGTGAGTGGGAGGATGTCCACTTGCCCAATCCCTCACAACAAGGGTTTTATGACAACGTCACGTGTTTCCCTTGTTTCCTAGCTTGTTTAAAATGGTCAAATTATTGTAGATGGGCTTTAGGCGTACCTGGGCAGAGATCCTCTTTGACAAAGATAGTGGTGCCTTTCGGTTTACTGCGTTGATAAAACACTTTGTCACGGTCAGAGGGGGATGAGAATTTTGTTATAATGTCGCGGGGGCGGGAGGAGTTGGGTTTCCCGACGCGTTGAACACGGTCAACCTGTACTTCATGAAGTTTAAAATGCTTATTCAGCAGGCGTGAAATTTTGCTTTGGGATGACTCTCAGTTTCGCCGCCTTGCGTCATCCATATAATCCACCCGGTCTGCTGCTGTCGTTAGTTCCGTTCACTCAGCTGTTGAACTTGGGTCTTGAGTGATCGGTTCTCATTCGCTTCAACGTTCAACTTTGCTTGTAAGTCACTTATTTCCCCTTGCGAGAATTCCAAGCTTCTTTTAATCTCACTTAGCTGGTCAGTGAGACGCCGGTCAGCTTCTTCTAGCTTCCTAATGATCTCCTTATTCATTTGTTGTATGGTGTCCTGTATGAGAGTCCGTTGGACTTCCATTATCATATCAGTCAGCTGTTGTTTCGTGAACATTTAATTTGTAATACCAGCAGCCAACTTAGACATATTGGAGCTAGTGAGGGCTGAGTAGCTGGCAGTAAGGATATGGTCTAGCTGTGTGGTCAGCTGGGTGGCCTGGTTGGACGGTGGGGGTGGACAGGGCTTAGATTACAAGCCGTGGCACAGAGGGGAGCTTGGTGGGCCTACACCTCACTTCGCAGACACAGATTCACCAGTAAATAGACAAATATATCTACTTAGGGGGATCGCAGATAGATATTGTACTGGTCACGACACTCACTAGTCACTCACGAATCGGAAATCCTAGAAATCAGACTGGGTACTCCTGGAAAGACCCAGTTTTTCGACGAAAAACACGGGAGCTCCCACAAACACGTCCCACCACCACACACACACCAATTATACTTGGGCATATACCTTTCCAATTACTAATGTTAGGTCCTCTTTTGGATGGTTCGGGACCAAGAGGACATCGGTAGGAGGTATTGGCCGGCGGTTGTGGCTTGAGAAATGGTTAGACCGTCGCAAAGCTGCCCGAGAGGCTCCCGGCTATGAGTCGATTTCCCCCGGGTTTTCCGGACCGACTTGTGCGACGGGTCTTACGTTACAGAAATTAAGAAACGGCATCTCCCGGTTCAACCAAAGCCCACGATAGAAGGAACGCTTAGACCGAGAGCTAAGATTCCATGCCCACTGGCTTAGTATGTGGCTCCTCTGTTGTACATTTCATTTTTTAGAAGCAGAGTAACAAAACTACTTGGTTCCAGTCACCTCTTTGGCCTGGGTGGATGTCTTCCTGCTAGTATTTTTAGGCAACTGAATGCTTGGTACAGCAGATTTGGGGATTCATTGTAGGGTAGACTTGTCATACAGTCCACAGTGTTTTCATAAGTAGTTAGCATGTAGACTGAAGCCTTACTCAACTTTGTTTTATGAGATGTGGGGTTTGGTTTAAGGCTACCTGCAGTTGTCTTTGAGGGTATAGTCCGAAACACCATTTGAGGAAATCTCTTGTTGGAATTGTTCACTGGTTGTCCTGTTTTAAGGTGTGTTGGAGCTTGACATAATGATGCTCCTCAAGGGGTTATTATTGGGTATTTGATGTCCATTCATAAGGGCGTATTAGAGTTCTCGAGAAGACCTGACAGTCACTCGACCCCTCTCGTACGTCGAGGGTATACGTCTTATCGGTAACCCGTTAAGAGTACACAAGAAATACGATTATCAAATTAATGGTACATTAATTTCATATATCCTGCTCAGATGTGGGAGGGAGCTTGAACCTGTAAGTATTTTTTAATTTTTTTGTTTTGGTTTACACACTTGTACATATAAAAAGAGGCAAATCAAATTAAATTAAATAATTATTATTATATTTATTGCTGTAAGTACAGTAAAGCTTCGAATAACGACGGTAATGTGTCCTCCAATATTGTCGTGTAAGGTGAATCATCGTATCATGAATCATTAATTATCATTAAAATAAAGCAGTAATAATGAGATGCGTTCCCAAGTGTGACCTTTTCATATTTTTTGTGTGGCATTTTACCTACCTTTCCCCCCAAAACAATACAATTAATGAAAAGTGCAAAATATAATCTTTAAATAATGTATAATGTTTATAAAAGCACCTTATACAATATAAATCATTAATAATATGATCAGACAAGAGGAAATGGGACGGTATTAATTATGTCGTGTTTACACACCCATAATGTCAGTTATCTATCTGAAACCAGAAAATAAGACACCGGTTGTTGCTAAAGTAAAATTAATGTAAAAAAAATATGTATGTTTTAATTCATGTTATTTAATGTACAGTAAAATTAACATTTAATGTACAATAAAATTAACATTTAATGTACAGTAGAAGTAACCATTGATGTTAAAGAAAAAAAGGAGTGTGATAGTGGAACGGCAATGTATACTTGTGCCCTCAATGAACCACTTCATTTATCATAAGAATATGTACAAAAGATTCATTTTTGTTTAATACTGAATATGTATTTGATCGAATTAATGTTTATATATGCGAAATGAACAATGCAATTCATTCATAATATGCAAAATATTAAAACACAAAAGAGGAGACGAGACGCCATTGTTTTCGTTCATTTTTCAAACATCCGTGACGAATGACGATGGTTCTACTTCTACATAAGAAACTGAACAAATAAGACCCTGGTTGTTGCTGTAGTAAAATTAATGTAAAAAAATAAAAATGTATGTATTAAGTAATGTTATTTATGTTAATAAATGGAACAACAGAAGTAGCTAACCATTAATGGTAAAGAAAAATACGAAATAGATTGGGAACGCCATTGTGGGGGTATCGAGATATTAATGTGTCTAGCACTCAGGATGGATGGAAACTCTAAGGTGGTTTTCTTGTATAATATAAGTTATATGATTTACAGTCTGGTGCTGGAGGTGCCGTGTGGTGAGGGGCTGCTCAGTAGAGACGTTCGGTGAGTAGCGTGTTGAAAGAAGGTAGATGTGCAGGAGCTTCGTTAGAGAAGATGTTGCCTGTTGCTGGCCTCCTGGTTGAATGAATGCTGGACAGCTAGGAGCTTGCTGGAGGAGGTGTTGCGTGTTCAGGAAGATGGGCCAGAATGAGAGTTGGTTGGTGAGGAAGTTCAGAGAAGGACATGCTCGCTGGCGGGAGCGAGGACCGCCAGGCAGGCGAGGAGAAGGCGAGGGCCGCCAGGCAGCGGCGGAGGAGGAGGTGTTGCTTGTTCAAGTAGAGAGGCCGGAATGAATCTCAATGGAGAGACAGAGCTTATATACCCAGCAGCCGTGAGTCATCTATGAGTCACGTTGGGAAAACCCGAGAAGTAACGGGTCTTTGGCTCGGTTGCTAGGATACGGCGGCGCATCTGGTGACACCGCTCGTTTGGTTGCTAAGGAAGGCGTCGCAGGTGGGATGCAGCTAAGCAGTTGTAGGGGAGAAGTCCACTACAATACTCCCCCTTCCCTCCAGGCGGTGTAGGAGACTTGTTGTCTGTAGAGTTGCTTAGCACATGTGAGGCAGACCGGGCGGTGCATGCCTCATGTGAGACAACGGCGGTCGCGTGAATGAGCCTGGTCGCTGAAATACAACTGTCTAGATACACACTATCTGTGGGAGAAGGGAGAAAAAGGGTGTGTGGAGGCGATGAATGTTGTGCTTCCCTCACGACAGGTACAGGGTCGTCAGATGCGCCTGCTTGGGTGTGTGTGGGCCTGGGTCAGGAGCAGGGGCTGCGTCAGGGGTTACTGCTGGGCCGGGGTCGGCGTCTGAGGCAGGACGGGTGTGCTGGGGTCGTCAGGATGTGGTGCTTGGGGCAGGAAGAGGAGCTGGTGTCTGTTAGAGTAACAGAGCTGCTTCTGTGTGGATAAGCCAGTCTTCTATGCTGCTTGAAGACTGGAAGCGTGATCAGTGTCTCCTCCATCCTGTGTGAGTGCTAATCTCCGGGAGTCACCATTTGTAGGAATTCGTGGTATAATGTTGTCTAGCACTCAGGGTGGATGGAAACTCTAAGGTGGTTTTCTTGTATAATATAAGTTATATGATAGACAGTTTGGTGCTGGAGGTGCCGTGTGGTGAGGAGCTGCTCAGTAGAGACGTTCGATGAGTAACGTGTTGAAGGAGGTAGATTTGCAGGAGCTTCGTTAGAGAAGATGTTGCCTGTTGCTGGCCTCCTGGTTGAATGAATGCTGGACAGTGAAGATCTTGCTGGAGTAGGTGTTGCGTGTTCAAGAAGAATGGCCAGAATGAGAGAGCTGGTTGGTGAGGAAGGTCAGAGAAGGACAGCTGGTGGGTCGCCATGCTCGCTGGCGGGAGAGAGGGCCGCCAGCAGCAGCGGAGGGGGAGGTGTTGCGTGTTGTAGGGGAGAAGTCCACTACAATACTCCCCCTTCCCTCCAGGCGGTGTAGGAGAAGCGAGGGCCGCCAGGCAGCGGCGGAGGAGGAGGTGTTGCGTGTTGTAGAAGAGAGGCCGGAATGAGTGTTGGTTGGTGAGGAAGCTCAGAGAAGGACAGCTGGTGGGTCGCCATGCTCGCTGGCGGGAGCGAGGACCGCCAGGCAGCGGCGGAGGAGGAGGTGTTGCTTGTTCAAGTAGAGAGGCCGGAATGAATCTCAATGGAGAGGCAGAGCTTATATACCCAGCAGCCGTGAGTCATCTATGAGTCATGTTGGGAAAACCCGAGAAGTAACCTGTCTTTGGCTCGGTTGCTAGGACACGGCGGCGCCTCTGGTGACGCCGCTCGCTTGCCGCTAGTTTCGTTGCTAGGGAAGATGGTAGCAGCTGGTGGCTGTGGCTACGCAGTTGTAAGCAGTTGTAGGGGAGAAGTCCACTACAATACTCCCCCTTCCCTCCAGGCGGTGTAGGAGACTTGTTGTCTGTAGAGTTGCTCAGCACATGTGAGGCAGACCGGGCGGTGCATGCCTCATGTGAGACAACGGCGATGGCGTGAATGAGCCTGGTCGCTGAAATACAACTGTCTAGATACACACTATCTGTGGGAGAAGGGAGAAAAAGGGTGTGTGGAGGCGATGAATGTTGTGCTTCCCTCACGACAGGTACAGGGTCATCAGATGCGCCTGCTTGGGTGTGTGTGGGCCTGGGTCAGGAGCAGGGGCTGCGCCAGCAGAAGCAGATTAGGGCTCGTGACAGCAGCTGGGTCCACGACAGCAGCAGGGTGCAGGACATTAGCAGGGAGTACCTGAGGGAGAAAAGAGGGTGTGTGGAGGCGGTGAATGTTGTGCTTCCCTCACGACAGGTACAGGGTCATCAGATGCGCTTGCTGGGGTGTGTGTGGGCCTGGGTCAGGAGCAGGGGCTGCATCAGCAGAAGCGGATTAGGGCTCGTGACAGCAGCTGGGTCCACGACAGCAGCAGGGTGCAGGACATTAGCAGGGAGTACCTGAGGGAGAAAAGAGGGGTGTGTGTGTGGGTCCGGATTCAGGAGCAGAGGCCGCGTCAGGGGTTACTGCTGGGCCGGGGTCGGTTTCTGAGGCAGGACGGGTGTGCTGGGGTCGTCAGGATGTGGTGCTTGGGGCAGGAAGAGGAGCTGGTGTCTGCTAGAGTAACAGAGCTGCTTCTGTGTGGATAAGCCAGTCTTCTATGCTGCTTGAAGACTGGAAGCGTGATCAGTGTCTCCTCCATCCTGTGTGAGTGCTAATCTCCAGGAGTCACCATTTGTAGGAATTCGTGGTATAGTGTTGTCTAGCACTCAGGGTGGATGGAAACTCTAAGGTGGTTTTCTTGTATAATATAAGTTATATGATAGACAGTTTGGTGCTGGAGGTGCCGTGTGGTGAGGAGCTGCTCAGTAGAGACGTTCGATGAGTAGCGTGTTGAAGGAGGTAGATTTGCAGGAGCTTCGTTAGAGAAGATGTTGCCTGTTGCTGGCCTCCTGGTTGAATGAATGCTGGACAGCGAAGATCTTGCTGGAGTAGGTGTTGCGTGTTCAGGAAGAATGGCCAGAATGAGAGAGCTGGTTGGTGAGGAAGGTCAGAGAAGGACAGCTGGTGGGTCGCCATGCTCGCTGGCGGGAGAGAGGGCCGCCAGCAGCAGCGGAGGGGGAGGTGTTGCGTGTTGTAGGGGAGAAGTCCACTACAATACTCCCCCTTCCCTCCAGGCGGTGTAGGAGAAGCGAGGGCCGCCAGGCAGCGGCGGAGGAGGAGGTGTTGCGTGTTGTAGAAGAGAGGCCGGAATGAGTGTTGGTTGGTGAGGAAGCTCAGAGAAGGACAGCTGGTGGGTCGCCATGCTCGCTGGCGGGAGCGAGGACCGCCAGGCAGCGGCGGAGGAGGAGGTGTTGCTTGTTCAAGTAGAGAGGCCGGAATGAATCTCAATGGAGAGGCAGAGCTTATATACCCAGTAGCCGTGAGTCATCTATGAGTCATGTTGGGAAAACCCGAGAAGTAACCTGTCTTTGGCTCGGTTGCTAGGATACGGCGGCGCCTCTGGTGACGCCGCTCGCTTGCCGCTAGTTTCGTTGCTAGGGAAGATGGTAGCAGCTGCTGGCTGTGGCTACGCAGTTGTAGGCAGTTGTAGGGGAGAAGTCCACTACAATACTCCCCCTTCCCTCCAGGCGGTGTAGGAGACTTGTTGTCTGTAGAGTTGCTCAGCACATGTGAGGCAGACCGGGCGGTGCATGCCTCATGTGAGACAACGGCGATGGCGTGAATGAGCCTGGTCGCTGAAATACAACTGTCTAGATACACACTATCTGTGGGAGAAGGGAGAAAAAGGGTGTGTGGAGGCGATGAATGTTGTGCTTCCCTTACGACAGGTACAGGGTTATCAGATGCGCCTGCTTGGGTGTGTGTGGGCCTGGGTCAGGAGCAGGGGCTGCGTCAGCAGAAGCGGATTAGGGCTCGTGACAGCAGCTGGGTCCACGACAGCAGCAGGGTGCAGGACATTAGCAGGGAGTACCTGAGGGAGAAAAGAGGGGTGTGTGTGTGGGTCCGGATTCAGGAGCAGAGGCCGCGTCAGGGGTTACTGCTGGGCCGGGGTCGGTTTCTGAGGCAGGACGGGTGTGCTGGGGTCGTCAGGATGTGGTGCTTGGGGCAGGAAGAGGAGCTGGTGTCTGCTAGAGTAACAGAGCTGCTTCTGTGTGGATAAGCCAGTCTTCTATGCTGCTTGAAGACTGGGAGCGTGATCAGTGTCTCCTCCATCCTGTGTGAGTGCTAATCTTCAGGGGTCACCATTTGTGGGGGTATCGAGATATAAATGTGTCTAGCACTCAGGATGGATGGAAACTCTAAGGTGGTTTTCTTGTATAATATAAGTTATATGATTTACAGTCTGGTGCTGGAGGTGCCGTGTGGTGAGGGGCTGCTCAGTAGAGACGTTCGGTGAGTAGCGTGTTGAAGGAAGGTAGATGTGCAGGAGCTTCGTTAGAGAAGATGTTGCCTGTTGCTGGCCTCCTGGTTGAATGAATGCTGGACAGCTAGGAGCTTGCTGGAGGAGGTGTTGCGTGTTCAGGAAGATGGGCCAGAATGAGAGTTGATTGGTGAGGAAGCTCAGAGAAGGACATGCTCGCTGGCGGGAGCGAGGACCGCCAGGCAGGCGAGGAGAAGGCGAGGGCCGCCAGGCAGCGGCGGAGGAGGAGGTGTTGCTTGTTCAAGTAGAGAGGCCTGAATGAATCTCAATGGAGAGACAGAGCTTATATGCCCAGCAGCCGTGAGTCATCTATGAGTCACGTTGGGAAAACCCGAGAAGTAACCAGTCTTTGGCTCGGTTGCTAGGATACGGCGGCGCATCTGGTGACGCCGCTCGTTTGGTGCTAAGGAAGGCGTCGCAGGTGGGATGCAGCTACGCAGTTGTAGGGGAGAAGTCCACAACACCATCGTACATAAGTGCGCATATGTGAAAACATCGTCATTTCTCTAGAACATAAGAATATGAAAGAAACACTCAATACTGTTCATATATGTTTTAAATAATACTTACCAATGTAAAACATAAATTCTACTCACAAATGGTGGTAAAGTCTAAAACATAAGGACAGCCAATGAATGTTGTGATGTTTTACTCAGATGATTGCGTTAATAAAGTTCAACTGAAGCTGAATAGTTCCATAAAGATTTGATCGCTGTTGCTGAAGATGTTACTAAAGCTGAAGTTGGTGGTTTATGCCTTTGAATAATATAGCTGTCGAAAGAACCTATCACAGCAGCTTTCTTTTCTCATTATACCTCTTTATGTAGAGCTTATATGCGTTTTTTTCACGTTCCTGTTAATTTTAATGCTTCTTTCTGTTAATGGATCCACTGCAAAAAATAATATTATGTTCATTGCTTGCTCCATATGATATCCACATACCTCTCACCTTTTTCATATCGTTTTAACCCATCTAGTTTCTCGGCTAAGCGTATTCATTTTCTTTTAGCTTTTGAACCAGCACTACCATCACTTGCTCTCTTGCTCAGGTTGAATAGGGACTCAAAGGTGTCAAAAGTGCCGTAAGAAACTCGAGAAAGTTTTTCTCCTGTTCCTGTTCAGATGCATGAAAACAAAGGGACCGCCAAGCGCTGATCTTGTTTCCTGGTGATGCGCATTACCACTCATTAGCCCAGCAGCTTCCGTCGCCCCGCAGCTTCTTTACGTTAGGCGTTCTTCTTCTTTTTTTTTTTTTTACAGTATTTTTGTTTTATATAATAGATGTCGAAATTTAGTTGTTATTTATATGAAAATATTACTTTATTTTATTTCTATTATATTTTCGTCGTAAATACGAATAAAATAATGATGTAAATTGAATTGGGTCCTAAATTAACCAGGGTCTTAAATATGAATAGTCGTTGGTCGAACCGTCGTTATCGAAGTCTTTACTGCATTAATGATTTTCCAATGGAAAGTGTGTGTGTGTTGCAAATGTATCGAGGTATATAGAGAACGTACACAGATATTTTAGTTAGTTCCCAAGGTATAATCTACAATTACATGCCTAACTGACTTTGTATATTTTTTAACAGCAATTTGTTCCTTTCAGTTATGGGTCAGAGTTACCTGATACAAGTTAGAAACATTATTTTTCTGTGGACCAGTGACTCAATAGACCCCGGCTAAGGACACCACTTGATCTATGGAAGGTATGTTTAAGAATCTTTCATAACTGTGTAATGTCTTCATGAAGTATATATAAGTGTACAGTATATACGTAATGGCTCTTTGAAGATTGGGAATGTCTATGAGGTGTGCCTTACTGTCTTTGTAGAAGAAGTTGAAAGTTTTACAGGGAGATTAGAGATTATTAAGTGGTAAATGGTTTCCGAACGAGTCGGGGATTTATTAACAACAGGGTCGTGTCGTTTACCGTAGCCATTAATGTCGATTGTAATCGCTCATAGGAGCGATTTTGGTTTGTGCAGGACAATTAAACCCTTGTAATTGACTCGATGAGTATAATTCGGTCGAAACCTGTTGAATACAATTCACATATAACAACTGCATTTATATAGAATAGGTGTATCTGCATTTGTATAGATTAGGTGTAGCTGCATTAGTATAGATTAGGTGTATATGCATTTGTATAGATTAGGTGTATATGCATTTATATAGATTAGGTGTATATGCATTTATATAGATTAGGTGTATATGCATTTATATAGATTATGTGTATATGCATTTATATAGATTATGTGTATATGCATTTATATAGATTAGGTGTACCTATATCTATATTTTTTTTTTTTTTTTTTTTTTTACGGGAATTAGCCCACCCGGGCACAGGTCAAACGACCCACAACGGAGCCTGGGGGGCGAAAAAAAAGAACGGAAAGAAATTGAAAATATAGAAAAAAAGGTTATACTGTATTAATCTACACCACGAAGATGCCGGAAAACCAGCTTTTTAAAGTGAGACAGATTGTAAGAGCATGGAAACACAGAAGAAGGCAGAGCATTCCACAGTTTGGCTGTGTGAGGAAAGAAGGAGGTACTATAACGGGTTATTCTCGTGTGACCGACATCCACAGAGAAATGGTGGGCACCGCGGGCAAGACGTGTGTTACGAACCCACGGCCTTGCTGGCGGTACACAGGATGACAAATCCACCCGTTAAAGTACCTGTAAAAGAGAGAGAGTAAAGCAACATTGCGGCGAAGAGAAAGGGAAGAGAGATTGTCGACTAAAGGAGGAGAGTTAATAAGACGAAATGCCTTTGATTCCACCCTATCTAATAGTTGGACAGAAGAAGAGCCACCCCAGATATGAGAGCAGTACTCCAAGTTAGGACGAATGAATCCCTTATATACTTGGAGCAACTGCTCAGGACTGAAGTAGCTGCGGCATCTGTACAGCATTCCCAACTTTCGGGAGGCAGCTTTAGTTATACTAAGGATGTGTGATTTCCAGGACATATTGGAGGAAATGGTGAGGCCTAACATATTTATTTCAGAATTTGGGATGATGATAGCGTCCTGAAATGTAATTGGTGGGAGATCGTCTACTTTACAAAGTGTAATTGGTAAATATTGAGTTTTGTTACTATTGAACTTAACCAAGTTTGTATCTCCCCATTCAGAGATGCTGCACAGATCCGCGTTGATAGAAGTAATGATATCAGTTCTAGAAACAGATCTAGTTTGAGAGTTAGGAGGAAGGGGAAAATGTGAGGAAGAGTGGAGAGTAGAATCATCGGCGTAAGAATGGATAGAATTAGTTGTAGTGTGAAGTAAATCATTGATAAAAAGAAGAAAGAGAGTTGGTGAAAGAACAGAACCCTGTGGGACGCCACTATTGGTAGAGAAAGAGCGAGAAATCGATCCCTCGACAACAACTGCCATGGATCGATTCTCAAGGAAGCTAGAGATGAGAGAACAAAGTGGGGGAGAGAAACCAAAAGAGGGAAGTTTAGATAGCAAAGACTTGTGCCATACCCTGTCAAATGCTTTGGAGATGTCGAGGGCCACGACAAAAGTTTCCCCATAATCCCGAAGAGAGGATGACCAAAGATGGGTGCAATAGGAGAGCAGATCACCAGTAGATCTCGCCTGGCGAAAGCCATACTGGTGATCCGACAAAAGAGAAAGGCGTTCAAGGTGACGGAGAAAATGGGAGTTCAAGATAGTTTCGAAAATCTTAGAGAGGGATGAAGTTAGGGCAATGGGGCGATAGTTAGAGGGATTAGAATGGTCACCCTTCTTCGGGATGGGCTGAACCAAGGCATGCTTCCAAGAAGAAGGAAAAGTTTTGATTTTGAGGCAAAGGCGAAAGAGGCGAGCAAGCACAGGGGCCAGGGCTTCAGGACACTCCCTCAGAACACGAGGGGGTATTCCGTCCGGTCCATGCGCCTTACTCACATCCAACCTGGATAACACACCGGCAACCCTGCGAGTGGAGATTATAGGAAAGTGCATAGGTTCAGTAGGAGGTGCAGGGGTAGGAGGGGTAGAGTAGGAATCGTCTAAGGTGGAATTAGAGGAGAATAAGGTGCCAAAGAGGTTGGCTTTCTCAGGGGAAGAGTTGGCTATAGAGTTATTGGGACGGAAGAGGGGAGGAAAAGAAGGCGTGCAGAAGATGTTACAGATGTTTTTAGCTAAGGACCAGAAGGATTTACTAGAGGTTAATTAATTTCTCTTACCATATATTTGGGGTTATCTTGTAAACACCACTTCGTTACAACTATTTGTTAATTACGACAATGGCATGGACACATTAATAACACCTTCTATCGAAGTTACTAGGACATTATATTTATGTTACCAGGACATTATATTTACGTTACTAGACACTGATTCTCGGGCACAAACATGAAATGAATGCACTTCCCACATAAGTAACTCATCCTATGGCTAGCTCTGACAAATACTCACGTGACCTGGGGGAGTCCCAGCAGGTGCTTAGCTGGTGACACCGGTGTCGGGAGGACTTCGTGACTCTGTCCTCTGTCGATGGACCCGGCTGACACCTCTATTTGTAGTAGACTTCTTCCTGTGAGCGGGACTGGGGACGTCGTCACTGGCCCTTCTCTGATACTAGACTCCCTCTGTGTGCATCCTGAGGGAGGACTACAACGTCCTATATATTGGGAGAAGAGCCGGCAGATGACCACTAATGCTGACTGGGTGCCTCTTTATCTAGTTGTTGGGGGCCGTGTGACAGGGTGCTGGCTCATCTGTAGTTCCTTGACTTGTAAGGTCCTGACCCCGGTTTGAGCTGATCGGGCGGCGGCGAGGGGTCCCCTTACATTTGACCTCCCTAATGTAAGGTCAGGTCTGGACTTTTTCTGAGCTGTAAGCTGTGGCCTGATAAACCATCACAATTTGCACTTATATAGATTAGGTGTATATACATTTGTATAGATTAGGTGTATATTCATTTGTATAGATTATGTGTATATGCATTTATATAGATTATGTGTATATGCATTTATTAAGAGTATGTGAATATGCATTTATATAGAGTATGTGTATATGCAATTTTATAGATTATGTTTATATGCACTTATATAGATTATGTGTATATGCACTTATAAAGATTATGTGTATATGCACTTATATAGATTATGTGTACATGCATTTATATAGATTATTTGTATATAAATATATATAGATTAGGTGTATATGCATTTATATATATTCGGTGTGTATGCATTTATATAGTTTAGGTGTATATGCATTTATATAGTTTAGGTGTATATGCATTATTATAGAATCGGTGCATCTGCATTTATATAGATTAGGTGTATCTCCATTTATATAGATTAGGTGTATCTGCATTTATATTGATTAGGTGTATCTGCATTTATATAGATATGGAAGCGACATTCAGAAGTTCAGGTTGGTACGACCAAGATGGTAAAATGTCAGCGACAAAAGTGGAGTCGTTAATAGAATTGATTAGCTTCATGCTGGTTATTCGTCATTCCCTGTACATGCGGGCACAAGATGTACAATTTGAACTGCCTATTGATATGGTTGAGTACGCAAACAGACTCTGTCCCACAGCTACAGGTCCACTAATGGCGCAGTCATCCATGCTTACGGCACAGCCTCCCACGTCTACGGCACAACCCCAGATACCTCAGATGGCACACATGACTCCACCCCAAACTCCCTATACGACACCACTGGCTCCAATTGCACCTCAACACCGGACATATAAACAAGGTACTTCTTTACGCTGTGCTCATTGTAATAAAGGCGGCCATGTAATAGAAGACTGTTTTCAGCTCCAAGGTAATAGCGCCAAATTCAAGGACACATGCGGTGCAAAGCCATTCCCAAGGTCATACAGTGAGGCAGCTAAGGCGGCGCCTCCACCTTCCCAGAAAGCAAGCAAGTGGTGCACACTACACAAATCCACTTCTCATAATACACTAGAGTGCGGCTTGGTGATGAAAGCTAGGAATATGGACCTTAGTGAAACAGAGGTGTCATACAAGCGTAAGAAGAAGCGTCCCCAGGACAAGTCGTCGGGGGAAGATCAGCGCTCATCACAACACGGAGAGGGATAGGCACAGTATGTCCTGCCTCTCCTCACAGCACTTCTATAGTGGCCTCGTTAGTAGCAGCGCTTAACAAAGTTGAAGTGTTGTCAGTGCCGGTGAGGGTTGATAGTACAAGATTGGCTCTTGATATTGACATGGGTGCTTGCGCGAATGCATTGGCCTTGACATCCTATCAAGAGTTACAACGTAAATTCCCTCACCGCGACTTCAAATGGCGGCCTAGTAACGCTGAGCTCGAAGGAGTATCAGGTACTCAGCTGAGCATTATTGGAATGGTGACGTTACCACTCAGATTTTCAAGACGTGGTTCTCCCTTCTACGTGGACTTTTATGTAGTTCAGCAGTTCAGTTTGCCAGCTGACGGAAAACTTGGTCTCCCAACCCTTAGAATGAACGTGATAGATGTTCATCCACGTAATAATACTATTACGTTTAAAGGTGTTTCCTACAACGCTATGAGTCATTCTGAACCTATACTCACCGCTAGATCGAAAGTGTTGTCCACCAATCCTATTATTCGGATCATTCGTCAGAGCTACCTCATGACCTCAACCCCACACTTTCCCAGCGTGATTACAGCAGCAATAGTTGGAAGATAGTACCTGCAATTTTGAAGAGTATTCTCCATTACCAGAATGAGAAATTCACCAAAGCAACTGTCGAATTACCCGACGTGTACACGGGCACAGATGTTGTGTGTCTCCCAGAAACGTGCTATCGTGTGAGTCGACGTTGAGCACCATATGCCCAGGTGGTTTGACAGACAAACTGATTCTGAATAGAACAGGCATCCAACGGATATTAAAGAAAGGATGTTATATGTGTGATTTTCTAGTATATCACAACAATGTCGAAGTACAGCCTACAAAATTCCCAATTGGGAGTATTGTTACGCAATACCAACAGAATCGGCAGGACAGGATAGATCAAATAGCGCCACATGTTAAGGTGATCGATCATCCTCAGGGCAAGACACGCCTTTTGGAGCTGCTTGCTGACTATAGGAATATAGTAGCCTTGCCAGGGGAACAGCTAGGTCAGACAGATTTAACATCCCATTACATAGCGTTAAAGAAGGGAACAAACCCTATCTACGTACCAGCTTACAGACTACCTCATAGCCAGCGCGCTGTAGTTCAAGATATGGTGCAGGGTATGTTAGATGAGAATGTTATTAGACACTCAAAATCCCCCTTTAATAGCCCATTATTCCTCGTCCCGAAAAAGGATGGTGGATGGCCCTAACAAGGTTGCTTAAGAAAGATGCAATGTTTATATGGGACGCTGAACACGAAAATAGTTTTGCGGCATTGAAGACAGCTCTTACCAATGCCCCGGTTCTAGCATTCCCAGACTACACTCAACCTTTCACTCTCTGTACTGACGCTTCCGGACTTGGAGTAGGAGCCGTGCTCATGCAAGAGGATACGCGTAGGAAGTTTAGAGTGATAGCTTTTGCAAGTCACAAACTTATTGATGCTGAAACACGTTATTCGGTAACGCATTTAGAGACGTTAGCCGTTGTGTGGGCACTTAAGAAATTTAAAGACATTATCTTTGGATATAAGATAACTGTTTTTAATGATCATGCGGCAGTAACTGAGCTGTTCCATGGCAGAAACTTATCAGGCAGATAAGCACGCTGGTATCTGACAATTTAAGAGTTTGACCCCGAGTTTAGATATTTACCCGGGAGGGCGAATGTTGTCGCCGACGCTCTGTCAAGAAATATAGCACCAGTAATGCCTGTATCAACCTTCACTCTTTCGCAACTGGAAGATGAGCAACGACACGACCCATTATGATCAGCAGTTATTTTTGCTCTCGAATCAAGAAAGGATGTTAAACTCCTTAAATTAATTCTTCCCTTAAGTCAGTTTGAATTACGACATAACATACTTCATAGGTCAAAAAAGACGCCAGAGGGTAATGTTTCTCAAATAGTCGTACCTGACACGTTGTGTAAAGCGGTTATAACATTGTTCCATGATATCCCACAGGCAGGTCACCAGGGTCGTGACAAATGCTTAGCGGAATTCCGAAAGAAGTATTTCTGGAACACTATGAAGAAAGACATAAAATTACACATTGCTAATTGTTTGGCATGTGCTCAACATAAAGGTTCTACAGGATCACCAGCCCCGATTCTACAATATCCTACACCAGACCGTCCGTTGACACAGTCGCTATTGACTTGTTACAACTCTCCAAGAGTCATCAGGGATCAACGTACGTCTTGGTGTGTGTGGATCATTTTTCCAGGTTCGTGGTCTTGGCTCCACTAAAAGATAAATCGGCCGATGCTGTGGCCTATGCATTAGTGATGAATCTTATATGTCCATATACTACGCCTAAAGTTCTGCTCTCTGACAATGGGACAGAGTTCAAGAATCAGCTAGTAGCGAAAATATGTGCGCAATATGGAATTAAACAAAGTTTTGTGACAGCTTATCATCCACAGGCTAATGGACTTGTTAAGAGAACCAATCGCAAGATCCTAGAAATACTGTGTCCGATTGTCAGTGATATGCAATACGCATGGGAAGATTGGTTACGGCAGGTTGCAGCGTCTATAAATGGGTCAGTTAATAGTTCTACGGGCAAATCACCCTACTACATTGTCTATGGTACAGATAAACGTCTACCTTACGACATCCTTATAGATGCGCCATACCCGTGTTATAATATGGATGATTTCGCAGCAAAACAAATTCGTGTCATTACAGATATTCATACCCAAGTTCGATCACATCTAGCGGCGTCGCGGGCCGAAATGATCATCAAGCAACATAAACATGCTAAACCTGTCGTGTTAAACGTAGGTGACGCTGTAATGGTAAGAGAACCGGAAAGGAACTCCAAGCTTTCGGCTAGATTTTCAGGTCCATTCCACATTATTGCTAAAGAAACAGGCAACAAATTTAAAATTTGGAAGCCAAATGCACAGATTGAAAATGTCGTGCATGCGGATCGTCTTAAAAAGACCCATGAGAATTTATTACCTCCAGTTGATGATAATGTGATAAACACCTCTTCACAGACTGTACAGAAGCAGATTGTACCTAATGACTATAGTATGAAACTTCGTTCTGCAAGTAGATGTTAAACTGTGTGTAATCTCTTACAGAATGGCTTGGAACATCATTGTGTTGCTTCTACTGTGTTGTTGCACCGTTGTGTTGACAGACATGTCCACATCAGTCCTCAAACCTGGTGCACTAGTTGCACCTCTAGTACGCGTTCTCATAGTTGAGGACGTGGTGAACATCAAGTATGAACTCCATCCACTGCTCCAGCTTCCGCGTCAGATGGACAACGTCGACGCCCAACTATTAATCAGCATTGAACATCCTTCATGGTCTCAGTGCAGCTTCTAATGAATCGACGATAGTTTCACAAACTATTGACCTTCTACACTTTCGTGTCCAGAACCTTCGCAAGCTTTTCGTCGATGTTGGGAAGAATATACCAGCGTCTCAAGCGGATCTTGCTAAAGAAGTGCATTCTCAGACACGACGAAAAAGGGGTCTCTTTAATTTTATGGGTCTTAGCCAAAGCACTTTGTTTGGCATGGCAACGGCCGATGATGTAGCTAAATTGGGGGACGGAATGAACATTGTCGTTCAGGCTGTATCTCAACAGAATCGTGCTGTTTCTCAAATCTTTCATGCGATTACTGCTTTAGAATCAAAGGTTAACGCAATAAAATCGGAGTCTAACCAAGTTTCGAGGATTGTTAATAGGTTACAGAACACAGTCCCGACGTTAGAATGGCTCCTTTATTTCACAGAATATTTGCATGCTGCGGAAATTTCAGTTCAAAAGATTGAAACCTCTAAAAATTAACTAATTGACAGCATTGTAGATGCAGGGATAGGACGTGTGGACGCAAAGCTTGTGCCTGTGCAGACTCTTCTTGAAGCTTTACAGATAGCCAAGTTGCAGTATCAATTAACTCCTATTTCTAATGACAATGAGGTTGAATATTATTACCCACTGTTGGAGTCGACTCTCACGCACAATGCTATCCTGATCCACATTCCTATGCGAGGGCAACATCAGTTTAATGCATGGCATTTAGAACCCTTCCCCTGGTTTGCAAACAACACACTGTTTACTCTGGATAGGCCTAAAGAACTTTTCCTAATAAATGAAGATTATTCTTTATTGTCAATAGAAGATCCTAAGGTACTGTCATGGTATAAGTCGTCTTATCTACACCTACACGTATGTCCAGCGTACATGTTCGCGTTTATTCCTGCTGCTGAGGAAATATGTGAATTGGCAGTCATACAACCAAATGTACGCACAGCACTAGCGCAATGCAGTTATAGGCCAGTTAGTCTCAAGACTGTGTTTCACGCTCATCTTCACAATGTGCAGTATTTGTTCTTTCCAAATCTCACTACTGTTATTTTAAAATGCCATGATGGTGTTAAGCAGCTAGTTGTGAAAGGGCATTACAAGGCTCCGGATTACTGTGAAATCACTTGTGGTACATTACTGACCTTGCCTACTCATCAGCATTTTGCTTTAAATATTAAACTCAAGTCTGCTTTAATTCAACTTCCTGTCATGAATTTCACTTTAAAGGATATTCAAATAGTATCAGAGAAATCAAAAGTTTTTGCATTCTTGAGAGACACATTTTGCTGATTTGAGTAATAATTTGCCATTTATCTATCACGGGACTTTGCCATACCAAGCCTTACCATTCCCTCAATTAAGTTAATTTTGGTAATTATGTTTCTGTTCTGTTATTACAAGGCAGTGTCATCCAAAATGAACGTTGTTCATTACATATTAGCCCGTAAGACACTAAAGTTCAGGTCCCCTGTAGTAGCTAATACCCCTACAGTAGTATAGATTCCCCAGCTTAGTGTCTACACATCTGTTTATAACATGGATAGCGCTGTCTAGGATGTGCTGTACTCTGTGAGCTTAGTTAGGCCTCACGGAGCTCGGCTGGTAGGTGACCGAGCGATGTAATGGGCCCCTGTCTCATAAACAGAACATATTATATAAATGGGTCAATACATCTGATATTATATTCAGAATTCACCACCCTGTAACTTTCCACTGTCTATAAGTGAGACATGAGTTGTACACGTGAAGGGTATCTTGGGAAAGCTACCCATATGTCAGCATCTTTGTAAGCGCGCACCAGCGACGCTCCTTGCTCAGTCACTCAGATGAACTAATATCGAACGGACGTGATCAACGTTTATATTTACATAAACGCCGTCCTCTTTCTCGTTCACTCATAAATAGTGGAACCTACGGTTGATCTACACTCAGGAATTATAGACATAATCTTTTTATAATAAAACAAAGGAACTTCAATTGGGTCTCGTTACTAAAACCCCAATATTTAATATATGTGAACAGCCCGGTTAATTTGGGGATTAACCGACGGATTCAGAGGTAATGCTGATGTTGATCTACTATATAGTTGACCTCTACCTACCTCTCCCTGTTTGGTGGTGTTAATGCTGATGTTGATCTACCAGGTACCTTACTACTGTAATGCACTGTATAGTTGACCTCTTCCTCTTTCACAGTTTGGTGACGGTAATGCTGATATCCAATCTACCAGGGACCTTACTACTGCACTGTATAGTTGACCTCTACCTACCTACCTTTCTCTGTTTGGTGGTGGCAATGCTGATGTTGAGCTACCAGGTACCTTACGACTGTACTGTACAGTTGACCTCTACCTACCTCTCTCCATTTGGTGATGGTAATGCTGATGTTGATCTACCAGGTTCCTTACTAATGTACTATACTGTATAGTTGACCTCTTCCTACTTCTCTCTCTATCTGTTTTGTGGTGGTAATGCTGATGTTGATCTACCAGGTACTTTACTACTGTACTGTACTGTATAGTTGACCCCTACCTACCTACCCCTCTCTCTGTTTGGTGGTGGTAACGCTGATGTTGATCTACCAGGCACCTTACTACTGTAACGAATAGTTGACATCTACGTACCTCTCTCTCTTTGGTGGGGGTAATGCTGATGTTGATCTACCAAGTACCTTACTACTGTACTGTATAGTTGATCTCTACCTACCTACCTTTCTCTGTTTGGTGGAGGTAATGCTGATGTTGATCTACTATATAGTTGACCTCTATCTACCTCTCCCTGTTTGGTGGTGGTAATGCTGATGTTGATCTACCAGGTACCTTACTACTGTAATGCACTGTATAGTTGACCTCTTCCTCTTTCACAGTTTGGTGGCGGTGATGCTGATATCCAATCTACCAGGGACCTTACTACTGTACTGTATAGTTGACCTCTACCTACCTACCTTTCTCTGTTTGTTGGTGCTAATGCTGATGTTGACTACCAGATACCTTACTACTGTACTGGATAGTTGACATCTACCTACCTCTCTCTGTTTGGTGGGGGTAATGCTGATGTTGATCTACCAGGTACCTTACTACTGTACTCTACTGTATATTTGACCTCTGCCTACCTCTCTGTTTGATAGTGGTAATGCTGAAGTTGATCAACCAGGTATCTTAGTACTGTAGTGTATAGTTGACCTAAACCAACTTCCTCTCTTTTTGGTGGTGGTAATGCTGATGTTGACCTACCAGGTACCTTATTACTGTACTGTATAGTTGACCTCTACCTAACTCTCTTTGTTCGGTGGTGGTAATGCTGATGTTTATATACCAGGAACCTTTCTATTACTGTAAAGTTTAGTTGACCTCTACCTACCTACCTCTCTCTGTTTGGTGGTGGTAATGATGAGGTTGATCTACCAGGTACCTTTCTATTGTACTGTATAATTCACCTCTACCAACCTACCTCTCTCTGTTTGGTGGTGGTAATGCTGTTGTTGATCTATCAGGTACCTTACTATTGTATTGTAAGGTTTAGTTGACCTCTACCTACCTACCTCTCTCTGTTTGGTGGTGGTAATGCTGATGTTGATCTACCACTTGCCTTACTACTGTACTGTATAATTGACCTCTACCAACCTACCTCTCTCTGTTTGGTGGTGGTAATGCTGATGTTGAACTACCAGGTACCTTACAAATATACTGTAGAGTTGACCTCTACCTACCTACCTCTCTTTTTTTTTGGTGGTGGTAATGCTGACGTTGATCTACCAGGTACCTTACTACTGTACTGTATAATTGACCTCTACCAACCTACCTCTCTCTGTTTGGTGGTGGTAATGCTGTTGTTGATCTACCAGGAACCTTACTACTGTACTGTACAGTTGACCTCTGCCTACCTCTCTCCGTTTGGTGGTGCTAATGCTGATGTTGATCAACTAGGTACCTTACTACTGTACTTTTTTTTTTTTTTTTTTTTTTTATTGGGCACTTCCCTACATCCTTGTGTAAGGTGAAGCGCAGAAGCGTTTACAGTGCCCAACAGGGAAGCATGCTAAGTTCATGCTTGCCTTTATGTCTCATGAGTTAAGGGCGTAGAAGTCTGAAGAGTCAAGGGCATAGAAGCCTGAAGAGTCAATGGTTAATGTCATCAAGTTATTGGAAGCTCCAACAACTTGTCCCTGAATACGAATTCGCAACTTTCGATTTACACCAGGTACCTACTTTACTGCTAGGTGAACAGGGACTAATGGGGGCTAGGAAGTATGTCCAAACAACTTCCACCGGCCCGGGAATCGAACCCGTGACATACTATACTGTACTGTTTAGTGGACCTCTACCAACCTACCTCTCACTGTTTGGTGGTGGTAATGCTGTTGTTGATCTATCAGGTACCTTACTATTGTACTGCAAAGTTTAGTTTACCTCTACCAACCTACCTCTCTCTGTTTGGTGGTGGTAATGCTGGTGTTGATCTACCAGGCACCTTAATACTGTACTGTACTGAATAGTTGACCTCAGCCTACCTCTCTCTCTATCTGTTTGGTGGTGGTAATGCTGATGTTGATCTACCAGGTACCTTACTACTGTACTGTATAGTTGACCTGCACCTACCTTCCTCTCTTTGTTTGGCGGTGGTAATGCTGATGTTGATCTATCGGGTACCTTACAACTGTACTGTATAGTTGACCTCTACCTACTTACCACTCTCTGTATGGTGGTGGTAATGCTGATGTTGATCAACCAGGTACCTTACTACTGTACTGTAGAGTTGACCTCTACCTACCTGTCTCTGTTTGGTCGTGGTAATGCTGATGTTGATCAACCAGGTACCATACTACTGTGCTGTATAGTTGACCTCTACCTACCTACCTTTCTCTGTTTGGTGGTGGTAATGCTGATGTTGATTTAAGAGGTACCTTATTACTGTACTGCACTGTATAGTTGACCTCTTCCTCTCTCACTCTTTAGCGTTGGTAATGCTGATGTCGACCTACCAAGTACCTTACTACTGTATAGTTGACCTCTACATACCGACCATTCTCTGTTTGGTGGTGGTAATACTGGTGTTGATCTACCAGGCACCTTACTATTGTACTCTACTGTACAATTGAACTTTTCCTACTTCTCTCTCTATCTGTTTTGTGGTGGTAATCCTTATGTTGATCTCCCAGGTGCCTTACTACTATACTGTACTGTATAGTTGACCCCTACCTACCTACCTACCTCTCTCTGTTTGGTGGTGGTAATGCTGATGTTGATCTACCAGGTACCTTACTACTGTACTATACAGTTGACCTCTACCTACCTCTCCCTGTTTGGTGGTGGTAATGCTGATTTTGATTTACCAGGTACCTTACTACTGTAATGCACTGTAAAGTTCACCTCTTCCTCTTTCACAGATTGGTGGCGGTAATGCTGATATCCGATCTACCAGGTACCTTACTACTGTACTGTATAGTTGAACTCTACCTACCTACCTACCTTTCTCTGTTTGGTGGTGGCAATGCTGATGTTGAGCTACCAGGTACCTTACTACCGTACTGTACAGTTGACCTTTGCCTACCTCTCTCCGTTTGGTGGTGGTAATGCTGATGTTGATCTACCAGGTAGCTTACTACTGTACTGTACTGTATAGTTGACCCCTAACTACCTACCTTTCTCTGTTTGGTGGAGGTAATGCTGATGTTGATCTACCAGGCACCTTAATACTGTACTGTATAATTGCCCTCTACCTACCTCTCTCTGTTTGGTGGTGGTAATGCTGTTGTTAATCTGCCAGGTGCCTTACTATTGCAATGTACTGTTTAGTTGACCTCTACCTACCTACCTTTCTCTGTTTGGTGGTGGTAATGCTGATGTTGATCTACCAGGTACCTTACTACTGTACTATGTAGTTTACTTCTACCTACCTCTCCCTGTTTGGTGCTGGTAATGCTGATGTTGATCTACCAGGTACCTTACTACTGTAATGAACTGTATAGTTGACCTCTTCCTCTTTCACACATTGGTGGCGGTAATGCTGATATCCGATCTACCAGGAACCTTACTACTGTACTGTACAGTTGACCTCTACCTACCTCTCTCCGTTTGGTGGTGGTAATGCTGATGTTGATCTACCAGGTACCTTACTACTGTACTGTACTGTATAGTTGACCTCTGTATGTATATTATGTATGTTGTATGTATACGATGTATGTACTCTATATATATACATTACTTCTCTAGTCAGTAGCGTGTGGCAATGCCCCTGTTTCATGTCACCACACGCTTAGATAAATGTGCCTGGCGACATCTGGAAGCTGCTAATGTACCACTTACCACATGTCGCCTGAGAGGTCAGAGAGAGGTCAGTTGACCCCTTTAGGAGTGTAAGGACTACCTGCGCTTGTGAGCGCACTCCTGTATATTTCCGTTAATAAGAACCTACAGACCTCTACAGGTGTTTATGTTCGCTCCTGTAGTCAGAACCAAGTACCCTAACATCTCCATGGCGCAGTGAGTATCAAGTGATCGATTAAGTGGAAATAAGTGCGTTCGTGTAAAATCAAGACCGGTAGACCTCTTCCGTCAACTCCGTCAACTCCGTCGCCAGTGTCTCCCCCAAAAATTCGGTTGAATGACCAACGAGTTTTGAGCAGTGTGCAGTGACCGCAAGTTCCTGTGAAGTGTCTTAAGTGCCCCTCGTGTGTGTAGTGCTAAAGTGTGTGTCTTTGTTTTAAAGGATTCCCTGAGGTGGTAGGCTGATATAGGGCATTTGTGAGGAGTGGTGCGTCAGCGAGTCCGTCCCCGGCCGCCTGGAGGGGAACTCACCCTCCTAACACTCACCCCCCACTGCTCACCCCTCACCGCCTCCCTCAGCGCTCCCCCAGCCTACACAAACCAACTCACGCATGGACACACCGACTGCGGTCATTTCTTCATATATATTTTATATATATATATATATATATATAGATATATATATATATATATATATATATATATATATATATATATATATATATATATATATATATATATATATATATATATATAAGTTACTTATCTGTGTATTCAATTAATTTTGTTGTCTCAGATCTGGTTGATACGACGGGCTGACCGGTCAACACTGATTCGAGATACAATATACAGATTAAGTAATTATGCCCTGGACCTCACGCAGGGGTGTCCCTAGTGCCCGGATGAATCAGACGGATGACAGCTCTACAGAGATGGATGACCAGTCAGTGCGCGACGCCCCACCCTCTCCCAGCCACACCCCTCGACCCTCAGCCTTGTCCTCAGAGATAATTGCTCTGATGAAGCTTATGAGGGAGGAGAGGCGCGAGGATGAAGCAAAAAGACGTGCTGAGGACCACCAACGGAGATTGGAAGATAACGAACGGTTTGCAGCTTTGATATCTAGCCTGTTACGAACCCCTCCACCGATTGTCATGATCTATCCACCCAGCACTACGAACCACGCCATCTATTGTCTTGATCTACCTACCCAGCACCACGAGCAATGCCATCTAGGGACGAGACACGAGTATGACTCGTCTTAGTTACCACTCCGGGGTTTCCCTTCTCCATATCCTGGTTGTTGCGTCACTTCCTCCAAGTCCTCTTTGTCAGCTCGAATTCGAGGAGAGAGCACTTCACTCTGGGAAGCGACCACAGGATCACCTATCCTGGAAACCTACGGCACAGTGACTACCTACCGTCTTCTACCATACTCAGCCTTGCCCGTCAGCCATCTCAGCTCCTCACTTAAGTATTTGTAATCTTGTATTGCCTCTCCCACCTCCACATTGCTTCACTATTGTTCTATGTTTTATTACTGTGTATATACTGTTCATGTTTAGGTTAAGTTTGGTTAAGGGTAGTTTATAAGCTGAATATTTTGTTAAGGAATTTATGGTACTTTATTATATACAACAAAAACTCGCATCCTTTGTCTACCCTTTTATAGTCCGATTGTCTTTGTTTTTTTTTGTTGTTACCTGTTGGGACCTGGGTAGACGTATAACTATATTCTAAATCCCCAACTCGTAACAAATGGCGACCGTGACAGGACCCGACCTTAAGTACCATATTCCTTCCTCCCTTGTTACTCAGTGTTAATTACCCCTCCCAGTCACTTCTGTTTACAATTGCTTTACGGTGGTTTAAAGTTTCCTTCATATGTGTGTGCATGTATTGGTATTATCGTACAGTAAGAGTGACAGACGTAGGATATTAGGTTCCAAGTGTCATAAGGCTTACCTGTTATTACACGTGGGAGTCGTGTAGTAAGTCTTATCGAGTGTAGGGAAGAATCCGGATCTGTTTAATACCGTACCCTCACTCCAGAGTAGGCTGTTCCATAGTCCCTAGTTTAGGGTGAAGTGGTATCTTGGGACGCCCCGCTCTACCAGGACCCCATAATTATAAAGCCTCAATTATTGTTCTTCTCATTATCTCATTCAGGGTCAATCATACCAAACTCAAGGGTTGTTAATCCGGATCTTTATATTAATGCCGTAATACGCCCTTCCTCTTTCAAGTATCTCAGGGTTGTTAATCCGGATCTTTATATTAATGCCGTAATACGCCCTTCCTCTTTCAAGTATCTCAGGGTTGTTAATCCGGATCTTTATATAAAATGCCGTAATACGCCCTTCCTCTTTCAAGTATCTCAGGGTTGTTAATCCGGAGCTTTATATTAATGCCGTAATACGCCCTTCCCCTTTCAAGTCTCTCATCCTTATCTAAGGATCTTCTCAGAAGAACAATAATCTTAAGTGTAATTTCCCTAGGTATAACTTGGGTAGTTTCCGGGACTTTCTGGTTATCAACTGCCGTGATATTTTCTAGGGTAATCCACTTATATTATCTTTTGACCATTAATTAATTTATCTAGGTTTTCTTAATGGCCACCTCAGGATTTGTTAAACTTGGTAGTCCTGGAGGAGTGGAAAAGCAAGATACCATTTCACATCTTGAAGCATGTGGAGGAGCGTGGAGAGGTTAATTTAGGACGTGCGGCTGAGCTGGCTGATGAGTACGCCTTGCTGATGGAGTCACTGTGCCCAAGGGAACGTGGTACTTTCCGACATGTTCGGTCCTCCTCTGATGATAACCTTGGGGACGTGAGTGGTAGGTCGAAAGGTCCCCCACCTACTCCCCCCGATGCAACCAAGCTTACTTGTTCTTACTGTAAAAACCCAGGCCATACGATCCAGAATTGTAAACACCCAAAGTGTCGAATTGCTAAAAGTAGTTCCCTGGATCCCAAATCCAAACCAATAGCAAATGCCAATGTGGAAAGGCCCCATCAGGATCTCTTCTCTTCATTCACCTATGAGGGAAAAATTTCAATCATAGAGGGGTCTCGTTCTTTCCCTATTCGTATACTACGTGATATGGGCGCAGCACAATCTATCCTGTTTAACGTCATTCCTGATATATCTACCGCATTTACAAATGAGAGTGTTCTAATTTCAGATCTCTCGTCCCATTCTTCCTATCCTTTAGCTAAAGTGCACCTCCAATGTCCCTTGATTACTGGGGAAGTGCAAATAGCCATTAGGAAAGACCCAATGCCTGTGTGCGGCATTCATTTATTATTGGGTAATGACTTGGTAGGAGATCTAGTGGTTCCTAACATAAAGACAGTCGACTCTCCCTTACCTGTCAACTCCACCACTGACCTTAAAGAAACTATTCCTCATCTTTTCCCATCTTGTGCTGTCACCCGGTCGCAGAGTGTGCGAAATGGGCCCTCCTCATCTAAAACCACCTCCAATATCTTCCTACCCACGGAAGATCTGTACAATAAGGCGATTAGTAAGGATGAGCTCATTAAAGCCCAACAATCTGATCCATCTTTGAATAAACTTCATCATGCAGCAGTTGAGGGTAAAGATTTTAACACCCTTCCGTGTTTTTATTATCATGAAGGGGTTTTGATGAGGGCCTATAGGCCCCCTGAGCTTGCCCATCTAGACACGTGGTCTGAAATACATCAAGTGGTAATTCCAGCTTCAGTCAGACCAGCATTAATTGCCCTTGCCCATGATGGTATTTCAGGACATTTGGGAATCCTGAAAACATATAAAAAGCTCCTCCAACACTATTATTGGCCTGGACTTAGGAAGGATGTCACAGTACCTAAAATCTTGTCATATTTGTCAACTGGTTGGAAAACCAAATGAAAGTATACCAGCAGCTCCCATTAAGCCCATCCCAGTATTTTCTACACCATTTGAAAAGATTGTTGTGGATTGTGTGGGCCCATTACCAAAGACTAAGAAGGGAAATCAATTCCTGCTCACAGTTATGGATACCAGTACACGTTATCCTGAGGCTTTTCCCCTTAAAAGCATCACTTCAAAAAACGTAATCAAACATCTTTTGCATCTTTTCTCTTCAGTGGGCATTCCTAAAGAGATCCAATCCGATCAGGGCATCAATTTTACGAGCAATCTTTTCAAACAGGTGATGAAAGACCTCGGTGTGGACCATTGTACATCTTCGGCTTACCACCCACAATCCCAAGGTTGCTTGGAACGGTTCCATCAAACTTTCAAATCAATGCTCAAAAAATACTGTATAGAACACCAAAAGGAATGGGATGAAAGCATAGACTTGTTACTCTTTGCCATCAGGGAATGTCCCCAGGAGTCATTGGGATTCTCCCCGTTCGAGTTACTATATGGGAGACAAATTAGGGGACCCCTTAAAATAGTAAAGGAGCAGTGGTTTGACACTCCATCTATTAAGCCCGCAACAGTTTCCCAATACATTGACACTTTACGGGACAAATTAACTGAAGTCCGAACCATTGCTCAGTCAAACTTAAAAAAAGTCCAAGAGAAAATGGTGAAGTCCCAACCTAAATTAGTTAAAAGATCATTTTCTCCAGGTGACAAAGTGTTACTCTTTCTACCCATTCCAGGCTCTCCCCTTAAAAGCAAGTTTACTGGTCCCTATATAGTTGCTAATAAACTATCTCCTCTCAACTATATAGTCCATACTCCTGATCGCAGAAAAGATTCACAACTTGTTCACATTAATCTCATGAAACTTTACCATTCCAGGCAGTCAGAGGAAGACATCCCAGAGGCTATAAGCCTACCTGTATTGCATACGGTTTTGTCAGGGCCGGAGCCGGAGACAGATGACATGGATCTATTGGAGAATTTAGACTTCCCTCTACCTAAAG
Organism: Homarus gammarus; assembly: GCA_958450375.1. NCBI lineage: Eukaryota > Metazoa > Arthropoda > Malacostraca > Decapoda > Nephropidae > Homarus > Homarus gammarus. The sequence continues at coordinate 466,529 of CAUDMG010000139.1, forward strand.
AGAACCCTGCTAACAGTCACATACTCAACAACTTGGATGAGTATTTTTCTGTTCTGAATCCATCTCAAGCAAAAGATCTCACTAAGTTATTATCAACATTTCCTAAAGTTACATCAGACCTCCCAGGGTTTTGCAATATACTTAAACACGATATTAAGCTAATCTCAGATGATGTACAACCCAATAGGCAATCAGCATATCGACTTAATCCACAAAAAAAAGAGATTATGAAAAAGGAGGTAGATTTTTTGTTAAAGCATAACTTAGCTGAGCCTAGTACCTCCCCCTGGGCTTCACCTTGCCTTCTCATTCCAAAACCCGATGGCACCTTTCGTTTCTGTACAGATTATCGTAAAGTGAACCAGGTCACTGTCTCAGACTCCTACCCTTTACCTTTGATTGAAGATATAATAGACAGCATAGGCTGTGCCAAATTTATCAGTACCGTGGACCTATTGAAAGGATATTATCAAGTGGGACTCACGGATAGGGCAAAAATAATCTCGGCATTTATAACTCCATTTGGTCTTTTTCAATATTTGGTTATGGCGTTTGGCTTTTCTAATGCTCCGGCCACATTCCAGAGGGCCATCAACTTCCTAATTCAGGACCTAGGTGGGACGTTCGCCTACCTGGATGACCTGGTGGTGGTATCGGACAGCTGGGACGAACATCTGGTGCGTTTGGAGATACTGTTTGCACGACTGCAAGAGACTGGATTCACCATAAACCTGGCAAAATCTGCTTTTGGCCGGGCCTCAGTGACTTACCTGGGACATATCGTTGGGCATGGTATGGTGAGACCCAAGGACGCAAACGTTAAAGCCATCTTGTCCTTCCCCACTCCAAGGACGAGGAAGGAACTCGTGCGCTTCCTGGGGATGTGCGGCTACTACCGTCGGTTCTGCAGTAACTTCTCCAGCCTGGCCGGACCCCTCACAGACCTTACCAGTTCTGCGGTCCCTTACATCTGGAACCAGAAGTGCGACCAGTCTTTCCACCGCCTCAAAGCCTTCCTTGCCTCTAAGCCTGTAGTCCACCCCCCTAACTACACCTTGCCCTTCCATCTGCAAATCGACGCTAGCGGTGTCGGAGTGGGGGCTGTGCTCCTACAACCCGACCCAACCACTGATGTCCTTCACCCTGTGGCATATTACTCCGCCAAGTTGAAAAAACATCAGACCAACTACTCGACCATAGAGAAGGAGGCCCTGGCTCTGGTGTTGGCAATAAAGAAGTTTGAATGTTACCTCCAGTCTTGCCCACGAACAACCCTAGTCTTCACCGACCATAACCCACTCACGTTCATCCAAACCAACAAGACCTCCAACCAGCGAATCCTCCGCTGGGCTCTCCTCACCCAGCCCTATAATCTACAAGTCCGGCACATAAAGGGGGTGGACAACCTGATTGCAGACTCCTTATCCCGAGCTCCAGTGGAAATGCAGCAGCTACTCTCCAGACGCACCAGGTGATCACCACCTTCGCGCCCGCGCTACGGAGGTCTTTGGAGGGGGGGTGTGTTACGAACCCCTCCACCGATTGTCATGATCTATCCACCCAGCACTACGAACCACGCCATCTATTGTCTTGATCTACCTACCCAGCACCACGAGCAATGCCATCTAGGGACGAGACACGAGTATGACTCGTCTTAGTTACCACTCCGGGGTTTCCCTTCTCCATATCCTGGTTGTTGCGTCACTTCCTCCAAGTCTTCTTTGTCAGCTCGAATTCGAGGAGAGAGCACTTCACTCTGGGAAGCGACCACAGGATCACCTATCCTGGAAACCTACGGCACAGTGACTACCTACCGTCTTCTACCATACTCAGCCTTGCCCGTCAGCCATCTCGGCTCCTCACTTAAGTATTTGTAATCTTGTATTGCCTCTCCCACCTCCACATTGCTTCACTATTGTTCTATGTTTTATTACTATGTATATACTGTTCATGTTTAGGTTAAGTTTGGTTAAGGGTAGTTTATAAGCTGAATATTTTGTTAAGGAATTTATGGTACTTTATTATATACAACAAAAACTCGCATCCTTTGTCTACCCTTTTATAGTCCGATTGTCTTTGTTTTTTTTTGCTGTTACCTGTTGGGACCTGCGTAGACGTATAACTATATTCTAAATCCCCAACTCGTAACAAGCCTCACTGCTAATCAAGCCCTTGGCCCTTCCACTACTCCGGTACCGACTGGCTCAGATACCTCGTCAATGCCCTCTACCAAAGTGGTTGTCCAGCCCCCACCCACCTTGAAGCCTGATGAGGCTTTCCAGACTTTTCGTGAGTGGCGGCGACGGTGGACTGTTTATGCTACAATGGTGGATCTCCAGAGCTTGCCACAGCCTAAACAGCTCATTCAGCTATGTATGTGCCTGTCTTTTGAAACGCAGCATGTGTTGGAACATACGTTGCAAGTGCCCCCGACGTCTTTGTTGTCTGTAGAGGAGGTACTGGATGTTCTAGAATGGCACATCAAAGGTCAGCGGAATGAAGCTCTCCGCAGGAGGGAAGTGTTTAGCTGTAGACAGATTAAGGGCGAGACTTTTGACCATTTCTATGTACGACTCAAGAGAGCCTCGGAAGAGATAGACATATGTTCCGGTAATCACCAGCAGTGCGAGGAGACCCAGTTGAAGCAGGTGATCCTGATGGGTGTTAAGGACGAGGAGCTTGTCCAACGCCTCACCTCCCTCGACTCTTCCTCCTCTCTTAAGAATGTATTGACAGTAAGTCGCTCCTATGAGGCTGCCAGGTGTGCTACCTCTGCCATCCGAGCTCCCTCTACAGCCGTACGGGCTATGTCCCAATACAAGAAAAGACAAGAAGTCTACCCCAATGCCTATGCCCACCACGCCTACGCCCGGCTCCCTTTGCAACAGCTGTGGTAGGCAGCACGGAACACATGTGTGTCCAGCTGCCGAGTCTACCTGCTACAGTTGTGACCGCAAGGGCCATTGGTCACTTACAGTACGGTGCCCAGCCAAACGCATCCAGTGCAATGTGTGTGGTCGTCTGGGCCACTATGACAAGTGTTGCCCGACCAACAAACCCAAGGGACAGCGTCGGCGGAAGCAGCAGCGCCCTTCCACCAGTGAGGGCCGCTTACAGTCGCCAAATCAGAGGCACGACGACCCTGGACAAAGCCCGACCCATATTAGGAGGGTGTACTCCTCCTCGCGTCCCAGGATCAAAGTTCTCTAGCACGTCAGCGTCATCGTGACCTACGGCAGTGTGTCATCCCGTCTCGAGATGCTGCCCGACACCGGCGCTGAGGCTACGGTTATCAGTCCCGAGCATTTGCAATGATTGGGGCTCTCTCCAAGTGATCTAGGACCGCCTCCCAAGAACCTCCGCGTCACGGCAGACGGTTCACAGATGGCCCCAGCCCAGGTTCACTCTATGCACATGTCACCTTTGGCAACAGGTCGTGTCAAGCCTGGATTGACGTGCATAATGGTGTCCCGGCACCTTTGCTCTCCTACAGATAATTGCCAAGAGTTAGCCATCATCTCCCAGGACTTCCCAAAACCGATTCTCGAGGTAAAATACGCCAACAGGGTGCACGAAGGGAGCAGCAACTACCCTGCTGCCGCCCTACCCCTACCTCTGGCCAGTGACACCTCTCCTTCGGTAGTTGTCCCTGCTGCTTCACGTTCACACGCCTTGGCTCACCTCCACGACAGTCACCGTGGAGCCGAGGCCACCAAACGGCGTGCAAGACACACTTTGTTCCGGCCTGGCATCGACCCCGACATCTCCAATGCTGTCCATGCGTGTAAGCCCTGCCAAGTTCTACAACCCAGCCAGCAGCAGGAACCCTTCACGAGTGACGACAACCCCACCCGCCACTTTGAGTCTGTGTCGGCCGACTTCTTCTGTGTGTCAGGAGAGTCCTTCCTGGTTATCGTCGACCGTCTCTCTGGTTAGCCGGTTGTCATCAAGTGCGGTAATGACACGACGTCTGCCGCCACCATCAGCAAGTTCGCCACTACTTCCGTTACGTGGGCGTTCCTGCGCGCCTGCGAACCAACGGAGGGCCCCAGTTCAAAAGCCGGGACTTCGCTGCGTTCCTCGACGGATGGGAAGTCCGGCATGTGTTGTCACCGCCTCCTTACCCTCAGTCCAACGGCCACGCTAAGGCTGCTGTCAAATTCCTGAAGCGCCTCATCCTGAAATATTGACTGCTAGGCCTTCGACCAGGGTCTCCTTGTGCTCCGCAACACACCCAATTACACCGGATGCTCCCCTGCCCAGGTCTTGTATGGATGCCCCCTCCGCTCTTGTGTCCCTGTTCACCCTCAGTCCTTCTCCAAGGAGTGGCAGGCCAAGACAGAGGATTGTGATCGCCGAGCCGCCGAACGTGTTCAAGACGCCGTCGCCCGCCACAACGACCACGCCCGTCCTCTCCCCAGGTAGAGTGTCGGCACCCAAGTCCGTGTCCAGGACCCGACCTCCCTACGTTGGGACAAAGTGGGCGTAGTCATGGGTCTCGGTAGGTCACGGGACTACCAGGTGCGGTTACCCAGTGGTCGTGTGTGGTGGAGGAACCACCGTTTTCTCCGCCCCGTAACACCTTCCGCTGACCCCGTCACCAGTGTTGAGTCCCTTATCCCCCCCAGTGATCAACCCCTCGACGCTCAGAACGGATCCACAGGAAAAGGTCCACTCAAGACTTTGCTATGAGCGTATGGGGAGGGGGGGGAAGTGTATGTATATTATGTATGTTGTATGTATACCATGTATGTACTCTATATATATACATTACTTCTCTAGTCAGTAGCGTGTGGCAATGCCACTGTTTCATGTCACCACATGCTTAGATAAATGTGTCTGGCGACATCTGGAAGCTGCTAATATACCACTTACCACATGTCGCCTGATAGGTCAGAGAGAGGTCAGTTGACCCCTATAGGAGTGTAAGGACTACCTGTGCTTGTGAGCGCACTCCTGTATATTTCCGTTAATAAGAACCTACAGACCTCTACAGGTGCTTATGTTCGCTCCTGTAGTCAGAACCAAGCACCCCGAACATCTCCAACCTCTACCTACCTCTCTCTGTTTGGTGGTGGTAATGCTGATGTTGATCAACCAGGTACCTTATTACTATACTGTATAGTTAACCTAAACCTACCTACCTCTGTGTTTGGTGGTGGCAATGCTGATGTTGATCTACCAGATACTTTACTACTGTATTGTACTCTATGGTTGACCTCTACCTACCTGTCTCTGTTTGGGGTTGGTAATGCTAATGTTGATCTACCAGGTACCTTACTTCTGTACTTTACTGTATAGTTGACCTCTACCTACCTACCTTTCTCTGTTTGGTGGTGGTAATGCTGATGTTGATCTACCAGGTTCCTTACTACTGCTCTGTATAGTTGACTTCTACCTACCTACCTCACTCTGTTTGGTGGTGGTAATGCTGATGTTGATCTACCAGATACTTTACTACCGTATTATACTGTATAGTTGACCTCTACCTACCTCTCTTTGTTTGGTGCTGGTAATGCTGATGTTGATGTACCAGGTACCTTACTACTGCACTGTATAGTTGACTTCTACCTACCTACCTCTCTCTGTTTGGTGGTGGTAATGCTGATGTTGATCTACCAGGTGCCTTACTATTGTACAGTACTGTTTAGTTGACCTCAACCTACCTATCTTTCTCTGTTTGGTGGAGGTAATGCTGATGTTGATCTACCAGGTACCTTACTACTGTACTATATAGTTGACCCCTACCTACCTCTCCCTGTTTGATGGTGGTAATGCTGATGTTGATCTACCAGGTACCTTACTACTGTAATGCACTGTATAGTTGACGTCTTCCTCTTTCGCAGTTTGGTGGCGGTAATGCTGATATCCGATCTACCAGGAATCTTACTACTGTACTGTATAGTTGACCTCTACCTACCTACCTTTCTCTGTTTGGTGGTGGCAATGCTGATGTTGAGCTACAAGGTACCTTACTACTGTACTGTACAGTTGACCTCTACCTACCTCTATCTGTTTTGTGGTGGTAATGATGATGTTGATCTACCAGGTACCTTACTACTGTACTGTACTGCATAGTTGACCCCTCCCTTTCTCTGTTTGGTGGCAACACCCACGATCCAAACACTGGCATCTCATTGACTACACCATTGTCAGGGAAAGAGATCGCCGAGATGTTCTCATCACCTGTGACATGCGTGGCTCAGACCACTGCGACACTGATCATAGGCTCGTCAGAGCCAAGCTCTCACTTCACACCACCCCAAAACGGCAAAGGCAGCAAGCGTCCAGAAGAGATTTTAACACTAAGCGTCTGGAGGATCCAGCGGTAGCACATGCTTTCTTAGAGCAGCTCGAACATGAGCTGATAACAACCCAAAAACAAACAACCCAAATCCCAGTGCCGAATGGGATATTCTCGATACTGTCATGAAAAAAACCTGCAGGGAGACTCGGCCAGATCAAAAGAACACACCAGGACTAGTTTGATTAAAATGACCCGGCAATCAATGTATTCGTCGATCATAAACGTACTGCTTTAACTGACTGGTAGATCAACCCTCAGTCTCGGACCAAAGCTGATACCTTTCGCAAGAAGAAAGCGGTGGCCCAGCGGGAACTTCGCAATCTAAAGAACGACTGGTTTAGAAATAAAGCATGTGAAACATAAAAATATTCAGATCAGCACAAGATGCGCGAATTTTTCAATTCCACTAAAACATTTTATGGGCCAATCACTAGTGGCGCAGCTCCCCTCTGCTCATCCGAAAGTAACTCCATAATTAAAGAAGATGAAGGCCTCTTTCAGCGCTGGAAAGAGCACTATCATTCATTGCTCAACCAAAACACCGATGTGGATGTCCTGACTACCCAGCAGGTGTCTCAACATCCAGAGCTTACCCACCTCAGCTATCCTCCTTCCCTGGATGAGTTAGCTATTGCCGTCAAACAGATGAAAAATAACAAAGCCTCGGGGCCTGATGGAATTCCATCCGAGGTGAATAAAGCAGGAGGACCTCTGCTTATCAGCAGTCTCCACTCTCTCCTGGAGAATATATGGGAAAAGGAAGAAATCTCCCAAGCTCTTAAAGACGCCTCCACCATCAATATTTATAAGAACAAGGGAGACCGGTCAAACTACGGCAACTACCGCAGGATAGCTAGCAAGATTATCTCCCGAGTCCTCCTAAACAGACTTCTTCCAGAGGCGGAAAACTTCCTCCCAGAATCTCAATGTGGCTTTAGACCATCACGTGGTACCACTGACTGATCCTTGCTGCACGTCAGATACAGGAAAAGTGCAAAGAACAGCGTCGTGACCTGTTCATGGCTTTCATCGACCAAACCAAGGCCTTCGACTCGGTCAACAGGGAAGCCTTCTGGTGGATCCTCAACCGTTTTGGCTGGCCACCAAAGTTCATCGCCATTGTGAGGCAATTCCACGATGGCATGAACGGTAGTGTCCTGCACAATGGCACCCAGTCTGAGTTCTTCCTCATCCAAACGGGGATTAAATAAGGGTGCGTACTGGCACCAACTCTTTTTCATTCTCTTTGCTGCCTTCCTTACTGGTGCCAGCGCAAATTTAGCTGGCAGGAACAAAGGCTTCGGCAGCTTCCATTACTGAGCTTCAGTATGCAGACGACCTATCCCTTGTTGCGTATACTGAACACGACTTACAGAAGATCCTAAACACCTACGCAGATGCGTATGCACACTTATGCCTTCAGGTGAATGTACGTTAGGGTGTTACCATTGCCCTCCAAAAATCACAAAATGGTCCTACAATGCTGTTCAAAGTTTTAGTGTTGTGTATTTATCTAGGAAACACCCCTGTAAATTTTCTTGCAGATCGGTGCATGTTTGAGCTAGCACCGTCGGCTTTACAAAATAACAAGGAATATTATGATCTAATGAACAAATTTAGTGGAATTTCTTTTATTAGACTTATTAGATATACTAACACCAAGCAAATGATCGATCATATCAATCTTAATACCCCTAAAACAATATTATAGATTAGTACGAAATACAATAATCCCAATAATTGCATTTCTAGGTTCAAGACCCATTTCTCTCAACCGGCGTACAATAAAAAAAAAAAAATACTTCTACCCCGCAATGCCTGGAGTGTTTGAGGAGCGCCAGCAGGAGATGGCTGACTTCTTCCGTGAATCTCTAGCCCAACCATTTACACCTGGCGACTACAAGGAGCTGGTAGAGCTTTGTCTGCTGCTTGTAACTAAAGGATCCGAGCCAGTGAACTTCACGATGGTCTACCCCAGCGCACTTCTCAAAACAAGGTGGATGGCTAAACTGCTCTATACCCTCAAGATTGTTCTTTTGTCAGGCCAGATCAAAGAGCAGTTTCCCAAAGCCGAGGTTGTGACTAAAAGTCAAATCAGCAAGTTAGAACGGTTTGCTGTGTTCACAGTCGCTGTTTATGTCCCATGGTTGATTGTTTGCCCAGTTCCAGCAAGTGCGCCACTGAATGACTTGAATTTGGTCGAAATCTTGGCTGAATTTGCCCCATATGACGCCACAATAGTTGACAAAGCACGTGTGGCACTCGGTAGACACACTTGGTACCTAACTGAGGAGTTGGCCCCACTGGCTTTGTTCTCGTCCCAAATACAAGAAAGGACAAAAGAGGAGATGAGGAAGGCCCTTCTTTGCCATGAAGGCACTGAAGTTACTAAGAGAGTGGGGCTCAGTCATGGGGGCTATGGAAAGCCATATCTTCCCCCTGTCCCTGAAAGTGGCACTTCCCTGGTGGACCTAATTGGGCCTGACTCAAGCCGGTTCTTCACAGTCCAGCCAGTGAATGGGCGGATCATGACGACTACCTGAACATGAAACGGGTTGTGGACAAGCATCAGGTCGTCAATGAGGCTGCAGAGCGTGGTGTAACACTTTGCCATGACTTTCTTAATGTTGCCAGGGATGAGGAGCGCTTTCAAGAAGTCCTTCAAGTAGTTGAAAATGACAGAATCCGCGTTCCTAATCAGCGCAAACGATCATCTCTTTCCGAACAGAAATCATGGTTTCTTGCTATAGAGAAATAATACCTTGTGAATATATGATAAAACCCCTTAATGTACCATTAGAGAATAAGAATGATTAACTTTTTTGTGTTAGTGATAACAGCTTTTAATTAAGACAGGCAAATGATTTGTGTTAATATCCCTTATGATGGTTGTGTAATCCCATATATAGGCGCGTATGCCGTATAAGCAAAATCGGTATTTTTCAAATTGCTGGTGCTCACTCAAATATGCATAAATCTTCAAAAAATTGCACGTGGGTATTTTTTTGTCAATATGCAACATGAAAATTTTGAACAGCATTGTAGGACAAAGTTGAGGCAACTGTCACACCTTAATGCACGTAAGACTCATATTCTCATTCAGCCTGCCCCTGGTTCAGTCACACCTCCACCATTCTCCAGCTTAACGGTACTACCCTCACTAATGTTACCCACTTTCGGTATCTCTGCTCCCACCTGTCCACCACTGCGGACATCGATGAAGAGCTTCACCATCGGATCAGATGTTCATCTCAAGCCTTTGGCAGACTCCGAAACCGTGTCTTCAGCTTTTGGGAGATGAAATTATCTACAAAGCTACATGTATATCGAGAAGTTGGTCCTCCACACCCTGCTTTATAGCAGCGAGACATGGATCACATACAGGACGCACTTCAAGGCACTTGAAACTTTTAGCAACGTAGTCTACGTTCCATCCTCCGAGTTCGCTGGGAAGACAAGAGAACAAATGCCAGTATTCTTGCTGATATCAACTGTAGAAGCAACGAGGCTACCATTATCCACGAACAACTATACTGGACTGGCCATGCTACCCGCATGGACGACAGTGGACTGCCAAATCAGCTACTTTACAGTCACTTAACGAATAGTAAATGTAACTCGGCTGGCAACTGAAAAGGTAAAAGGATAGTCTTAACACAAACCTGAGAAAGTGCCAAATCGACCCCCTCACATGGGAGACGTTTACTTCACACCGTAACACTTGGAGGAGCACCAAACAAGAAGGTGTCAATACTTTCAAGTTAGCCCGACTGCATAACGAGGCAGACAAGCGCCAGTGCCAGGGAGATTCTGCCGCCGCCCCTCCCACACTAGATGTAGCCCCTCAGACGTGTGTGTGTGTGGGAGGGGGGGAGGGAGAGATTTCGTCTCTGCTCGCATATACATTGGGTTTCGTCATACCATTAATAATTATTAATGGTATTCATTGGTTTGTTCCTTGCATTGCTGGCAACATGGCAATCTAGGCAAGAAAAGCACCCTTTAAACCACAGAGTGACGCTTAAGCAATGGGCCCAGTAGTTCCATGAAGTGTGACCGTGCGTGCGTGTCTCCGACGGGTGCCACATATCCATGTTAGGCAAAACTGCCTGGCATAGGACTTTTGGCGGGGACTGTACCTGAATTGTACAGTGGGGGGGGGGGGGGAGGGGTGATTATGTAAGTTAGTCCCTTAACTTGATTATAGGGAGAGGCATCCCCCAGAATCTATGCTGTTTTGTACAATAATAATTACTGTATACCCACTAAAAATTATTCGGCACCCGTGTCATATTGTATCACGCCATAAGGGTGCTGAATAAATTTTTAGTGGGTGTACATGTTACTTGTACACACACACATATGTATACATGCACGATACATACATGTACACCTACTAAAAAATTATTCGGCACCCTTATGGCGTGATACAATATGACACGGGTGCCTAATAATTTTTTAGTGGGTGTACAAGAAATAAATCTAAAGGAAAATTTTAAGTCATCCATTTGTATCTCGCGGTTTTTGCTATATATTAATTTTCTATAATAGTATACCCTTAAAAGAAAAGATAATCGTTTTCTTTCTTAGGGACGACTGGCCACTAGATGGCGGGCCAATCGGAGGCCTCAAGTAAAGAGAGGGAGACGCGCTTCCTCCTATATACTTTCCTTGTTTCCGGCTTTTCACCACACGAGAAGGATTCGGACAAAATTGAACCAGGGTTGCTCACGGTCTCTGATTCAAGAATGTGACAGAGGGGTAACGACTCCTTGGTTTGTAACATGGGTTAGTAGGTGTTATCGCCGCTGGCTTTATCGTTGGTGTCAACACCCATGTGCCTCCCCCACCCCACACGCGTCCTGTTACCACGCCAGATGTAGCGACTGGGGGGGGGGGGGGGCGGTGTTTACCGCCGGGAGTGTCATCGCCACTGGCGTGAGCTCTGAGAAGGCGTCATGGATCTCATGACACAGAACGCCCTCTCGAGTGATGCCCCCCCCCCCCCCCCACCACGCGACCTGTTGCCTCGACAGATGTGGCAGCTGGGGGGAGGGGGCGGTGTTTACCGCCGGGAGTGTCATCGCCACTGGCGTGCTAACATCGCCGGGAGTGTTTTCACCCCTGGCGTCAGTGCTGACGTTTTTACTACCTTACCCGAACAAAAATTAGGGGGTGAGCAGTGTTTACGGCGGCGTGGCCACCTGGACTCTTTACCACCGGGACTGTCATCGCTACTGGCGTAAGTGCTGGCATCGCCGGGAGTGTTTTCATCGCTGGCGTCAACACTAGTGTCAGTGCTGACGTTTTTGCTGCCTTACCCAACAAAGATTAGGGAGTGGGCGGTGTTTACGGAGAAGAGATCATGACTCTGCTAATGTATGGTTTAAAAGGCGGCGTGGCCACCTGGACTCCAGAAGACTGCCCCCTCAAGTGATGCTGTGAGGATCAACACTCTGCTAGCAGTGGTGAACAACAACTCCCAATCCTGGCCGAGTTTTGTACTGAAACAATTTACACAGAACTATCTTCCCTTGGAACACCATACTGGTTCGCATTGACCCGCACTTGTAAGTACAGCCAAAGTGATGACATACCCCTCAGTACTGAAATATTGTGGACTAATTATGCCCACTCGTTCCTGCCTTATCTGGAGCAATAAGACAACACGGAATGAAGTGTAGCTAAGATTAATAGAGTTATGAACTTTGTATCATGTCATTATGCTCAATAATAATCAATTATAATTAAGATAAATTGTGTGAGACTAACTAATTATGTATCAGATAAATCACCATGTAATACTAATGAACGCCTTGTTGTCTGCAGGTTTTGACCACATCAATAAATATTGAATGCGTCAAAAGACAGGTTTCAATCATTCCCTTCGACTTGCCCGTCACCTGAACGTCCTTAACTAAGGCGTTTATAATAGGTTTTTCAACACTAAAACACAATATGATAGATGTCTAACCAAGTCGATATACTGTCACATTTTGTGGCATTACCTACCATGTCATCCAAGATTCTTTACAAAGATCGACTCCAGGGTGAAAGTTTTATTCAACTCTACTTCTACGAAATTGAAATTGAAATACTTTATTGACCATAAGGTACTTCTACGAGGAAAGTAAATCACGAGTCTCAACGTGTCCTTGACCCGACTCTCTCTCCCTGCGTGATTTAGCAGCAAAAATTGGTTTGTAGTATCTGCAGTCTTAACAGGTGCTCAGCATTTTCAGAATGAGGAAATAACCAGAGACACTGTTCGGTTGCATGAGGTTTTCACTAGGAATGACATAGTCTGTCTTACTGAAACTTTCAGAGTTAAAGGTGTTTTATGTGAATCTACATTGAGTACGATTCGACCTGGTGGTTTAACGGATGTCCTCGTTATCAACAAAACAGGCGCTCCCAAATTATTGAAGCAGGGATGTTGCTTGTGTTATTTCCTGGTTTACTTCGCTAGTGTTGTCAATTCCCAATTGGTAGTGTTACACATACTCGTACACAAACAAAACAGGAGAGGATGAATTAAATAGCTCAGCATGTCGAGACAAGATTAGACTCCTACGAGTCACTGCCGACTACGACAAGCTGCTGTCAGACAAATTTAACTTCACATCACATATCTTTAAAACCAGACACAAACCTAATTTGCATACTAGCATTATAGACAACCTGATAGCTAATGCACTGTAGTGGAAGAGATGGTTAAAAATAAGCTGAAACAAGAGGTTATCACACATTCAAAGTCCTTTTTCAGTAGCCCATTGTTTTTAATCCCAACGAAGGATGGAGGGTGGTGCCCGGTCATTGTTTTGTTTTTTTGTTGAGTCAATGAAGAAACTATCCGATGGCTGTTTTGAGAGGCATATTGCAATCTTTAGATAAAGATAATGCCGTGTTTAGTAACCTTGACCTTCTTAGCAGGTATTGGCCTGGTCGAAAAAAACAAACGTAAAATCCTTGAAGTTCTTCGACATATTGTAAATCCAATGCACAATGCATGGGGGGACTGATTACCTCAAGTAGCATCCTCGATTAATGGGTCGATCAATAGCTACACGGGCCACTCACCCTATTATACTGTTTATGGCACAGACAATCGTTTGCCTTATGACATAGGGTCAATTGCACGATGGTGTATACTATGCTGTAGTAGCCCCATGGTTGTTGTGCAAGAAGCGTTATGGGCTAAAAACAAAAATATGCATGAGCACTATGATGGAACTATATTTTGAAACCCAAAGAAAGAAAATTGAATTGGATGCACATAATATGTATAAATCTGCAAAGGAATAATATTTTTTATAAGATATCCTCCATATAGAACAGCACATGAAGAATTTTAGTTTTCTTTTTAAAAGAATTCCATGTTTGTTTAGAAACATCCGCCAGCTTCTACTTGCCTCATCGCCTCTTATATCCTCCAAATTTTCCCAAGCATCATAAAAGGTAAGCCTTTAAGATAACTAATACAACTAATTTATGTGTCGAAATGTGTGGAAATCAAATTAAGCTAAAAAAAAGTCGTAAGTGGTCTATTTGAACAGTGGTGAGAACTGCTTCCTCCGGGATGGTGAATGACGTCCCTTATGAGAATTAATATCGACCCAATTTTCGTAATGAGGGCAATTAATAGCTGTCCAGCACTATCACAATAATTATTTCCTTAGTATAAGTACTTAGTAGTATAAATTTCGTATTTTAATAAGTCCAAATATGCTAGGTGACCAGTGCCAGGTGAATCCGAACTGCTCCATCTGGGATGGTGAATGACATCCTATATCAGAATTAATATCTACCCAATTTTCGTAATGAGGACTATTAATATCCGTTCAGCACTACCAAAATAATTATTTCCATCATATAATTACTCAATAGCCTAAATTTCATATTTTAATAAGTCCAAATATGCCAGGTAACCAGTACCAGGTACTTCCCAGGCATGTTTCATTTGTGTATCAGTTTAACAACAATTTGTTACTAATAAGATAAATTCAGTGACCTAAATTCATGTTTTATTTTTTTCATTCCCTTAGTGACTCAATGTATTACAAGAAAGAACTACTTTACGACTTTTGGGGCAACAGTTGGAGTGGTGATATTGTCTTTGTATGTCCATGATTTCAAGAAAATTTAATAAGTCCTTCTAAAGTAAATGGAATTGATGATATTATTGTCATTTTAGCCATCCAGCGAATTTAATGATTTTAAGTTGACCGATTTTTACCAGTTAAGTTAGGTTACATTAGATTAGTTAAGTTGGGTTAGGTTAGGTTTGGTTACATTGAAATTATGTTTTTTCAAATGCCAAGTAGGTGGATGACCTGAGCAATAATTTTACCCAATTGATTATGAGTAGATCCAAATCATTAGTTTTATTTTTTTTTGCAAATTCATACTCCGTAAAGTTCAAATGACAATCACTTGATGATAGATGTTTCACCCTGTACACTAAAGCAACTTTATGTAAGAGGAAAAAATTAGCACCAAAATGTATTGTTTAATACCAAAAGAAGTCATTGATGATAATATTTAATTACAACATTTCAGGTATTACATACAGTCTCTCCTCAACTTACGACCTGGTCGTCGGGACAGAACCCTGTCGTAAGTCGAGGAGAGACTGTACTACAATTTCATCTTTAAACTCCTTGTATCTTACCTAACCCACCTTGCTGCTCCACTCAATTATAGCTAGATGTAATAATCGTAGAAAATAATCAAAGGTATGACTCCCTTTACCTTTAATTGGTTTATTATTACAATTCTTGAATATTCAAAGATAATGTAATTATGAATGATCAATAAATGTGATATACATTCTAATGATTACAACAAAAATATGTCAAATTGACTAATTAACTGTAACCAGAAATTAACCTAAGTGAATTTATCCTTAATCCAACCTTTAAAATATGAAAGACAGTATAGTCAACCCTCACTTTACGCAGTTAATTCAACCCACAGGGTACCGCGGAAAGTGAGAAACGCGTAAAGTGAACAACATAACATATGGGATTAATTGAAATAGAGACCGGGCCGACCCCCAAACTCCACTTTTTGACGACACACAATTATGTTGTAGTAAAAATTTTATCTTAACTTTATGATGGTATGCACACACAATTAATTTAGAAGAGGTTAGGTTAGGAAAAACAAAGGTTAGGTTAGGAAAAATATAGGTTAAGTTAGGAAAAACAAAGGTTGGGGTTAACACTTACGTTAGTAGAAGAGATGGGTCGGCGTACGGGAATGGAGGCTGGTTCCGAGGCAGAGGGCAGGCTACTGGCCCTCAGGTGAGTCACCATCACTGTCATCCACACTTGTCAGGGCCTCCCTGACAAATCCCTCAAAGTCATCATCACTGTCTCTACCTCTGTCACTATCACTGGCTTGGGCTGGCTGTGGTGGGTTGCGGGCAAAGAACTCTGTTAGGCTTTGCTGACGGCTGGTGTTTATGTTGTCGTGATAAACCTTGAAGTAGGGCTCCATAGTCTGCAACAGCTGGGTAGTGAAGATTTCATACCTGTTTGCGTCAGGGTCGTCGGAAAGGAGGAGCTTGAAGTTCTCGATACACTCGATGGCACCCCTAACATTACTAGGGGATAAGCGGTGTTCTTCTTGGAATGACGCACCACCTGCCTCTTCACTGACGTCATCATCATCTACCATCTCGTCGGTAGTCACATCAGGATCCCTTATCACCTCCAGGATGTCGTCGTTGGTGGTCTCGGAGAAGCCTGCAGCTGTAACACTCTGCGCAGCTTCTCTGGCAAGGTCCACTGCTACTGCAACAGTCTGAACCTCACCAGTCACAGATTGACTCTGCCTAATGGCCGGAATGCCTTGCAACACATGTCTCCACGCGTGACGAACAGTTGCTACAGACAGCTGATCCCATGCCTCCACCAAGAACTCCACAGCTTTCTTGATGTTGAATATTCTCTAGAATTGTTTTAAAAGTACTTGTTGCTCTGCCAACTGTTGATCCTCGTCGTCTTCGCTCTTGCTATCGGTGGTGGTGTCACTCAGGTTACGCAACTCTTCCCTGGTGTTGGTGTAGTCGTTCAGGAGCTTGAATTTTTTAGTAGAGAATGCAGCTTTTACATTACAGATTAACTCTTGGTCCATGGGTTTTAATATAGACGTAGTGTTGGGAGGAAGGAAGACCACTTTTACGTTGGGGTGACGATCTAACAGTAGGGGCGAGTGTCCAGTGCGTTGTCCAGCAGCAACAAAATCTTGAATGGCACATTCTGTTGCTCACAGAAATTATTCACATCGGGAACGAAACAGTCATCAAACCAGGAGAGGGACAGTGTAGAGAACATCCACGCCTTACGTGCGGTCAGCCAGTGGACATTAAGCTTGGTCATGTCCATGCTCTTGTAGGCGTGCGGCTTGCGTGCTGTGTGGATCACCGATAACTTGAGCTTACAGGTACCGGAGGCATTGGTGGTAAACAGGACGGTGATGCGCTCCTTCTGCAACTTCCGGCCCCGAATCTTGCTGGCATTCTTCACAACGAAGGTCTTGGAAGGTAGCTTTTCCCAAAAAAAGACCAGGTTCGTCCATGTTAAACACCTGGTCGTCGGTGTACTGTCCTTCCTCCATAATCTCACGTAAAAACGGAGGAAATTCCCTAGCCGCAACACGGTCAGCACTAGCTTCTTCACCACCAATGTTGATATTGGTGATCTTGTTCCTCTTCTTAAACCTCTGTAACCACCCAGAGGAAGCATTAAAGGGTTTGGGCTCTGTAATTCCCATCTTTTGTGACACTGCAGCATACAGTTCACGTGCGTACTCATTAACAGAGCGCGTGTCCACCGGCATTCCGTCGCGCCTGACGCACCAAGTAGCTCACAAGTAATTATTCCGTCTTGAGAAACACCTGGCTGTGGAAATACTTGATCATAGAAGCACCTGTAGACTTTGTGATGTTCATGTGCTCCTTTATCTTGGCTGCATCCTTCTTTATCGTCCGGATCGTAGATTCGTTCACACCATGCTGGCGCGCCAAATCAACCTGTCTTGTTCCTTTCTCCAACTCTTGGATTATCTTGTACTTCACCTCGTAGCTTAAGGAACGTCGTGTCTTCTTTGGCTTAGGGTGGCTGGGTCCAGGTAAGGAAAGGTTTCTCTCTGGGGGCGGTGGTCCGGCGGAAGCCATTTTACAGAACAATGGATGCACGATTACATGGTGTGGCCTGGAGGGATGAAACTGCCGTGGCTAGGTCAAGCGTCGTCTTTCCTCCCTCCCTCCCTCCCTCCCCCCCCCCCTCCCCCGGGTGGACACGTCATATTACTTTAAACCAATTACAGCTAGCAGCGGAGGGAGGTAGGGATGCATGGCCAATCACAGTCCGATACGTCATATGACGTCACTGATAACGCAACAGAGACATGCACTGTGCAACCTTACCGCGCGGCTTGCCCAGGCGGGAGCAGGCGGGAGGGGCGAATCTAAAAATAGCGTCGAGCCAGACACTCTCCGCGTAAACGGGTACACGCACCGCGGAATGTGAGCATCTCGGTTTTGGCAGGGTACCGCGTAAACGTGGAAATGCGGAATGTGGGACCGCGTAAAGCGAGGGTTGACTGTACTTTATTTTATGATAGTTAAGTCAATTTCCAGTTAGGTTAAGTTAGGTAGGTTAGGTTAACATTTTGATGTCGGCAGATTAATTCAGAGCAGGATGCAAATGCACTACAGGAGGATTTAAATAAACTGCAGGAGTGGTCCGAGAAATGGCAAATGAAATTCAACACCAGCAAGTGCAGCGTACAAATTATTGGTAGAACAAATACTGTCAACGTATACAGCCTTAACAACATCAACCTAGAAAGGTCGACTTGTGAAAGAGACTTAGGGGTACTTGTAAGCCCAGACCTACGGCCTAGAAAACAGTTCGTTAATGTTCGAATTAAGGCAAACAGAGTATTAGGTTTTATATCTAGAAGTGTAAGTAATAAGAGTGCAGAGGTCTTATTGCAACTATATCTTTGGTTAGTCAGGCCGCACCTCGATTATGCGGTTCAATTCTGGTGCCCTTATTATAAAATGGATATCAATTCACTGGAGTTGGTGCAGCGAAGAATGACGAAAATGATTCCGGGACTTAGAAACCTTCCATATCAAGATAGGTTAAAGAAACTAAACTTGCATTCCCGAGAAAGACGAAGAGTGCGGGGAGATATGATAGAAGTATTTAGGTTGGTGAAAGGAATCAATAAAGGCGATATAGATAAAGTTCTTATAACATCCGAGCAAGATAGGACTCGTAGCCAAGGATTTAAGTTGGATAAGTTTAGGTTTAGGAGGGAGATAGGACGGAACTGGTTCACAAATAGGGGGGCGGACGAGTGGAACAAGCTTAGCAACTTTGCAGTAAGTGCTGGAATGCTGGAGAGTTTTAAAAGGAGGCTAGATAGATTCATGGATGATAGAGAGTGGTAGTAACTCTCGACAGGAGCTGCCAAGCACAGGCCAACCGGCCTATTGCAGACTCCTTATTTTCTTATGTTCTTCTTATGTTCAATTAAAATTTTAAAGGGCTTATAATTTTTGTTCTATGAATTTCTCCCAAAAAAGGGATCAAAGTTTTAGAATCACCATAACAATCTACATTAGAAAAAACAATCAATTTTTGGAGTGTGTGTTGCATATTGAACCAAACAAATCTGAGTTTCCATTGGATTTTTTTTTAACAGTCAAAATTACCCACAATATGTAGATGTTGGAAACGTTTAAATATTAACCCCCATAAATAAAAATGTTTCAGAATTTGCAAATTTAACTAACACAATATTAATGACTTTATTTTCACTTACAGGTGGAGATACAGCTGACTATTCACCTTTCACCAATAGTGAAGAAATAAATTTTGGTATCATGATTGATGGGGAATTTTTTCCAGTTCCAGGGAAGATTTTGGAATTTGCTACCTAGCCTAACCTCAGAATTGGTTCATAGACTCAGAACAGAAAAATTTCGAGACTTTCCATAAAATCCCCAAATTACTCATAGACCAGAAAAAATGCAGTTTCTGGAAATTTCTGAAAATATGCCTTAGAGAAATCATAATATACTATATGCCCTAATTATTTTTTATTTTGTTTTTATTTTGCACTCTGCATACATACATGGATATTACGTATTAATATATTTGTGAAATTTGTGGATGATTTTTCTTTTAAAATACTTTACTCTTGATCATCCATATATTATAACATATCCTGCTTTTAATAAAGGCTATATTCTGAAATAAGCATTATCATTGAATTCTTATCCTTATTATTATTACAGTTTATATTAAACATTAAAAAATGCAGGAATAATTTGCAATTAACATTGCAGACTGTATTGAGGATATTTTTAAACCATTTAATTATCATCTTGTTCTATGTTTAACATTATTAGTCTCTGATTAGTTGGTTGGGTTCCATGACATTTGCTCATAAGATGAACCTAATCTAACCTAACCTAATATGTCTTCCTTTTCATAATAGTTGAGTATATGCCTTGTAAACAAATGTCTGCACACTAACTATATGAAGACTCTCCGGTGAGGATCCATATACAGTATTTACATGGAATATTTTTCCAAATAAAACACCATTTAAACAGCAGATACTTTTCTCCAACTGCTGGTTTAGTCCATGTCATTAGCATAATGTATACATTACTATAATCAGGTGGAGACAAGTAGGAAACATTATCTCAAGTTTTCATATCTTGTAGATAACTGGCCTTTATACTTGTATAATATGAAAGTAAAAATTTTTGGTACAAAGTTAATTTCCTGTTTGATAGAAAACTAACAGTTATGGTGATATTTTTTCAATATTATCCCAATTCATCTGCACAGTGAGTTCATCACTGTCATAGCAAAATTATAATACCTAATACTATAATTTGTTATATTCTACTGACTTCATCCACAGAACAGGCCATAGTTCTCTTTATTTACACTCACCCAACCCCAAGTCCAGGAAAAACTTATAAAGGATAAAGAAGAAAGGAATAGATATTACACTCTATTCCTACGTTTTTATGGTTGTCACAGGCTTTATTTACCTATATTCACTGTAAATGATCGTATTTCATTCCCAGAATTGGCTTATAATCAAATAAAATATGAAAATAGGGTGCACCTTAGCTTGGGATTCAAGTTTTTTATGCTCGTAAATCGTGTAGCAAGAGTAAACGTTTCGTGCCACTGACAACGTTTTGAGGGTGCAAGCATACCAACCCCCAAGTCTTCTGCCTGTTGATACACCTGACTACACTACGATGACGTAGTAACAACACACGACGGTCGGGTACCACCATGGCCCATCTTGAAAAATCAAATTTTTTTTACTCCATTGTATTACGACCGCCGGGATACCACAACGTGGTGTACACCACGGCAGATTGGCCCTACTTACAGAACTCCTCAACCTGTATACAACTGGGACGATTACGCTAAAAAGCAAATCAATGTTTTTACAAACATCCATGGCAAGGTACAGAAACACACAGTACAGCAATGTCTCGCACGAAAATGATTTATAAGCAACATAAACAGGCAAAGCATACAACGCTGGATATGCTGTCATATGTAACCTCCCGATTCCTAGGGCTCGCAAAGCAGTTATGAGGTTTTTGGGCATTACAGACTTTTCTGTTCTACTTTTTCTCAGATTGCAGTCCCTCTCACTGATGTGGTAAGCCCAAAAAAGTTGTTTCTATGGACCACTGAATGCCAAGCTGCTTATGAAAATATCTGTGCTCTTCTAACTCGTACTCCAGTATTGTAGTCTCCTAATTTTGATGAACCCTTCTGTATTCATGTTGATGGCTAATGATGTGGGGGCAGGCAGAATTTTGTCACAATTAGGATCAGATAATATTTTACATCCTGTGTGTTATTATTCCTTAAATTTTAAGAAACATCAACTAAATTACTCCACTGTAGAAAAGGAAGCTCTCTCCTTTTATCAGCTCTTGAAAAGTTTAATATATACTTAAGTAACTCTCCTCATCAAATTGTTGCTTACAGGGATCATAATCCACTACTTTTTTTTAGATAAAATTAAAAATAGTAACCAAATGTAACAACACCAATTGCATTATATAAATATTTACCCAAATCTATAATACCAAATTATTCACCAAGTTATTCAACTGTGCCTCAGATGTTGACGTTATGCATGGCTGAGGTTGCAGTTCCTTTTGGGAGCGAGCGAGGGCAGGCTGAGTTCAGCTCATGTTAGCACAACAGTATATCTGACGTGTTTTCTTTCTCAAACTGGTCGGGAAGGCTGTGGACCCCAAGGCCGACCTGATCATCATCAAGCGACTGGGGCCTCAACTGACGCCACTGCTGTTGCTGGAGGATCGACTTTTTTCACACTTCATTTTTCCAACATTGGCGAACTGAGATCCAATTTTCCTTCTGTTGAGCACCATTTATTAACCTCTTCCCCCGACCTCTTACTACTTCCGAACTTCAACTGACCAAAACTGCTTCACCCAAACCTTTTCAAGTCTCCAACTACAACCTTTATACCGCCTTCCATTCTAAGGGAGGTGTATGCGCCTTCT
This sequence comes from Homarus gammarus, assembly GCA_958450375.1. Taxonomy (NCBI): domain Eukaryota; kingdom Metazoa; phylum Arthropoda; class Malacostraca; order Decapoda; family Nephropidae; genus Homarus; species Homarus gammarus. The sequence goes on from CAUDMG010000139.1 coordinate 488,437, forward strand.
GCAACACACGTACATTCACCCAAAAAAGTCATGTCGCGAACCACGATTCAGACTCGTGAACCCGAAGCAGTAGACACTGATAAATTATTTTGTCCATATATGCTTCGGATTCAAGAGTCTGAATCTCGGGGTTCATGGTTCGCGACAGGACTTTTTTGGGTGACTGTACACCTATAGCTCGACTCACGGGTCTTGAATCTCCCCTTTATGATGTCATCTGGCTCAAAATATCTCTACCTACTGTGACTATTTTTCTTTGTTTCCTATACTGTTCTCTCAACTCTACCTACTATTTCGAACTCTTTGACTATCTCACTTCTTGCCATGAGTCATTGCTATCCACACACCCCAACACCGAAATCCTCTACCTAGGGGATTTCAATGTACATCACAGAGAGTGGCTTGGCTCTGCAAGGGATGACCCAGGTGGAGCTGAGACACTCTCTTTTTCCGTACTTAATGATTTGGAACAAATAATCAAACACCCTACACGCGTTCCCGATCGACACGACCAACTTGCTAACATTCTTAATCTTTGTTTTACCTCTAACCCCTCACACTATTCATACTCAATTTTTGCCCCCTGAGGGTCTTCTGATCACAACCTTATTTCTATTAAATCAAACTGGGCACGACCACCTCCCCCACCCCCCCTCTAAACGTCAACTATGGCACTATCAGAGGGCAAGCTGGCAATCCTTGCGAGAATTCTTCACCGACTTTCCTTGGGATGAATGTTGCTTTTCCACTCGGGACGCCTCGGTATGTGCCGACAGCAATGCTGGGGTTATACAGGGTGGTATGAGTGCATTTATCCCATCTTCCACCAAAACTTTCATATTACAATCATGGTTTGATCGCTCCTGCTCTCTTGCTTACAGGGTGAGATAGGGCATATCGAGCTATGGAACTATCTCCTTCTCCTATTACCCACACCTCTTTCATTACATCTAGGAATCGATGTAAGGCTATTCTTCGTAGGGCCAAGAGGAATTTTATTAAAAGAAAGACCGCTGTCCTGACTAATTCTTCCTCTAGTAAATCATTTTGGTCCTTAACTAAAAACACATGTAACTGTATAATATGGACACGAAGTAGTACCTTAAGCTGTGTATTATTATATTACTGTATTAATACATGTTCTGTAATACTTTACTATACATAATTAATACAGTAATATAATAATACACAGCTTAAGGTACTACTTCGTGTCCATATTATGCAGTAACAGCTTCTGCACGCCTTCTTTTCCTCCCCTCTACCGACCCGATAACTCTATTGCCAAGTCTCCCCCTGACAAAGCCAATCTCTTTGGCACCTTATTCTCCTCTAATTCCACCTTAGACGATTCACACTCTATCCCTCCTACACCTACACCTCCTACTGAACCTATGCACTTTCCTATAATCTCCACTCGCAGGGTTACCGGTGTGTTATCCAGGTTGGATGTGAGTTGGGCGCATGGACCGGACAGAATGCCCCCTCATGTTCTGAGGGAGTGTGCTGAAGCCCTGGCCCGTGTGCTTGCTCGCCTCTTTCGCCTCTGCCTTAAAACCCAAACTTTTCCTTCTTCTTGGAAGCATGCCTTGGTTCAACCCATCCCGAAGAAGGGTGACCATTCTAATCCCTCTAACTATCGCCCCATTGCCCTAACTTCATCCGTCTCTAAGATTTTCGAAACTATCTTGAACTCCCATTTTCTCCGTCACCTTGAACGCCTTTCTCTTTTGTCGGATCACCAGTATGGCTTTCGCCAGGCGAGATCTACTGGTGATCTGCTCTCCTATTGCACCCATCTTTGGTCATCCTCTCTTAGGGATTATGGGGAAACTTTTGCCGTGGCCCTCGACATCTCCAAAGCATTTGACAGGGTATGGCACAAGTCTTTGCTATCTAAACTTCCCTCTTTTCGTTTCTCTCTCCCACTTTCTTTTCTCATCTCTAGCTTCCTTGAGAACCGATCCATGGCAGTTGTTGTCGAGGGATCGATCTCTCGCTCTTTCTCTACCAGTAGTGGTGTCCCACAGGGTTCTGTTCTTTCACCTACTCTCTTCCTTCTTTTTATCAATGATTTAATTCACACTACAACTAATTCTATCCATTCTTACGCTGATGATTCTACTCTTCACTCTTCTTAACATTTTCCCCTTCCTCCTATATCTCTCAAACTAGATCTGTTTCTAGAACTGATATCATTACTTCTATCAGTGCGGATCTGTGCAGCATCTCTGAATGGGGAGGTACAAACTTGGTTAAGTTCAATAGTAATAAAACTCAATATTTACCAATTACACTTTGTAAATTAGACGATCTCCCACCAATTACATTTCAGGACGCTATCATCCTGCCAAATTCTGAAATAAATATGTTAGGCCTTACCATTTCCTCCAATATGTCCTGGAAATCACACATCCTTAGTATAACTAAAGCTGCCTCCCGAAAGTTGGGAATGCTGTACAGATGCTGCAGCTACTTCAGTCCTGAGCAGTTGCTCCAAGTATAAAAGGGATTCATTCGTCCTAACTTGGAGTACTGCTCTCATATCTGGGGTGGCTCTTCTTCTGTCCAACTATTAGATAGGGTGGAATCAAAGGCATTTCGTCTTATTAACTCTCCTCCTTTAGTCGACAATCTCTCTTCCCTTTCTCTTCGCCGCAATGGTGCTTCACTCTCTCTCTTTTACAGATACTTTAACGGGCAATGTTCGGTGAATTTGGCATCCTGTGTACCGCCGGCAAGGCCGTGGGCTCGTAACACACGTCTTGCCCGCGGTGCCCACCGTTTCTCTGTGGATGTCGGTCACACGAGAATAACCCGTTATAGTACCTCCTTCTTTCCTCACACAGCCAAACTGTGGAATGCTCTGGCTTCTTCTGTGTTTCCATACTTTTACAATCTGCCTCACTTTAAAAAGCTGGTTTTCCGGCATCTTCGTGGTGTAGATTAACACAGTATAACCTTTTTCTTCTCTATTTTCAATTTCTTTCTGTTCTTTTTTTTCTCGCCCCTCAGGCTCCGTTGTGGGTCGTTTGACCTGTGCCCGGGTGGGCTAATTCCCGTAAAAAAAAAAAAAACATAACTGGCCTGCTCCTCCCTCTCTCTCTTGGTTAAGAGAACACCTCACTTAAGTGGTCTCCTATAAGTGCACTAAGACGCTTCCCTTGGCAGAGAAGGTACAATATACTCCCAACTGAACTCAGTACCTGTGAAACTGTATTTTTCTACAATAAAAAAAGCTAGCAAATTGTTTGCTCCATATACATATATACATATATATATATATATATTTCATTAGCCCAATAAAGCACGCGGACTTCTACATACAATCAACACCTCAACCCGCCAGGATTCGAACCCACGGCCCACAAGCCTATGACTGTGACCGAGGAACGCTAACCGCTGGACCACCAGGATGCTAAAAGCAGTCCTAGACTTTGTTATATTTCACACAAAGCCTGTTCAACGAGCTTATGGCGCCTGTCTACTGGACTTTGTAATAATAAGTGGATTAAAATAAAATTATTACAGATCAGTATTCTCCTAATCTGGCTTAGATCTGTAATATTGACGCAGCTAGTGCCCACACTAGAATAGCTTCTTCTTTTTTCTGCATGCCGCTGAAACTGTTTTTTTTTTTTTTTCATTTTCTATCTCTTGCCAATGACAAGCTCATTGCCACTTTAATTAGCATAGGTTTAAGATGCGTGGATGCCCATCTTTTACCTGTACACACTCTTCATTTAACCCCTAATTTTAGCAACACAAGAGGTTGTAATTTTTCTCTTTTACTAGAAGCAATGCTAACACATACTTCTATTTTAATTCACATTCCAATGCATTCTCACCACATGACATATGGAACCTTTCCCAATGCATGTAATGACACACGTGTAACCTTGGATAAACAAACAGAACTTTTAGTAGTGGCTGATGACCACTCACTTTTAGCAATGAAGGACCCTAAGGTACTATTACGATGTAAATCGTCATATTTACATCTATACGTAAGTTCAGCCTATGAATTTGCATTTAATCCTACTGCAGAAGGAATGTGAGAGCTGGCTGCCATACGGGCGAACGCTCACACGGCTCACAAACTGTTCTTTCACACCCATCTCCACAAAATTATTATTTCATGCACATCTTAATAACGTGAGGTATTTTTATCTTCTTCAACAAACCAGTTTTAGATTAAATTGTCAGGATGGTGGCAAGTTCTTTTTTTATGGTTCCATACTATAGTGAACTCAATAGTAGTGCAGTCAAAACATTGAATTCGAACTTGACCTTTATTTTTAAACATTATTTTTTCTTAAGCGAACTCAATCTAGTTTCTGACAATTTAACATTAATTGTATATCTCAATGAAACGCAACCCCCTTCATTTGATGATATTTAGCTATTTTATTTTTCTTCGGGTTTTGTTATTCCCAGTGTTTTGGTACTAACTATTATACATATTTTGATAATTATAATTTTGTTTTCCTAATATGCACAAATTTCTTCGAAAGTTGCTCTTGTGCATAAAGCCCTCACACGTAAGGCACTTAAGGCTAGGAATTCAGATATACTCAACCCTCTGTTGGAGATTCCTCAGATTAGCTACAGCACATAGTATTTTATAACGTGGATAGGTATCCATGGGTATTTTTTCTACATGGTTAGACTACACTGGTAGGACTTGGTGGGTGTGGCCGAGCAATGTATTAGCCCCTGTCTAACAGATAGTAAATATTATATAAATGTGGGCTGCACGATAATTAAACAATGAGCAAGTGTCTAGCAAATACTGTCTAGTAAATACTGAAGCAAAGGGTGTATGTCAAATGACTTCTATGCACCACTGACCAGCAGGGTCATCAGTTCATTCGACGGTTACTTAAACCATCCGAGATCTCTCTGACACTCCACGTGTGTGTTAACGAAGCTCACTATAGCTTGCTTCAACTACACTAACACTTATAGGTCATAGTGTTAGTTACGGTGATATCATGCATTAATTGTGCATAGATTATTTTCTTAATAAAAAGAGAAAAAAACAATGAGGTCTTACAAACTGAATCCAAAAATTATTCTTTGTGTAATTTCATGTTACCAACAGTGCCGTACCTAAAGAACCATTCATCAAGGATTGCACCAGAATACCCGACACTAGAACATATGGGATACGGTCACAATCGACTTATTAAAATTCCCCAAAAGCCACCAAGACTTTAATTGCATACTCCACACTTCGTGTCTTGCCTCACTCCCCCAACAGTACTCCTCTCTCCCCTCATCTCCCCTTCTCATCCTCCCACCTTGCCTTGTTGGCTTTCTCCGTTTGTCCCAACACTTTCCTCCCTATCCTATCCATTCCTAAAATACCCTGTAACTTTCCGACACTATATCAGAGTGCATCTACAGTATGTTTAAGCAAATTTCATACAATATTTATAATTATGTTGAATTCCCCCATCATTATAAACCTTAAATAAAATCAAGGTAACAACATTGCACGCAATGTATATTATTTATCCGACATTAGACAAAATAATACAGAAGTTGCACAAGTGAAATACACAAAACATTGACAGTGTTTATTGTACCTAATTACTGAACTGTAATTTAGCACCTAGATCATTAAGAAGATGATATAAAGTTTGGTGCATTACCTTACGGTACCATAGCTTTTGTATAGGTAGAAATAGGTGTAAGAATAGGATATTTGTATCAGCGGATATTCGCAGATCTCAGAGATCGATTGGATACCAAGGTAGAGACCAACAATTATGGACCTCTACTGGATCACATCTGCCCAATTAATACGGTTATTCTGGCGAAGCCCCCGTCCTCTCTCTGCCATGTCTTTTAAATCAAAACTTAAAAAAGGAAATGGAATATTCATGACATGCATGAAGAAACAATTGACAAAAATACGAGTAACACCGTAGTTAAGGACAAGGAGGAATGAGGGTAGCAGTGCGTTGAAGACAGGGACCAGCCGGAAAGCAATACAAAATTAGACAGGGACATGATAATTATGATACCAAACTATTATCACTAAAAATCTTCAAAAAGAGAAAAATAAGTTTAAAACGCCACAATAAATTAAATGTATCCCATTATGTTGTATGCCATATTGAAAAATGTAAAACAATTCTTCACACTTCTCAACATCACATCAACTAGGAAAATGGATCCATGGAGTAACACAATAGGGATTGTAACTCGAGTACTAACTCAATAGGGAGTGTAACTCGAGTACTAACTCAATAGGGAGTGTAACATAAGGGCTAAGACAATAGTGTAACACGAGGGCTAACACAATAGGGAGTGTAACACGAGGACTGACATAATAGGGAGTGTAACAGGAGGACTAACATAATAGGGAGTGTAACACGAGGACTAACATAATACGGAATGTAATACATGGACTAACACAATTGGGAGTGTAAAAGGAGGACTAACACAATAGGGAGTGTAACACGAGGACTAACATAATACGGAATGCAATACGTGGACTAAGACAATAGGGAATGTAACACGAGGAATAACACAATAGGGAGTGTATCACGATGACTAACATTACAGGGAATGTAGCACGTGGACTAACACAATAGGGAGTGTAGCACGTGGACAAACATAATAGGGAGTGTAACACGTGGACTAACACAATAGGGAGTGTAACACAAGGACTAACACAATAGGGAGTGTAACACGAGGACTACATAATAGGGAATGTAACACGAGGACTAACATAACAAGGAATGTAACATATGGACTCACACAATAGGGAGTGTAACACGTGGATTAACACAATAGCGAGTGTAACACGTGGAGTAACACAATAGGGAGTGTAACACGAGAACTAGCACAATAGGGAATGTAACAGGTGGACTAACACAATAGGGAGTGTAAAACGAGGACTAACACAATAGGGAGTGTAACACGAGGACTAACCTAATAGTGTGTAACACGAGGACTAAAACAATAGAAAGTGTAACACGAGGACTAACATAATAGGGAATGTAGCACGAGGACTAACGCAATAGGGAGTATAACACGAGGACTAACACAATAGGGAGTGTAACACGTGGACAAACATAATAGGGAGTGTAACACGTGGACTAACACAATAGGGAGTGCAAAACGAGGACTAACACAATAAGGAGTGTAAAAACGAGGACTAACACAATAGGGAGTGTAATGCGAGGACTAACACAACAGGGAACATAACACGAGGACTAACACAATAGGGAGTGTAACACATGGACTAACACAATAGGGAGTGCAACACGTGGACTAACACAATAGGGAGTGTAAAACGAGGACTAACATAATAGGGAATGTAACACATGGACTAACACAATAGGGAGTGTAACACGTGGAGTAACACAATAGCGAGTGTAACACGTGGAGTAACACAATAGGGAGTGCATCACGAGGACTACATAATAGGGAATGTAACACGAGGACTAACTCAGTAGGGAGTGTAACACGTGGAGTAACACAATAGGGAGTGTAACACGAGAACTAGCGCAATAGGGAATGTAACACGTGGACTAACACAATAGGGAATGTAAAACGAGGACTAACACAATGAGGAGTGTAACACGATGACTAACACAATAGGGAGTATAAAACTAGGACTAACACAATAGAGTGTAACACGAGGACTAACACAATAGAGAGTGTAACACGTGGACTAACAAAATGGAGTGTAACAAGAGGACTAACAATGAGGAAAGTAACACGAGGACTAAACTAATAGGGAATGTAACACATGGACTAACACAATAGGGAGTGTAACACGAGGACTGCATAATAGGGAATGTAGCATGAGGACTAACATAACAGGGACTGTAACATGTGGACTAACACAATAGGGAATGTAGCACGTGGACTAACACAATAGGGAGTGTAAAACGAGACTAAAACAAAAGGGAGTGTAACACGAGGAATAACACAATAGAGAGTAGAACACGAGGACTAACATAATAGGGAATGTAAGACGTAGACTAACATAATAGGGAGTGTAGCACGTGGACTAACACAATAGGGAGTGTAACACGTGGATTAACACAATAGGGAGTGTAACACGTGGATTAACACAATAGAAAGATGTAAAGGCCTGGGACTTAGGGATAGAAATCCCTTACCACTCTAATCAGGATCTTAATAAAGGAAAGTCAAGGACCATGGTTTTCTGAAGAATAACAAAACCGTTTGAGATTGGCATCTCTTTACTACAAAAAATATAACACAAAACTCTGACACCACTCAACAAAGCTCAAATAATTACGGGAGTCAAACAAATAAGGCAGTCAACAGTTAATGAAGTCAAACAATTAAAGGAAGCAAACAATTAAAGGTATCAAACAAATAATGGGAGTCAGTAATTAATGGATTCAAACAATTCTATGGAGTCAACAATTGATAGAATCGAACAATAAAGGGGAGTCAGCAATTAATGGAATCAAACAATCATAGAATCAAACAATGACCAAATATTTCCTACGGCAGTGGCCCTGGGGGAAGGTTCTGGAACAAGGTGATGCCCACTCAGGGTAGGGAAGCGTCCATTCAACTCCACACTCGGGCGATGTCTTGAAATGGCAGAACACCGGGGCACAGACGGAATGAGATGAACTGACGGTCGTGGTATGCGGTAGTGGTAGATGACCAGAGACTTAGCAGTTGATAGGTGAAGGTCTGGGAACACAGCCCACGAGTCCAGGACCTATGATGAGATCACGGCCAGAATTTGACGGACAGCTGGGTAGCTAGATAGTGACTGTATGGCGGCTGGGTTGAATCTGCCGGTGACCCAGATAGTCGCTGCCGTTCTCACCTCTGTCCAACCGCTCCAAGTGTCGTCTACACCAGCAAACAAGAGAGTTAGCAGCGGGAACCAGCGGGAGGATCGTTTCCGCCCTAACACAGCTCCCCCAACAAAAATCTACTGTAAGGTAGATTAAAACTTAAGATTAGTACACAAAGCATAATCATCTTACAACACATTGCACAATAAAGAAGGGTCATAGAAAAGAATAGGTGGTAACTTGATGTCCAAAACGCAATGCCGTATCAAGGAACTGCACGTGGGGTCCACTTCAGTCGAAGTTTAAGTTTGGGCCCAATTCCATCCGTAGAGGATTCTTCTATCACGTCAGGTGTTGGCAGCAACTGGCAACCGAGATCAACAGACTCTGGCGTCCGAACTCCACAGGAACGCTCGCAGGGTAGTGCCTCGACTAACTCCAGCTTGGGGACGTCGTCAAGGACACGAGCAATGTGGGTCCTGCAATTATATTGCTTTAACAAATTAGCTTGATGAAATTTAGGCTTCTTAGAGGAAGGGGGTGAGAACGGTCCAACAAAATCTATGGCTACCCGAGAAGATGGTTCTGCAATGACGGGTAAGGGTTCAAGTGAAACAGGACGGACTCTACCCTTGGCGGACATACGTGGCACTGATCACAACTCCTACAAAAAACTCTAATATCAGCTCCCATACCTGGCCAGTAAAACTGATCAGCAACCTTCCTATAAGTTTTCCTATGAGAACAGTGACTTACAAGAGGGCTCTTGTGAGCTACAGAGAGAATGTTACTACGACAAACAGCAGGGACAACAAGTAAAAACCGACCTACTTTGGCTGGTCGCTTGGATAAAACACAAGACCTGTGTAACACACCATTATTAGAAACAAACTTATAAACCGACCCATCTCTCACCTGATCCTCCTCCCCGAAAGTCACCTTCTCCCTTACCCGCTTCAGAGCGGCACACGAGTCTTGACGCTTGGCGAACTCCTTGGGCGTCACAGTCAGTGGCAACAAATTCGGCAGAATCAGGGGATGCAGTCGTTTCACCTTCGCCGTCCGTGTCCCTACAGCTTGGACCTTCGCTGCAGGCGTGGCGGCGTGAGATGGCGGCGAGACGACGTCGGCAGGTGGCGAGTCGTCGTCGTCGTCAGCAGGTGGCGTGAGGACTGGTGCTGGTGGCGAGGAGAGTTTTAACGGTTCCGGGTCGTTAGGGCCACGAACACCGGGAACATTACCAATGAGGACACTAGCGAATTTAATGGGAGCTCTTACCACATTAAACCAACCAGTGAAATAGGGGCAACGCAGGTAGCACCTAACAACAGGGAACTGGTCAACACGACCTAAATAATCGGCGACACTAACCTTCGGGCAGCTGGAGATGTCAGCGTCAGGCAGGGCTTCTTCAGAGACAATAATGCACGAGCAACCAGTGTCCTTGACGAAAGTAGATGCCCTAGACCCATTTATTGTTCCACTGACACAATAACGGGGGCAGCTCCTGTCTTCCAAGCAGAAGCCGACCTTGTTGCTGGGCTGATGAGTGTCAGCAGTCTTGAAGGCGAGGGGATTCCTGGGACAGCGAGAACGAATGTGCCCTTCTCCGCAGCTGTGACACCACACGGCTGGTGAACTACTTATGTGTACGCCTGGGGGTGGTTCCTTGGAGGACGGAGGCTTCGCAATCTTGACTACAGGAGGGGAAGACTTGGGGTAGGTGTTGCGAGCAGACGCCCAGTTGTCGGCAAGATGCACAGCTTCTCCAAGCGTCGCTGGCTGGTGTTCTTTGATGAAAATTCTCAAGTCTGGAGGTAGAGAAGACAAAAACTGATGTAATATCATGAAGTTAGAGAGAGACTCAAAGGTTTCTTCAACCCCTGATGTCTCCAGCCATTGTTGAAATAAACGACCCAAGTGAATCGAAAACTGCTGGTACATTTCTCCCGCTCTAATCTTCGTTCTGCGGAAATCAGCACGATAACCGTCAGAAGTCTTGTTAAATCCTCGCAAGAGAGCTTGCTTCAACAAGAAGTAATCTCGGGTGATGTCGGCAGACAGGGACGTGTAAATTTCTACCGGCTTACCACTCAATAGGCTACCCAACCTTACAGCATAGCTATCTGGGTCTACACCAAGCAGCTCAGCTACCCGTTCAAACCAGAGGATTCTGGTCTACTTGAAGCATTAATCCTAGCCAGTTCTAGGTCCTTTTCTGCCTGCAACTTAGCTAATTCGAACTCTTTCTCTCTGACGTTCCTCCATCACTCTCTCTTTCTGAAGTGCCGCCATCTCTCTCTCTCTCTTTCTGACGTTCCTCTCTCTCTCTCTCTCTCTCTCTCTCTCTCGACATTCTGTTGGGTGACCACATACTGACCAATCTCATTACCTGTCAGACCCAGGGCCACCGCTTGACCTTTCCACACCTCAAAAGCAGACATAATGATCCGAAAGGCCAAGAACAAAGGAAAAAAAAAAACTTACCCAGCAAATAACCAAAGGTAACTCACCTAGTGGCTCAATCAGACCAGTAAATGATTTGATCCGACTGGAGGGAACCTCGTTCCGCACCCAGCCCAGCTGAATCACCTCAGGGTAACGAAACCGCACCAGGAGAAACAACAACAAAAATGCTATGACAGCATCAACAGTGCAGCCCAACCAACACTAATTAACTTCCCCAAGTACAAGGGAGAGCAACAAAGTTAGCACACAGAAGGAAGGGATAACCACTGAACAACACTTGCTTCCGGGCCACAGACAGCAAGGTGGCGCGCTCACGGCGACTTACAACAACACAGGAACGAATGTTAAACCTCAGAAACCAAAGGTCAGAGACTATCCTGGCAAGGTCGCCACTTGTAAAGGCCTGGGACTTAGGGATAGAAATCCCTTACCAGGCTAATCAGGATCTTAATAAAGGAAAGTCAAGGACCGTGGTTTTCTGAGGAATAACAAACAACCGTTTGAGATTGGCATCTCTTTACTATAAAAACATTACACAAAACTCTGACACCACTCAACAAACCTCAAATAATTACGGGAGTCAAACAAATATGGCAGTCAACAGTTAATGGAATCAAACAATTAAAGGAAGCAAACAATTAAAGGAAGCAAACAAATAATGGGAGTCAGTAATTAATGGATTCAAACAATTAAATGGAGTCAACAATTGATAGAATCGAACAATAAAGGGGAGTCAGCAATTAATGGAATCAAACAATCATAGAATCAAACAATGAACAAATATTTCCTACAGCAGTGGCCCTGGGGGAAGGTTCTGGAACATGGTGATGCACACTCAGGGTAGGGAAGCGTCCATTCAACGCCACACACGGGCGACGACTTGAAAAGGCAGGAGAACACAGGGGCACAGACGGAATGATATGAACTGACGGTCGTGGTATGCGGTAGTGGTAGATGACCAGAGAGTTGGCAGTTGATAGGTGAAGGTCTGGGAACACAGCCCACGAGTCCAGGACCTATGATGAGATCACAGCCAGAATTTAAGGGACAGCTGGATAGCTAGATAGGGACTGTATGGCGGCTGGGTTGAATCTGCCGGTGACCCAGATAGTGGCTGCCGTTCTCACCTCTGTCCAACCGCCCCAAGTGTCGTCTGCACCAGCAAACAACAGAGTTAGCAGCGGGAACCAGCCGGAGGATCGTTTCCACCCGTACAAAAGTGTAACATGAGAACTAGCACAATGGGGAGTGTAACACAAGGACTAGCACAATAGGGAGTGTACCACTAGGACTACATAATAGGGAATGTAACACGAGGACTAACATAACAGGGAATGTAACATATGGACTCACACAATAGGGAGTGTAACACGTGGATTAACACAATAGCGAGTGTAACACGTGGAGTAACACAATAGGGAGTGTAACACGAGAACTAGCACAATAGGGAATGTAACAGGTGGACTAACACAATAGGGAGTGTAATACGTGGACTAACACAATAGGCAGTGTAAAACGAGGACTAACACAATAGGGAGTGTAACACGAGGACTAACCTAATAGACAGTGTAACACGAGGACTAAAACTATAGGGAGTGTAACACGATGACTAACACAATAGGGACTGTAAAACTAGGAATAACACAATAGAGAGTGTAACACTTGGACAAACAAAATGGAGAGTGTAACAAGAGGACTAACACAATAGGGAGTGTAAAATGAGTACTAACGTAAGAGAGAGTGTAATATGATGACTAACGCAATAGGCAGTGTAACAAGTGGACTAACACAATAAGGAGCATAACACGAGGACTAACACAATAGGGAGTGTAACACGTGGACTAACACAATAGGGAGTGTAAAACGAGGACTAACACAATATGGAGTGTAAAGTGAGGACTAACGTAATAGAGAGTGTAACACGATGACTAACGCAATAGGCAGTGTAACAAGTGGACTAACTCAATAGGGAGCATAACACGAGGACTAACACAATAGGGAGTGTAACACGTGGACGACCACAATAGGGAGTGTAACACAAGAACTAGCACAATAGGGAATGTAACAAGTGGACTAGCACAATAGGGAGTGTAACACATGGACTAACACAATAGAGAGTGTAAAACGAGGACTAACACAATAAGGAGTGTAACACGATGACTAACACAATAGGGAGTGTAAAACGAGGACTAACACAATAGGGAGTATAACACGTGGAATAACACAATAGGGAGTGTAAAATGAGAACTAACGTAATAGAGAGTGTAACACCATGACTAACGCAATAGGCAGTGTAACAAGTGGAATAACACAATAGGGAGCATAACACGAGGACTAACACAATAGGGAGTGTAACATAAGAACTAGCACAATAGGGAATGTAACACGTGGACTAGTACAATAGGGAGTGTAACACATGGACTAACACAATATAGAGTGAAAAACGAGGACTAACACAATAAGGAGTGTAACACGATGACTAACACAATAGGGAATGTAACACGAGAACTAGCACAATAGGCAATGTAACACATGGATTAACACAATAGAGAGTGTAAAACGAGGACTAGCACACTAAGGAGTGTAACACGTGAAGCAACACAATAGGGAATGCAACACGTGGACTAACACAATAGGGAGTGTAACACAAGGACTAAATCAATCTAGAGTGTAACAAGTGGACAAACACAATAGGGAGAGTAACACGAGGACTAACACAATAGGGAGTGTAACACGTGGACTAACACAATAGGGAGTGTAACACGAGAACTAGCACAATAGGTAATGTAACACATGGATTAACATACTAGGGAGCGGAACACGAGGACTAACACAGAAGCAGTGTATCACGTGGACTAACACAATAGGGAGTGTAGCACGAAACTAACACAATAGGGAGTGTAAAACGAAAACTAACATAATAGGGAGTGTACCACGAGGACTAAACTAATAGGGACTGTAACACGTGGACTAACACAATAGGGAGTGTTGCACGAGGACTAACACAATAGGGAGTGTAACACGAAGACTAACAGAATAGAGTGTATAACACAAGGACTAAAGCAATCTGGAGTGTAACAAGTGGACTAACACAATAGGGAGCGTAACACGAGGACTAACACAATAGGGAGTGTAACACGCGGATTAACACAAGAGGGAGTGTAGCACGAGAACTAGCACAATAGGGAATGTAACACATGGGTTAACATAATAGGAAGAGGAACACGAGGAATAACACAAAAGGAGTGTAACACGTGGACTAACACAATAGGGAGTGTATCACGAGGACGCACATAATAGGGAATGTAAAACGTGACTAACACAATGGGGAGTGTAACACGTGGACTAACACAATAGGGAATGTAACACATGGACTAACACAATAGGGAGTGTAACACGAGGATTAAAACAATAGGGAGTGTAACACGAGAACCAATACAATAGGGAATGTAGCACGTGGACAAACACAATAGGGAGTGTAGCACGTGGACTAAGACAATAGGGAGTGTAAAACGAGGACTAACACAATAAGGAGTGTAACACGATGACTAAGACAATAGGGAGTGTAAAACTAGGACTAACACAATAGAGAGTGAAACACGAGGACTAAAACTATAGGGAGTGTAACATGAGGACTAACATAATAGGGAGTGTAACACGAGGACTACATAATAGGGAATGTAACATGAGGACTACCATAACAGGGCGTGTAACATGTGGACTAAAACAAAAGGGAGTGTAACACGAAGAATAACACAATAGAGAGTGTAAAACGAGGACTAACACACTAAGCAGTGTAACACGTGGACTAACACAATAGGGAGTGTAACACATGGACTAACAAAATAGGGAGTGTAAAACTAGGAATAACACAATAGAGAGTGTAACACGTGGACTAACAAAATGGAGAGTGTAACAAGAGGACTAACACAATACAGAGTGTAACACTAGAACTAACATAATAGGGAGTGCAACACCAGGACTAATACAATAGGGAGTGTATCACGAGGACGCACATAATCGGATATGTAACACGTGACTAACACAATAGGGAATGTAACACATGGACTAACACAATAGGGAGTGTAACACGTAGACTAACACAATAGGGAGTGTAGAACGAGGACTAACACAATAGGGAGTGTATCACGAGGACTAACAGAATAGAGAGAATAACACAAGGACTAAAGCAATCTGGAGTGTAACAAGTGGACTAACACAATAGGGAGCGTAACACGAGGACTAACACAATAGGGAGTGTAACACGTGGACTAACACAATAGGGAGTGTAACACGAGAACTAGCACAATAGGGAATGTAACACATGGATTAACATAATAGGGAGTGGAACACGAGGACTAGCACAAAAGGAGTGTAACACGTGGACTAACACAATAGGGAGCGTAAAACGAGGACTAACATAATAGGGAGTGTAATACGAGGACTAAACTAATAGGGAATGTAACACGTGGACTAACACAATAGGGAGTGTAACACGAGGACTAACACAATAGGGAGTGTAACACGAAGACTAACAGAATAGAGCGTGTAACACAAGGACTAAAGCAATAATAGGGAGTGTAACAAGTGGACTAACACAATAGGGATTGCAACATGTGTAGTAACACAATAGAAAGTGTAACACGAGAACTAGCACAATAGGGAATGTAACACATGGACTAACACAATAGAGAGTGTATCACGATGAATAACATAATAGGGAATGTAACACGTGGACTAACACAATAGGGAGTGTAACACATGGACTAACACAATAGGGAGTGTAACACGTGGACTAACACAATAGGGAGTGTAAAACGAAAACTAGCACAATAGGGAATGTTACACGTGGACTAACAGAATAGGGAGTGTAACAGGAGGAATAACACAATAGAGAGTGTAACACGAGGACTAAAACTATAGGGAGTGTAACACGGGGACTAACACAATAGGGAGTGTAACAAGTGGACTAACACAATAGGGTGTGTAACAAGTGGACTAACACAAAAGGGAGTGTAACACGAGGACTAACACAATAGGGAGTGTAACAAGTGGACTAACACAATAGGGAGTGTAACACGAGAACTAGCACAATAGGGAATGTTACACGTGGACTAACAGAATAGGGAGTGTAACAAGAGGAATAACACAATAGAGAGTGTAGCAAGAGGAATAACACAATAGGGAATGTAGCACGTGCACTAACACAATAGTGAGTGTAACACTAGGACTAACACAATAGGGAGTGTAACACGAGGACAAACACAATAGGGAGTGTAAAGCGAAGAATAGCACAATAGAGATTGTAACACGAGGACTAACATAATAGGGAATGTAAGACGTGGACAAACATAATAGGGAGTGTAACACGTGGACTAACACAATAGGGAGTGTATCACGTGGACTAAAGCAATAGGGAGCGTAACACGTGGATTAACACAATAGGGATTGTAACATTTGTAGTAACACAATAGGGAGTGTATCACGATGAATAACATAATAGGGAATGTAACACGTGGACTAACACAATAGGGAGTGTATCACGTGGACTAACACAATAGGGAGTGTAACACGTGCACTAACACAATAGGGAATGTAACACGTGTAGTAACACAATAGAAAGTGTAACACGAGAAATAGCACAATAGGGAATGAAACACATGGACTAACACAATAGGGAGTATAACACGGGGACTACATAATAGGGAATGTAACACGAGGACAAACATAACAGGGAGTGTAACACGAGGACTAACAAAAATAGGGAGTGTAACACGTGGAATAACTCAATAGGGAGTGTAACACGAGGACTAACACACAAGGGAGTGCAAAACGAGGACTAACACAATAGAGAGTGTAAAAAGTGGACTAACATAATAGAGAATGTAACACGAGGACTAAACTAATAGAAAATGTAACACGTGGACTAACACAATAGGGAGTGTAACATGAGGACTACACAATAGGGAATGTAACATGTGGACTAACACAATAGGGAGTGTAACACGAGGACTAACACAAAAAGGAGTGCAAAACGAGGACTAACACAATAGGGAGTGTAACACGAGGACTTAAACAAAAGGGAGTGTAACACGAGGAATAACACAATAAGGAATGTAACACGAAGACTAACACAATAGGGAATGTAAGACGTGGACTAACATAATAGGGAGTGTAACACGTGGACTAACACAATAGTGTAACACGTGGACGAACACAATAGGGAGTGTAACACGTGTAGTAGCACAATAGGGAGTATAACACGAGAACTAGCACAATAGGTAATGTAACACGTGGACTAACACAATAGGGAGTGTAACACGAGGACTAACACAATAGGAAGTGCATCACGACGACTAACATAATAGGGAATGCAACACGTGCACTAACACAATGGGGAGTGTAACACGTGGACTAACACAATAGGGAGTGTAAGAGGAGAACTAGCACAGTAGGGAGTGTAACACGAAGACTAACAGAATAGAGAGTGTAACATGTGCACTAACACAATAGCGAGTGTAACACGAGGACTAACACAATAGGGAGTGTAAAACGAGGACTATCATAATAGGGAGTGTAACATGAGGATTAAACTAATAGGGAATGTAACACGTGGACTAACACAATAAGGAGTGTAACACGAGGACTAACATAATAGGGAGTGTAACACGAGGAATAACACAATAGGGAGTGTATCAAGAGAACTAACATAATACGGAATGTAACACGTGCACTAACACAATAGGTAGTGTAAATCGAGGACAAACAGAATAGGGAGTGAAACACGAGGAATAACAGAATAGAGTGTAACACGTGGAATAACACAATAGGGAGTGTCAGACGAGGACTAACAAAATGGAGAGTGGAAAAGAGGACTAACACAATAGGGTGTGTAAGAGAAGGACTAACACAATAGGGAGTGTAACACGAGGACTAACACAATAGGGAGTGTAAAACGAGGACTAACACAATAGGGAGTGAAGCACAAGGACTAATACAATAGAGACTGTAACCCGAGGACGAACACAAAAGCTAGTGTAACACGTGGACTAACACAATAGGGAGTATAACACGTGGACTAACACAATAGAGAGTGCAACACGACGACTAAAACAAAAGGGAGTGTAACACGAGTAATAACACAATAGGGAGTGTAACACGAACACTAACATAATAGGGAATTTAAGACGTGGACTAACTTAATAGGGAGTGTAACACGTAGACTAACACAATAGTGTAACACGTGGATTAACAAAATAGACAGTGTAACACAAAAGGGAGTGTAACACGAGAACTAGCACAAGAGGGAATGTAACACGTGGACTAACACAATAGGGAGTGTAAAACGAGGGCTAAAACAAGAGGGAGTGTAACACGAGGACAGACCTAATAGAGAGTGTAACACGAGGACTAAAACTATAGGGAGTGTAGCAGGAGGACTAACATAATAGGGAATGTAACACGAGAACTAACATAATAGGGAGTTTAACACGAGGACTAACACAATAGGAAGTGTATAACGAGGACTAACATAATAGAGAATGCAACACGTGGACTAACACAATAGGGAGTGTAAAACGAGGACTAACACAATAGGGAGTGTAACACGAAGACTAACAGAAGAGAGCGTGTAACACAAGGACTAAAGCAATAGGGAGTGTAACAAATGGCCTAACACAATAGGGAGAGTAACACGAGGACTAACACAATAGGGAGTGTAACACGAGGACTATCACAATAGGGAGTGTAAAACGAGGACTAACACAATAGGGAGTGTAACACGAAGACTAACAGAAGAGAGCGTGTAACACAAGGACTAAAGCAATAGGGAATGTAACAAATGGACTAACACAATAGGGAGAGTAACACGAGGACTAACACAATAGGGAGTGTAACACGAGGACTATCACAATAGGGAGTGTAAAACGAGGACTAAAACTATAGGGAGTGTAACACGAGGACTAACATAATAGGGAATGTAGCACGAGAACTAACAAAATAGGGAGTGTAACACCAGGACAAAAACAATAGGGAGTGTATCAAGAGGACTAACATAATAGGGAATGTAACACGTGACTAACACAATGGGGAGTGTAGCACGTGGACTAACACAATAGGGAGTGTAACACGTGGACTAACACAATAGGGAGTGTAACACGTGGACTAACACAATAGGGAGTGTAAAACGAGGACTAACACAAAAGGAAGTGTAACACGTGAACTAACACAATAGGGACTGTAGCACGAGGATTAACACAATAGGGAGTGTAAAATGAGGACTAACGTAATAGAGAGTGTAACACGAGAACTAGCACAATAGGGAATGTAACATGTGGACTAACACAATAGGGAGTGTAAAACGAGGACTAACACAATAAGGAGTGTACCACGATGACTAACACAATAGGGAGTGTAGCACGTGGACTAACAAAATGGAGAGTGTAACAAGAGGACTAACACAATAAGAAAAGTAACACGAGGACTAAACTAATAGGGAATGTAACACGTGGACTAACACAATAGGGAGCGTAACACGAGGACTACATAATAGGGAATGTAACATGAGGACTAACATAACAGGGAGTGTAACATGTGGACTAACACAATAGGGAATGTAACACGTGGACTAACACAATAGGGAGTGTAACACGACGACTAAAACAAAAGGGAGTGTAACACGAGGAATAACACAATAGAGAGTGCAACACGAGGACTAACATAATAGGGAATGTAAAACGTGGACTAACATTATAGGGAGTGTAAAACGTGGACTAAACACAGTAGGGAGTGCAACACGTGGATTAACACAATAGGGAGTGTAACACGTGTAGTAACACAATAGAAAGTGTAACACGAGAAGTAGCACAATAGGGAATGTAAAACATGGACTAACACAATAGGGAGTGTAAAACGTGGACTAACACAATAGGGAGTGTAACACGAGGACTAGCACAATAGGGAGTGTAACACGAGGACTAACAAAATAGAGAGTATACCACAAGGACTAAAGCAATAGGGAGTGTAACAAGTGGACTAGCACAATACGAAGCATAACACGAGGACTAACACAATAGGGAGTGTAACACCAAGACTAACACAATAGGGTGTGTATCACGAGGACGCACATAATAGGGAATGTAACACGTGACTAACACAATGGGGAGTGTAACTCGTGGACAACACAATAGGGAGTGTAACAGGAGAACTACCACAATAGGGAATGTAACACATGGAATAACACAATAGGGATTGTAACATGTAGACTAATATAATAGGGAGTGTAAAACGAGGACTGACACAATAGGGAGTGTAACACGTGAACTAACACAATAGGGAGTTTCAACAAAAGGACTAACGCAATAGTTAGTGTAACACGAGGACTAACACAATGGGGCGCTGCAACATGAGGACTAACATAATAGGGAGTGTAACACGAGGACTAGCACAATTGGGAGTGTAACACGCGGACTAACACAATTGGGAGTGTTACACGAGGTCTAACACAATAGGGAGTGTATCCCTTAGACTAGCAAAATAGGGAGTGTACCACGAGGACTAACGCAATAGGGAGTGTAATACGTGGACTAACATAATAGGGAGAGTAACACGAGGACTAACGCAATAGTGAGTGTAACACGAGGACTAACATAATAGGGAGTGTAACACATGGAGTAACAAAATAGGGAGTGTATCACGTGGACTAACACAAAAGGGGAGTATAACACGAGGACTAACACAATAGGGAGTGTAACACAAGGACTAACACAAAATGGAGTGTAACACGTGGACTAACACAATAGAGAGTGTAACACGAGAACTATCATAATAGGGAGTGTAACACGAGGACTAACACAATAGGTAGTGTAGCATGAGGATTGATGCAATAGGGAGTGTAACAGGGCCTATCACTATAGGGAGTGCAGCATGTGGAGTAACACAATAGGGAGTGTAACATGAGGACTAACACAATAGGGAGCATTTCACGAGGACTAACGCAATAGGGAGTGTAACACGTGGATTAACACAATAGGGAGGGTAACACGAGGACTAACACAATAGGGAGTGTAACACTAGAACTAGCACAATAGGGAATATAACACGTGGACTAACACAATAGGGAGTGTACAACGTGGACTAACACAATAGGGAGTGAAAAACGAGGACAAACACAATAGGGAGTGTAACAGGAGGAATAACAGAATAGAGGGTGTAGCACACGCAGTAACGTAATAAGGAGTGTAGCAAGTGGACTAACACACTAGGGAGCATAACACGAGGACTAACACAATAGGGAGTGTAAGACGAGAAGTAGCACAATAGGGAATGTAATACGTGGACTAACACAATAGGGAATGTAACACGTGGACTAACACAATAGGGAGTTTCAACAAAAGGAATAACGCAATAGTTAGTGTAACACGAGGACAAACACAATGGGGGGTTGTAACATGAGGACTAACATAATATTGAGTGTAACACGAGGACTAGCACAATTGGGAGTGTAACACAAGGACTAACACAATGGAGGGTTGTAACATGAGGACTAACATAATAGGGAGTGTAACACGAGGACTAGCACAATTGAGAGTGTAACACGCGGACTAACAAAATTGGGAGTGTAACACGAGGACAAACACAATAGGGAGTGTAACACGAGCACTAACACAATAGGGAGTGTATCCCGAGGACTAACATAATAGGGAGAGTAACACGAGGACTAACACAATAGGGAGTGTAACACGAGGACTAACACAATAGGGAGTGTAACACAAGGACTAACACAATAGGGAGTGTAAAACGAGGACTACCATAATAGGGAGTGTAACACGAGGACTAAACTAATACGGAATGTAACATGTGGACTAACACAATAGGGAGTGTAGCACGTGAATTAACACAATAGGGAGTGTAACACGAGGACTAACACAATAGGGAATGAAAACACGAGGACTAACACAATAGGGAGTGTAACACGCGGACTAACACAATAGAGAGTGTAACACGAGGACTAACATAATAGGGAGTGTAACACGAGGACTAACACAATGAGGAGTGTAACACGAGGACTGATGCAATAGGGAGTGTAACACAGGGCCTATCACTATAGGGAGTGCAGCATGTGGAATAACACAATAGTGAGTGTAACATGAGGACTAACACATTAGGGAGTATTACACGATGACTAACACAATAGAGAGTGTAACAAGAGGGCTAACACAATAGGGAGTGCAATACGAGGACTAACACAATAGGGAGTATTACACGATGACTTGCGCAATAGAGAGTGCAAGAAGAGGGCTAACACAATAGGGAGTGCAATACGAGGACTAACACAATAGGGAGTATTACACGATGACTAACACAATAGGGAGTGTATCACGAGGATTAACACAATAGGGAGTGCAACACGAGGACTAAGACAATAGGGAGTGTAACACGAGGACTAACACAATGAGGAGTGTAACACGAGGACTGATGCAATAGGGAGTGTAACACAGGGCCTATCACTATAGGGAGTGCAGCATGTGGAATAACACAATACGGAGTGAAACATGAGGATTAACACATTAGGGAGTATTACACGAGGACTAACGCAATAGAGAGTGTAACAAGAGGGCTAACACAATACGGAGCGCAATACGAGGACTAACACAATAGGGAGTGTAAAACGAGTTCTAACACAATAGCGAGTGTAACACGAGGACTAACACAATAGAGAGTATGACAGGAGTACTAACATAATAGGGAGTGTACCACGAGGACTACTGCAATAGGGAGTGTAACACGTGGACTAACACAATAGAGATTGTAGCACGTGGACTAACATAATTGGGAGTGTAACAAAAGGACTAACATAATAGGGAATGTAACACGAGGACTAACACAATAGAGAGTGTAACACGAGGACTAACATAATAGGGAGTGTAACAAAAGGACTGATATAATAGGGAGTGTAACACGAGGACTAAGCCAATAGGGAGTGTAACTCGTGGACTAACACAATAGGGAGTTTCAACAAAAGGACTGACGCAATACTTAGTGTAACACGAGGACTAACACAATGGGGGTTGTAACATGAGGACTAACATTATAGGGAGTGTAACACGAGGACTAGCACAATTAGGAGTGTATTATGAAGACTAACACAATGGGGGGTTGTAACATGAGGACAAACATAATAGGGAGTGTAACACGAGGACTAGCACATTTGAGAGTGTAACACGCGGACTAACAAAATTGGGAGTGTAACACGAGGACTAACACAATAGGGAGTGTAACACGAGGACTAACACAATAGGGAGTGTATCCCGAGGACTAACATAATAGGGAGAGTAACACGAGGACTAACGCAATTGGGAGTGTAACACGAGGACTAACACAATAGGGAGTGTAACACAAGGACTAACACAAAAGGGAGTGTAAAACGAGGACTAACATAATAGGGAGTGTAACACAAGGACTAAACTAATACGGAATGTAACACGTGGACTAACACAATAGGGAGTGTAGCACGTGGATTAACACAATAGGGAGTGTAACACGAGGACTAACACAATAGGGAGTGAAAACACGAGGACTAACACAAAAGGGAGTGTAACACGAGGGCTAACACAATAGAGAGTATGACATGAGTACTAACATGATAGGGAGTGTACCACGAGGACTACTGCAATAGGGAGTGTAACACGTGGACTAAGACAATAGTGAGTGTAACACGTGGACTAACATAATATGGAGTGTAACAAAAGGACTAACATAATAGGGAGTGTAATACGAGGACTAACACAATAGAGATTGTAACACGAGGACTAACATAATAGGGAGTGTAACAAAAGGACTAACATAATAGGGAGTGTAACACGAGGACTAACACAATAGAGAGTGTAACACGAGGACTAACATAATAGAGAGTATATCACGAGGACTAACATAATAGGGAGTGTAACAAAAGGACTGATATAATAGGGAGTGTAACAAGAGGACTAAGCCAATAGGGAGTGTAACACGTGGACTAACACAATAAAGAGTGTAACACGAGGACTAACATAATAGGGAGTGTAACTCGAGGACTAACATAATAGGGAGTGTAACACGAGGACTAACGCAATAGGGAGTGTAACACAGGGCCTATCACTATAGGGAATGCAACATGTGGAGTAACACAATAGGGAGTGTAACACGAGGACTAACGCAATAGGGAGTATAACACGGGGACTAACAAAATAGGGAGTGTAACACGAGGACTAACATAATAGGGAGTGTAACACAAGGGAGTATAGCACGAGGACTAACACAATAAGGAATCTACACAGGAGGACTAACACTAACACAACAGTGTGACCTATGGGCAAAGATAATAGCATTAATAGTCCAGTCATATTAGGATAGTTAAGCGTGAAAATTTATAAAGATATTAAATTTTGCACACATACTCCTGAAGGGTATGCAAATATCGATCAAACGAGTCATACTTGTTTTAATATATACTGACTGATGTAGTATAATTTCAGTATTTATTTTTCACCTGTTCATCTATTGATACATTAATAATTTTAATTTCTATTTATATCAATTCCCTGTAAATGGATAGACAAGGTTATTTTTTTTTTGGGGGGGGGTTGTGTCTAAATAATTTGTCAAACCTTAGACGTAGAAAATGAGGACTTTTTTTTCAGGAAATAATAATGTTAATAATTTTAAAACTCCAAATATGATAGTTTTATATTTATGTTAATATCATAGATACATCTTTTCAAACTACAAATAGGATAGTTTTATAATAATGTTCAAACCGCAAATATGTCAGCTTAATAATGGTATTAGTATTAATGATGTCAGACACACCTTTTTAAACTGCAAGTACAGTTATACAGTAATATTTTTGTCTTGTAAGTCAGAATCCTCCAATTTTGCCATTGTACATAATATACTCTCAATAAGGCATTGCAGATTAGGGGTAGACCGGCTGTTCAACCACAGGTGTCAGTTTTCCCAGTTGAGTGTTTACACACGTATGCATGTAACATGGTTAGGTATATGTATAGGGTTTTTCTGCGAGATTAGTTTATTCCTCGCCGTGCTTGGAAGGTGTGACCGAGCAATGTAATAGCCCCTGTCTTATAGGCAGAAGTATTTATATAAATGGGTTAATTACATTGGACTTAAATACTCTATCACCCTCTGTAACTTTCCACTAGCTATGAGGTAGCATGTTAAGAGCGCGTGTTAAGGTGTGCCCACGGGAAGTCGCGTCACTTAGTGCTGAGCTAAGGCACTAGTTTGATATCCTTGACTAGAGGAAAACGTTATTTAGAGCCATCGTGGATGGTTCTGTCTGATATACTTCCGTTCTCCCTCGACTGTTATTACAGGCACTCCTACTCAACCCCTCACACCAATAGGATGTATTTTAGAAAGCCATTTAACATAGCCTCCGTCCCCATGTAACAATCATAGCTACTGTGATTAAGTTACGGTGATATACACTTGGAACTGTATAAAATATATTTTCTTAATGAATTGAAGAAAGACAGTTGGGTTTTGCTACTAAAAACCCAAAATACTTTTACATGTCCTAGCCCATTAACCCCTCAAGAATCAACTGTTAAGGGCCAGTTCATCCACTGATAAAATGAGGTCTCTGTGGGATTCTTTATGGATGTGGAATTTAGGCAGGCTTTTCCACTGCAGTTAGTGCACATTGCAGAACAGCGTAAGCAAGCTCTTGCACAACTACACCGCTTTCAACACCGTAATTTGCAACCACATGAAATAAATTTCAAGACCTTCACTAGCGCTGGTGCCTCAGTTGTATAGATAGGTGACAGAAAATCTTGATTTTTTTCCATCCCCACAACTTCGGCTGTAGTGTTTCTCCTCGCCACGTTTGAACTTAGTGATAAACACGATGACTGTGTTGCCGAGCTGCTGCAGAAGTGGGTGGAAGACCTGATAAGAATACAGCATGATTTGAGTGACTGACAGATCTGTTAAGTGATACAAACCTATAATGATTGAGATTTGTTTCACTGCTTGGAGCAGTAAAATGATCATCCTTGTTGAGAAGACTGACAGTTTTAACATTTCCAGGTCCATAAAATTAAGACGTTGCATCACAACAACTGAAAGCATGAGCAAACAAAATTGAGTCCATGGTGTTTTTTAAAGTGCTGGAGCACTGTATTTTTTTTCTTTTTTACGGGGATTAATAATAATTATAATAATAATAATAATAATAATAATAATAATAATGATAATGATAATGATAATGATAATGATAATGATGATAATAATAATAATAATAATAATAATAATAATAATAATAATAATAATAATAATAATAATAATAATAATAATAATAATAAATAATAGTCCTAATAAATAAAATTTATGATAAAACAAACAAAAATAAAATAATAAAATAATGATAATAATACAGTAACTGTAATAATAATAATAATTTTAATAATAAAGAACTATAAATACAAAAATGAAAAAAAGATCAAAAGTGAAAAACGATATATGTATGTTGTGTTGTCAATGGTAAGAGAAACAATTGAGACCCTGCAATAGTGTGTAAATGAAGCAGAAAGTCAGATCAGCAACCTGGGACTTGGTCACAATATTCGTGATGCCATATGGCAGCAGGGTCTACCATTAGACAACACATTATGCTTCCAATATCTTCCCAGGCAGTAGTTCCTCCATGTTTGGTAGCTGCCTACTACCTACTACCTACAGAACTATAAAACTATAAAACTTTCTTTGGAGGTTTTCTCTGTGCTTCTTTCAAAAATAAAATATCTTTATCTTCTGGAGTTAGCGCAACAAGCAGTGTCAAAAGATTTGCATCCTCTCCAACTACAACAACAGATTCATGCTGATTTGTTTCCCTGATTGCACTCTGAACAATTAGTACATCGGCATCATCTGCGGCAACCTGTGTCTCAATACCTTCATTCCGAAATCTCTGCTCCAATTGCATGATTAGACGCTCCATATTTTTTAGATTACTCAAAAACTTCTCCTGAAGCACACTAAGAGGGGTATTCTCACCAAGTATTGTTTCAGGTGAAATGAGATTCAAAAGTCGTTGTTGACGCACGATGCTCTTTGTACTGACTTCATTTGTGGAATAACCATAAAAAATTACTGTGACATCCTCACTGTAGTGTTTTTGAATGAGCTGGACATACGTAGCATAAACATCTGCAAATGTACCTTGCTTCGGCCAAACAACACGATGGATCAAGTTACCTTCATCAATGACATACTTTGCTCCTGGCTGATGAATTACTCGTTCTTTGACATTGTTGAACATGTTGTACAAAGAAGACTTCTTCGTCTTTCTCATTAAGCCTTTCTCATCAAATATGGATAACTGAACAGAAGCCAACTCATGACTGAAACATGTCTTCAACTCTTCAGGTATCTTTACAGTGCAAATTAATCGCTGAAATAATTGAATAGTATCAACCTGTATAGTGTTATCTGCAACTTTAACACCGGTATTGGTAAAGAAATTGGCTTCACTCTTTTACTGTGCTGTACTTTTAATTCGCCAAATGTTTCTTTATTTCTCAGAGATTCATCAATTACCTTCATGCCAATATCTTTAGCTTTGTAGCAGATTAGGTTTTCAGGTGCAACCAGACCATTCGACACTGAAACGACGCCTTCTGTACTGAAGAATGGGCAGTGATGTTGAAGCCATACAACAAAATTCTGAACATCCTCGTCATCCCTTCCTATCCTTGAATCCCTTAATTTTCACATATGTGGTAAACAACAGGTAAACCAAAGATCCATTTATGTAGAACACTTTCGGTGAAGCCTCTCCTATGGGTGATGCCTCCAATACTCTTCATTTTTTTTTTCAGAGTCTGTTCTATTGTTATATCAAACCTACCACACCAATACTTTTCTGAACGTCTAATTGTTAAGTAACCCTCTTATGTAAATTTGTGAAACTCATTGTATGGCCTGTAGAGATGAAGACAATCCATATCTTGGAGATAGAGCTGGCAGGATTTGACGTACAGAATATGTCCACTTGCATAAAAAATGGGCAACATAGCTCTTATGCAAGCTAAATGAAGATTCCAATTTCCCATACGCTCTGCCTCAATGAAATGCAATACGACAGTCACAAGATCAAAGTACTGTAACCATAACTGAGCAGTCTTTCCCTTTTGCATTAGAACTGCAATCTGATCTATGAATTTCATTTGGATTTTTTAAGAACATCATCGCCTTCCACAGAGTTGAATGTTGGAGGCTGACTCTTGAAAGTTGAGAGGATTTGTTGTACTTGTTGTTTGTCAGTATCATCAACAGCAATTTCATGAAACATGATTTTTGCCAGTGCACAGTATGTTAACAGATGTGCTAGAATAGCTCGTGCAAACGCATGTCCTAAAAGCATATGAGGCACAGTTGAAGAGGTAAATACCATAGACCATAGCTCTGAAATTCCACTGCCTCCCATAATGTAACCAATTGATCCGAGATATGACATTAAAAGATGAAAGCCTCCCAGTCTCACAATAATGTTTGGAAGTTCACCTTTTTGATGATCTTTACCTGAAGAAACTATATCCTAGCTTTCATATACAGTGGTTGGTCAAAGGTAACAAAGCACGTCATTTGTTTGGATTTCTTTGTTTTTTTCAGAGGCAAATTGTAAAGCAGTTAGCACTGTGATGTACTCTGTCGGTGGCAGATTATTGAAAGGTAGTATAAGAATCTTAGTCTGACCATAAGGTAGAGCACCTGTTATGGCTTCCATGAAACCTTGCCATGATGGGAAAGAAGGAGGTCTGCAGAAATTTTCCATACATCCATAGAACATCCTTTGGTGATGGGATTGTGACATTCTTACAAGCTTCACCTTTGTACACAGTTTGCAGTTTCAAAGCATTCAAACATTCTTTTCGTTTTCCTTGAAAAGTTTGGATTTTCATTTGTCCAGGTTTAGCAATCTCTGTTGAAGATGGAACAGTTCGCAATTCGGTAATTTCCTGATTTATTACTTTCTTTGATGGAGTTATGCATTTTATTCCACCCTTCGAGTGAAATGCTCCTTTGCCAGTTAAGGTATTTGTGTTAATATCTGCATTGTCAAACACGTATTGACAAAAATAATCTTTGTCCACCTCAGGTTTCCAAGAAGTTACAGCAGATGACTTGGGAAATGTGACATCATTATAAGTAGAACAAAATCCAAAGTTTGACACTGTGTTGACAATGCTTTTAGAAGCAACACTGACAGACCAAGTAGTATGGAAGATAGAAACGATCTTGGCCGGGTTGCAGCAATTATTGAATGAGAGATTGCTGTACACTGTCTTCCTACTTTTTCCTTTTTGCTCTTTCTATTTTTTGGGGTAGCTGTATCCAAATAGGCATGCAGTGTCTCAGGAACGACATCTTCTGCATTTTTCATAAAGTCTGTGATAACTGGGAAATCTGTGGTGTTATAAACAGTTGTTCTAATGTCCTCTCGAACTATAGTTGCTGCAGTTTTTACAATTATTAACCGTTCATCTTTCTCATTTTTTTATCGCTCTGAGTATCAGGTATTAATCAGTTTCAGGTCCAGAGCCACGGAAACAAGTGGGATGGTTGTCCGCCGCTCGTTTGCTTGTTCGCGGCCCCACTCGGGGGTGGGGGGAGAGAAGGAGGTGAGAAGGTCCCTGCTGCCTCATAGCACGCCAGACACGATCCAGCCTTAACCACAGTTGTTACTTCATCCCGCTGTTCAATTCCAACTCTGGTTGTGTACTCATCTGAGGTTCCTGGGGCTCTTGGGCTGATTCCCCAGTCCTTCACTTTTCGGCTGTCAACTCCGGTCACCTACTCCAGCTACTGCCGCAGCTGCCACGTGATCGCCACTTCCTCCATGCCCTATCCACCGACCGTGCCCTGGCGTCTCTCCTATGTGGCAAGACATCACCCACCAACGTCGGCGCCAAATGAGGAAGCTGCCCTGGATCTTCCCCCTGTGAGCGGATCACCACTTTACCAGAACATTCCACCGTGCTGGTAAGGAGGAAGATTCATCTGCAGCAGTAGGAAATACCTATACTCTGTTGTATTTATTGTTTTGTTTTCAGTAATTGTTTGACTCTAGTGCTGTTTATTTAATATATCTGTGAGTGGTGTCAGAATTAAATTATGATTATTTTCGTAGTAAAGAGATGTCAATCTCTAACGGTTGTTTGTTACCCCTTGGAAACCCAGGATTCTTGACTTTCCTTTTTATAAGATCCTGATTAGGCTGGCAAGGGATTTATATCTCAAAGACCAGGCCTTTACAAGTGGCTACCCTGCCAGGATAGTCTCTAACTTTGGTTTCTGAGGGTTAATAATATTCGTTACCTGTGATTGTTTTAAGTCGCCTTGTGCTCTCTGCTTACTGTCTGAGGCCCGGAAGTAAGTGTTGTTTGGTGATTATCCCTTCCTTCTGTTGTGCTAATTTTGTTGCTCTCCCTCGTGCTAGGGAAGTCAATTAGTGTTGGTTGGGGTACACTGTGGATACTGCCATAGCATTTTATTGTTGATTCACCTGGTGCTGTTCTTTTCCCTGAGGTGATTTAACTGGACTGGGTGGGAAACAAGGTTTCCTCCAGCCGGATCGAATCATTTAATGGTTTGATTGAGCCACGAAGTAGGTACTTTTGGCTAGTTGCGGGGTAAGTTGTTTAATTTGTCACTTTGGCTCTTGGCCTTTTGTATCATTATGTCTAGTTTTGAGGAGTTGAAAGATCAAGCGGTTGCCCTGGGTCTGACAGGTGCGGAGGTTGGTCGGTATGTTATCTCCCAACAAACTGCCGAGAGAGAGGAGCGCAACAAAGAGAGAGAGGAACGCAACAGAGAGAGAGAGAGAGGGGGGGGGGGGACGGAACAGAGAGAGAGTTAGAATTAGCTAAGTTGCAGGCAGAAAAGGACATAGAACTAGCTAGGATTAATGCTCAAAGTAGACCAGAATTCTCTGGCCCTATACAAGATAATGTAGTAAAACCTAGTTTGCCTGTTTATCGTGAAGGAGAAGACTTCGTCTCCTACCTTGTTAGGTTTGAACGGGTAGCTGAGCTGCTTGGTTTGGACAAAAATATCTACGCTGTCAGATTGGATAGCCTACTGAGTGGGAAACC
The DNA here is from genome assembly GCA_958450375.1 of Homarus gammarus. Classification (NCBI taxonomy): domain Eukaryota; kingdom Metazoa; phylum Arthropoda; class Malacostraca; order Decapoda; family Nephropidae; genus Homarus; species Homarus gammarus. Next base: position 519,866 of record CAUDMG010000139.1, read on the forward strand.
GGTACAGATTTATACGTCCCTGTTTGCCGACATCACTAGAGATTACTCTTTGTTGAAGCAAGCTCTCTTGCGAGGTTTTAGCAAAACTTCTGATGGTTATCGTGTTGATTTCTGCAGAGCAAAGATTAGGGCAGCGGAAACATACCAGCAATTTTCAATCCACCTGGGTCGTTTGTTTCAACAATGGCTAGAGGCGTCAGAGGTTGACGAAACCTTTGTGTCTCTCACTAACTTTATGATATTGCATCAGTTTCTGTCTTCTCTACAGCCAGATCTGAGAATATTCATCAAAGAACGCAGGCCAGCGACGCTAGAAGCTGTGCAACTTGCTGACAACTGGTCGTCCGCTCGCAACGCCTATCCCAACTCTCCCACTACTCCAGTGAAGAACACAAAGCCTCCAGCCTCCGAGGAACCATCCCCAGGAGTAGAGAGGAGAAGTTCACCGGTGGTGCTGTGCCACAACTGCGGAGAAGAAGGGCACATTCGTTCTCGCTGTACCAGGAATCCCCGCACCTTCAAATCTACCGACATTCATCAGCCCAGCTACAAGGTCGGATTCTGTTTGGAATACAGGGGCTGTCTCCGTTATTGTGTCAGCGGAACGATAAATGGGTCTTTGGCATCTACATTCATTAGGAACACCGGTTGCTCGTGTATTATTGAGGGAGCCCTGCCTGACGCTAACATTCCCAGCTGCTCGAAGGTTAGTGTCGCCGATAACTTAGGCCGTGTTGATCAGTTCCCTATTGTTAGGTGCTACCTGCGTTACCCCTATTTCATTGGTTGGTCTGATGTGGTAGGAGCTCCCATTAAATTCGCTAGTGTTCTCATTGGTAATGTTCCCAGAGCACGTGACCCATAACGACCGGGAGCCCTTAAAACTCTCCTCGCCACCAGCGCAAGTCTCCTCGCCACCTAACCACGTCGCCTCGCCACCCTCACAAGCCACCTCACCTCCAGCAAAGGTCCAAGCTGTGGAGGCACGGTCGGCGAAGGTGAAACGACTGTATCCCCTGGTTCTGCCGAAATTTCAGCCACTGACTGTGACGCCCAAGGAGTTAGCCAAGCTTCAAGCCTCGCGTACCACTCTGACGTGGGTGAGGGAGAAGGTGAATTCCGGGGAGGAGGACTAGGCTAGAGATGGGTCTGTTTACAAGTTTGTTTGTATTGATGGTCTGTTACATAGGTCTTGTGCGTCATCCAAGCAACCAGCCAAAGTAGGTCAGTTTTTCCTGCTTGCCCCTCAAGAGTAAGTTAATGAAAAGTATATCTATCACCAAGCCCTACATCACAAGTGAAATCAAGGGAATGATAAAAGTAAAACACAAACTCCAAAGAAAATTTTCAAAAAGATCCATAGCTTATGGTGATGCCAACGAAGTATCAGAAATAGAATTACTCAAGCAGTTAGAAATGCCAGGCGTAGCTATTATACAAATACGCTACAGTCAGCATCGGGCAACAGCAAGAAAACCTGGAATATCATCAATTCTATTCAGAACAGGAACACCCAACCTTCGGCCCCCCACTCAGCTTCTATGATAAATGATTCAGTTGTAAGGAATCCTCCCTCATTACCAACCACTTCAATGACTATTTTATCAATGTTGGCAAAAATCTTGCAGAGAGCATCCCTAATCACCATGAGGAATTTAGAGCCTACCTGCAAAACAGACAGCAAAATGAGTTGTTTTTATCCCCTGTGACAGCAGATGAATTATTGGCCATCATAAAAATGTCCAAAGATGCAGCAGCAGGCGACGACAATATACCAATGACCATCATTAAGAAAGTAACCCACTTACCTGAAGTAATATTACTACCTGTTCTACACATTTGTAACTCTTCCATCACCAGTGGTGTGTTTCTGGATAAACTGAAAATTGCTAAAGTTCACTCAGCATATAAAAATATTTGGTGATAAAAGTATTTTCAAGAATTACCGCCCCATATCAGTCCTCCCATCTTTTAGGTAAGATGCTGGAGAAGCTAGCATGTAGCAAACTAAATTCCTTATGCAGTGTCAATAACATCCTTACAGACTCTCAGTTTGGATATAGAGCTAGAAGGTCAACTGAGAGTGCCCTGCTGTTCCCTACTAATGACATCATAAACTCCCTTCATGACAGTCAGATCACAATCTGAATATTCCTGGACCTCTCTAAAGCCTCTGATACTGTCGACCATACTATTCTCCTGGCAAAGCTTGAACATTACGGCGTTAGGGGCTTTTCCCACAATTGGTTTACCTCAAATCTGTCTAACAGGAAGCAACATGTTTGACTCTTTACCAATTTTGTATGGCATCCTTCCAAGCTTCATTCTCGGTCATGTACTGTTCTTGTTGTACATAAATGATATAGTCCACTCCAGCACATTCGTAATATATAACTTATTTGCAGACGATAGTTATCTCTATCACCATCACCCAGATATCCATTCCTTGATGAGAACTATGAACAATAAATTTACCTAAGTCAAGACCTGGGTAATATGTAATAAACTGACCTTAAACCTCAAAAAACCCACTACACGATCTTTCACGGAAGGATAAACTTACCTCCAGATTTGAAACCCCTGTACCTTGGTAATACAATCCTCAAACTTGAGCAAAATACTAAATTCCTTGCGGTTATTGTTGAGAAACTAAAGTGGAGACACCACATACAAGCCATTCACAGTAAAGTCAATAAACAGTGTGGTATCACGTATCACACTAGTCAGTCACTCACTCTTGCAGCAATGAAAGAAATCTATTATGGTCTTGTTTACCAACACTTGATACACTTTCACACACTTTAGGGAGTTTCTGGCTCCACAAAACACAACCTTTGGTCAATGCAAATAAGAGAGTTGTGCGGACAATGAAACAAACTTATCACGTTAACGAACAATTTGCTCAATTGAAAATGCAAAAATTCGAGGATACACACACTTACTGCTGTGCTCTATTTATTTATAAATCTGTCAATCACATGATTGAGAATGATTATTTCGAGTTTAGAGCTACTAAGTCCACCCCCAAGCGCTCCTCTCAGTCCAAGACCTCCATAAAATATCAAGATGTAAGATATAAAGGTGTGGAACAACTTACCCCCACCAATCCGAGCAATAGGGTGTGTCATACGGAGGCGAATTTTTTTTTTTTTTGAGTTTGAAAAATCGGCCCATGGTATTAATGATGTAGTTCTATGTGCAGAATCATGTGATATCTTCAGATTTGAAAAGTTTTCATTTTTTGCTAGGTAAATTTTAACTTGAAATCTTATGAAAATTCAGTATTCCCACCCTTTTACCAACACCACTAAATAGCTTATTTAAAGTAAATTAAATGTATCAGGTTAATTTATTAGGATGAAAATGATCCAGAATAGTGAAACGAATGATCTTGACACATTTATTAAATTTAATATTCCTTTAGAAAACAAAATCAAATACAAAAACCGGTTTTACTACTACGACCCGGTGTTGCTGCACACCATAGAGAACATGTCTTTCTTGCTTCTGTTTCTACTCATCACCTCCCTGCTGACCACCTGAGCTCGGATGTAGCCTTCCCTCCTCTCCTGGCTGTACACGTGACTGCTGGCCTCGCTCACTTGCTGTACACAATGCTCTATACTCTGGGTGTGCGAGGGCCAGGCAGGGACATGCATGGGGTTGTCCAGGAAAGCTCTGACTTGAACAGTGGTGAGGCTGCAGGTAAGAGGGGGCTCACTGCCAGCCTGGATGTTATCCAGATCTATGAGATCAGTGAGGGTCTTGGCACCTAGATTGACTTCAGGAGTCTTCCTGACCCTGAAGGAATCGTCACCAACTGATTCGTCATGCCCAGATCCTCTCATAAGTCTCATATCCAAGATCTTTTTGACTGCCACTCTTCTCTCCTCCTCATCCTTACTGCAGAGCATTATCTGCAGAACTGCCTCGGGATGAGCATACCAGGAAGATCTCCTCACAGTCTGCTCCACAATCTGAACAACCTTCCTTGGCTGACTCCTCAGGAGCTCAAGCTGGAAGAGAACATGCCTCGGACCTTCGGAGAACGGTGACTTGACCTTGGTGTTGAACCAATTTAGCAAGTAGGCACTCACGATGAATTGGACAATAAGTCTCAGGTTGTGAAGCTGGTTCCCTTTCAGTTTATGATGAGCGACCCAAATTCTGCAGAACCTGAGAGCCGTTGTGAGCCACCTAGAATGTGAGACTGGACCTATCTGCAGGTAAGCAAGTCTGTCAGGCATGACCCCAGTTTTGATGGCACTGCAAATCATGTAACCATAGTACTGGTCAGTACTCAGGTCGTCAATGACAGTATGTGCAAGCTCAACGAGTGGAGGGCCAACTGTGATTTTTTCAAAGCTCGGATTTATTTCTAACTCAGTGGCAGAGTCCAGCATCTTGCCAAGAGGACCAGACCATCTGTTGTTTGAAAGAGTCTTGCCATCCAGCTCCTGGATCAGATGTCTGAGTAGCAATTCGTTGGTGTGGAGGTCACAAACAATCCAGACCAGCTTCCTCCCAATCTTCCGCTCTATCCACTGTATGACCCCCCTTGCCACCCTGTGTTCGTGTTGGTGCTGTCCCCTCCAATGGCCTGCAGGGTCTGGTCTACGTTCCTCTCTCTGAGCCAGTTCACAATGTTATCAGCCACTATCTCAGCTGGTTTCCTGATGTCATCTTTCTCTGGAGTGAAATGCCACAAATACTTCCCTCCTGGTTCACTGCAGCAGGAGTAGTGTTCCTCCTTCACCATGGCAGGGAACAACTTGTCAGAATCTCCAACTTTCATGAACACTTTAGTGTCATCCCTTCTCCCATCAAAGAACAAACAATTGATTCCATTTTCTCTTATCCCCTTATCAAACTCCTCTTCTAGGTTACTGACAAGTTTCTCCTGAGCTCTCCTTACTTTGTTATGATCTATCACCAGGTGAACATCATCAGGTGTTATCAAACCACCGTCAATCCAGGCAGCTGTTGCTATCTCTGCAGTTTCTCTGAGACCAGTGTGGTGTCGCATGCTGGCCAGAGCTATGCTCGGGATATCTTTCCTATTTCAAATGTTATGCCTGGAAGGTTTGGGATCATTATTTTCTGGATTAGGGACAAAGTCACCATTCTCCTGGTCAGCACTCGGATCAGCCATGGGGAAGTCATTAAACTCTGAATCAGCTTGACTCCAATCATCGGCCTTTTTTACCTCACCCTGGGCCTTCTCAAGTCTCTTTTCCTCGGCAACTCTTCTCCTCTTCTGTCTCTCTGTGGCAGCCTCCTGTCTCTTGGACTCCGGAATATCTTGGCTAGAAATCATGAGAACCCCTATACTGCCAGTCTTCTCTCTCTGTGCTTTGACAAATGCCAGTTCGATCACAGGAATCTTCAGTTCACGCTTGCAAATACAGGAGATGTGGGCCTCGGATTTACAGTCACGATCGCATCCAAACTCAGGACAGAGAACAATTGGGCACTTGCAAGTAATTATGTCAAATAGCTGGTCCAGTTGCTTGGCAAAGCTGTCCTTAACTGCAAGTTTTCCTCTCCCAAGAGAGATATCTCTTGCCTTTTCCCAACTGGCTAGCAGTCTCTCACTAATCTTCTTCTGACTTGTTATGACTGGAGGCTTGAACTGAGTGTTAGCCAGAGTGTACTGTGCCAAGACAGCTTTGGTCATATCACTGGCAATGTCTTTGTTTGTGTAAGTTCTTTGGTTCTTTTCACTGATTTGCCTGATTAAAACACCGTATCTCAAAGCATCTCTCAATGTAGGCAACTCCGACTTCAGGAGCTCTCTCCCAGACCCAAGATAATGACTGAGATGGCTGGATTTTTGGTTCCTCGTCCTGACACAAGCAGCCATCGCAAATATTATCAACTTATAAATGCATCAGAATCTGAAACAGAAAAAAATATTGTTAGCTGGGTTGTTAAAGAATGAAGTCAGAAAGCAATGTTCACTATTTAATTGTAATGCACTAATGCAGCTGTACGTTAGATTTTCGATAAATTTCACGCTAAAATTTACCTAGCAAAAGGTTGCAAAATATTGAAACTGAAATTATTTTCTGTTTATATACACTAAAATCTACCAAAAAAGTGATGGGCCATTAGTTTTAGCTGATCTTCCCTCCAATGACACACCCTATCCGAGCAAAGACTACGCTCTCTTCCTTTAAATCATCTCTTAAAAATATCGGTTGTCTAAGTATTAATATTTTTTTAACACTTGCTTTATACTTTTTTACAGTACCAGTACTGTACAACAGACACTACCAGTACTGTACAACAGACACTACCAATACTGTACAACAAACACTACCAGTCCTGTACAAGACACTACCAGTACTGTACAACAGACACTACCAGTACTGGACAAGACACTACCAGTACTGTACAACAGACAGTAACATGTAAAGTACTTAGTATAGGAGATGGAAACAGGGAAACCAGATATCAGATGAACAACGATGTTATTGAGAAATCCGACTGCGAGAGAGATTTAGGAGTAATGATAAGTAGGAATCTTAAACCAAGTAAACCATGTGTTTTTGCTCGAACACGGCTAATAAAGTACTTGGGTTCATACAAAGGAGAGTTAGTTACAAGACTAGCGAGGTCATCTTAAGACTATATCTTGCGCTTGTGAGACCTCACTTGGACTGCGCAGTTCAATTCTGGTCACCGTATTACGGAATGGATATAGAATCCTTGGAAAGAATTCAGAGGAGAATGACAAGACTAATCCAGGGCATTAGGAACCTTGAGTACAGAGACAGGTTAAAGCTTCTACTACATATACTCATGGCTAGTGGCATTACTATATATACTCATGGCTAGTGGTACGACTACATATACTCAGGGCTATGGCATTACTATATATACTCATGGCTAGTGGTACAACTACATATACTCATGGCTAGTGACATTACTATATATACTCATGGCTAGTGGCATTACTATTTATACTCAGGGCTAGTGGCACTACTACACATACGCATGGCTGGTGGCACTACTACATATACTCAGGGCTAGTGGCACTACTATATAATATACTCAGGGCTAGTGGCACTACTACATATACTCAGGGCTAATGGCACTACTAAATTTTTTTCAAGAGTAGTGGCTCTACTGTATATACTCAGGGCTACTGGCGCTATTACATATACTGAGGGCTAGTGGCACTACTACATTTATTCAAGGATAGTGGCACTACTGTATACACTCGGGCTAGTATAGCGCTACTACATATACTTAAGGCTAGTGACACTATTACATATACTTAGAGCTAGTGGCACTAGTACATATACTCGGGGCTAGTGGCACTACTAATATATTCTCAGGGCTAGTTGTATCTGCTACATACCTGTATACTCAGCGCTAGTAGTACTACTACATATACATAGAGCTAGTGGCACTAGTACATACAATTAGAGCTAGTGGCACTACTACATATACTTAGGGCGAGGCACTGCGACATATACTCATGGCTAGTGGTACTACTACATATACTTAGAGCTAGTGGCACTACTACATATACTTAGGGCTAGTGGCACTACTACATATACTCAGGGCAAGTGGCACGACTGCATATACTTAGAGCTAGTGGTACTACTACATACCTGTATTCTCAGGGCTAGTGACACTACTACATATACTTAGAGTTAGTGGCACTACTACATATACTCAGGGCTATTGGTAGTACTACATATACTTAGCGCTAGTTGCACTACTACATATACTCAGGGCTAGTGGCACTACTAAATATACTCAGGGCTAGTGGCACTACTATATAATATACTTAGGGCTAGTGACACTACTACATATACTCAGGGCTAGTGGCACTACTACATATACTCAGGGCTGGTGACACTACTACATATGCTCAGGGCTAGTGGCACTACTACATATACTCAGGGCTAGTGGTACTACTACATATACTCAGGGCTAGTGGTACTACTACATACACTCAGGGCTAGTGGTACTGCTACATACCTGTATACTCAGGGCTACTGTTATTACTACATACACTTAGAGCTAGTGGCACTATATGGCCCCGTCATAGTAACCAACATTCAGATATGCCTCAGGCTCAACGGGGTAGAAAACTTTGTGAAATTATGAACGAGAAAATATTAGTGAGTAATCACCCAATTTGAATTAAACAATTAAGTGACAACGCATGGTTGTAATTAAAAACACATATTTTGGTCTGTTTGCGTGGAAACTTATTTTTTTTTCCTGAAGTGATATAGTTCAATTTAGTGCCAAGAGCCATCAACTAAGAAGATGTCATTGTTATTTACATGAATATCTCAGTAGCTGTGTTGGAGATGAAGGAAGGAAAAATACACTTTATAAACACAATTTATTTACAAACTTTGCTGAGTGACAGCACATACGCCCTTCTTCCCTGCAACCTGAGACTCAGACATCAATAAAGGTGACGTCATCATGAGAAGAAAATTAATGCCATGTATGACATCACCAACAAACATCAGTTCAGTACGCCTAATGTCCTCACTACAAAAAATATTAATGATACCCCTGACGTCATTAACACCAGTACAGAACGTGTGACGCCTTCAACATAAACATCAGTGTAATACTTTTTGACATTATCCTCAAGTCGGTGCACGTGACGTCACCAGTCACAAACATTTACTCTGTACTTGCAACATCGTGAACACAAACATCAACTTGCGACAATGACGTCAACAACACACACATTAAGATGTGGTTCAGACGTGTATGATGTAATAGTGTCCACTTTACCTGTTAGGGTAAGTCTCGTAGACTACCATCTATGATAACTATGTTTCATATCCTGGTATTTTAGCACCATAATCGTTTATACATATATTATGTTTTACCAAATAATTAGAGTAATTGTTTTATAAACATGAAATATAAAAACCTCTGAAAAACAGAACTTACATTTCCGGCTCTACGGATAAAGCTAAAAAAAAATTATTATCTTCCAGTGTTAATAAAACTCAGCATAATAACCTGGAATTTGTAATGCAATAATACTGATCACCTAATAATGTAAATTTTGGTATGTTGGGTCGGAGCTGCTGACACTGTAGGCACTGTAGGCACTTGTGGTACTGTACATAACGTGGTAACCACCTCTCCCGGAAGACAAATTCTCCTGATGCTTCGATTTTCACTACCTGTAGCTGCCGTCACTACCTCATACAAGCACCACTACACAAGGGAACACCATACGTGATGTGCACGTAAATATTCTTCCTTGTCCTAGCAACACGGCTCACTTTACCATCTTACTTCATACTCCGCCTCTGTAACTCATCTTTATACTATAACTTCCCACTGTAACTTCACTGTAACTCATTTTTGTATTGTAAATTTTCTTGATACTGTAACTCTTCTTGATACTGTAACTCTTCTTGATACTGTAACTCTTCTTGATACTGTAACTCTTCTTGATACGGTAACTCTTCTTGATACTGTAACTCTTCTTGGTTCTGTAATTCTTCTTGATACTGTAACACTTCTTGATAATGCAACTCTTCTTGATACTGTAACTCTTCTTGATACTGTAACTCTTCTTGATTCTGTAACTCTTCTTGATACTGTAATTCTTCTTGATACTGTAACTCTTCTTGATACTGTAACTCTTCTTGATACTGTAACTCTTCTTGATTCTGTAACTCTTCTTGATACTGTAACTCTTCTTGATACTGTAACTCTTCTTGATACTGTAACTCTTCTTGATTCTGTAACTCTTCTTGATACTGCAACTCTTCTTGATTCTGTAACTCTTCTTGATACTGTAATTCTTCTTGATACTGTAACTCTTCTTGATACTGTAACTCTTCTTGATACTGTAACTCTTCTTGATTCTGTAACTCTTCTTGATACTGTAACTCTTCTTGATACTGTAACTCTTTTTGATACTGCAACTCTTCTTGATACTGAAACTCTTCTTGATACTGTAACTCTTCTTGATACTGTAACTCTTCTTGATACTGCAACTCTTCTTGATAATGTAACTCTTCTTGATTCTGTAACTCTTCTTGATACTTCAACTCTTCTTGATACTGTAACTCTTTTTGATACTGCAACTCTTCTTGATACTGCAACTCTTCTTGATACTGTAACTTCTTGATACTGTAACTCTTCTTGAGAATGTAACTCTTCTTAAGACTGTAACTTCTTGATACTGCAACTCTTCTTGATACTGTAACTCTTCTTGATTCTGTAACTCTTCTTGATACTGTAACTCTTCTTGATACTGTAACTCTTCTTGATACTGTAACTCTTCTTAATACTGTAACTCTTCTTGATACTGTAACTCTTCTTGATACTGTAACTCTTCTTGATACTGTAACTCTTCTTGATACTGTAACTCTTCTTGATACTGTAACTCTTCTTGATTGTGTAACTCTTCTTGATTGTGTAACTCCTCTTGATTGTGTAACTCTTCTTGATTGTGTAACTCTTCTTGATACCGTAACTCTTCTTGATACTGTAACTCTTCTTGATTCTGTAACTCTTCTTGATACTGTAACTCTTCTTGATACTGTAACTCTTCTTGATACTTCTAACTCTTCTTGATACTGTAACTCTTCTTGATTCTGTAACTCTTCTTGATACTGTAACTCTTCTTGATACTGTAACTCTCCTTGATTCTGTAACTCTTCTTGATTCTGTAACTCTTCTTGATACTGTAACTCTTCTTGATACTGTAACTCTTCTTGATAATGTAACTCTTCTTGATGCTTCAACTCTTCTTGATACTGTAACTCTTCTTGATACTGTAACTCTTTTTGATACTGCAACTCTTCTTGATACTGAAACTCTTCTTGATACTGTAATTCTTCTTGATACTGTAACTCTTCTTGATACTGCAACTCTTCTTGATAATGTAACTCTTCTTGATTCTGTAACTCTTCTTGATGCTTCAACTCTTCTTGATACTGTAACTCTTTTTGATACTGCAACTCTTCTTGATACTGAAACTCTTCTTGATACTGTAATTCTTCTTGATACTGTAACTCTTCTTGATACTGCAACTCTTCTTGATAATGTAACTCTTCTTGATTCTGTAACTCTTCTTGATGCTTCAACTCTTCTTGATACTGTAACTCTTCTTGATACTGCAACTCTTCTTGATACTGTAACTCTTCTTGATACTGTAACTTCTTGATACTGTAACTCTTCTTGAGAATGCAACTCTTCTTAAGACTGTAACTTCTTGATACTGCAACTCTTCTTGATACTGTAATCCTTCTTGATACTGTAACTCTTCTTGATACTGTAACTCTTCTTGATACTGTAACTCTTCTTGATTGTGTAACTCTTCTTGATACTGTAACTCTTCTTGATACTGTAACTCTTCTTGATACTGTAACTCTTCTTGATACTGTAACTCTTCTTGATACTGTAACTCTTCTTGATTGCGTAACTCTTTTTGATTGTGTAACTCTTCTTGATACCGTAACTCTTCTTGATACTGTAACTCTTCTTGATACTGTAACTCTTCTTGATACTGTAACTCTTCTTGATACTGTAACTCTTCTTGATACTGTAACTCTTCTTGATTGCATAACTCTTCTTGATTGTGTAACTCTTTTTGATTGTGTAACTCTTCTTGATACCGTAACTCTTCTTGATACTGTAACTCTTCTTGATACTGTAACTCTTTTTGAGACTGTAACTCTTCTTGATACTGTAACTCTTCTTGATACTGTAACTCTTTTTGAGACTGTAACTCTTCTCGATAGCGTAACTCTTCTTGAGACTGTAACTTTTCTTGATACTGTAACTCTTCTTGATACTGTAACTTATATTTATTTGGTGCTCTTTACGATGTTATTACTCATCTTAATGTTATCCATGTTCGACAATTTTTGTTACCGTGGCCCATTAAAACAACACGACACAATTATGTTGATTATTTTGACTAAGTGTCACATCTTGACACGTTGTGAAACCATGTCAAATCTTAACAGACCTTGACACCGTGAAACATCTTGACACTCCTTGGCATCATGACACTTCTTAACATACCTGGACAGCATAGCACATAACCCACCTTGACACCATAACACATCTTGACACATCTTAACTCACTTGTTATTATAATATTTCTTGATATACCTTGTTATCATAACACACCTTGTCGCACCTTGACACACCCTGACAGCATAACATATCTTGACACATCTTAACACACCTTTTTATCATCACACATCTTAACACACCTTGACAGCATAACACACCTTAACACCTTGACAGCATAACACATCTTGACACACCTTGTCATCATAAACACATCTTAACACACGTTGACATCGTAACGCATCTTGACACACCTTAACACACCTTGTCATCATAAATACGTCTTAACACACCTTGACATCGTAACACATCTTGACACACCTTAACACACCTTTTTATCATAACACAACTTGACACACCCTTTATCATAACACATCTTGAGACACCTTTTTATCATGAAACATTTTGACTCATCTTAACACACCTTTTTATCTTGAAACATCTAGATACATCTTAACACATCTTATCACACCTTAACACACGTTTTATCATGGCATATCTTGACACACCTTGTCATCATAAACACATCTTGACACTTTGACAGCATAGCACACTTTGACACACCTTACCACACCTTTTATTATGACACATCTTAACACATCTTAACACACCTTTTTATCATAACACATCTTGACACATCTTAACACACCTTGACATCATAACACATCTTGGCACATCTTGACACACCTTGACATCATATCACATCTAGACGCACCTGAATACGATGACACAGTAAGGAAGGTGTTGGCAGCGAGAACAGTGTTCACCTGGCAACACTCCACAACTTTACACAAACACTAGTTGGGTTTTCTCTCGTGTAAACAAAAAATAATATCAGGGAACTGTTCACATCACTTCAACGTGGACACTTCCACTAATAACACATTTTATACACCCATTTGTTCATACATTATTTCATATATCCCAGGAATTCATTGCCTTAACATAACAAAATAAATAAATTAAGAGAATGATATGTTAATGTCAATAAATATTAATTGATAATGTGAATCCCTCAGATATATGTTACATTATACATATGTACACCGAAGCTAGCTTAGTCTGCTTGTTTCCCATTTATTTATTAGTAAATGATATGTTAATAGTTCTTGGTTGCATACACTACTGTATTATTAAAGTAAACAAAGAAAAAAGTTACAGAGACACTCCCAGTGCCTGATGCCTCGAAGGTCACGTCTATGTTGGCTGTCTGTGGGCTGTGGTGAGTGACGTAGGCTGTTACAGTGGCGTTATGACTACTGCTATTGGTGATACAGCATTAACAGTACAAATAATAAAAGAATTACCGACTGTGTATTCAGAACTAGAAATATCAGTGATAAAACTAGGATTATGATAACGGGAGAGTTTGTGTTAAACGAGATAACTGGCGACGATGTACCAGAAATGATGGAAAAACTTTAAGAAATCTAAGTAAGAAATGTGAATATACGTGAGAGTAGGAAATATCATGATATTGAGGTAAACACGTGAGTAACAAGAGACAGCGTGGTAGTGGGAGTGTCTCTCCAGCAGGTGCCCCAGATGTGAGCTGAAGCAGCACACCTGGAAGGACATCTACTGATTCAGCAACTGAGAACAAAACTGTACAATTAACCTAACAAAATAGATTAAAGCATTAGCAAATTGAATAAAAATTCCAGTTTGTACATTCATTGTTCAACACGAATTAAGACCTAACGCAATGATTACATATTTGACACCATGCTAGCACCTTTGTGTGATTGGTTTTACTGTTCATTGGCGAGAAATTAAGTTCCTTTTTTATCCTTTGACAATAGGATTATACTTGAGCCGCCCATCATGGCACATACAACTCTGCTGGACCTTAGTACAAATTCCTTTAGCAATTACGTGTTACACTAACATTTTCAACTGAGTAAAACGATGAGTATACAGTATACCTCTATATAAACACTTGTGTATAACACTCGAGTCAGTACATAGATTTTATCTCCTCTGCATCAGGAATATATTTTCACTTTGTTCTGTATAGTATCTCAAATATTTGGTACAAGGAATTCAGTTTCTTTGACGCACATATTCATGCAAGGTTCTGTGTCACTGACACCTGCCTGCTCCCGCAGGTGGCACTGCTTCTCCTGCAGGCGTGGCACTACTCCCCCTACAGGCATGGCACTTTTCCTACTGTAGGCGTGGCAATATAAATATATATATATATATATATATATATATATATATATATATATATATATATATATATATATATATATATATATATATATATATATACTGCTCACTAATATCGCCACGTGTCCTTAAAACCAGTAGAGATCCTTCGCTCCTTCCTGCGGCACCCCGGTCTCTAGACCTGCAGGAAAACATACATTGTAACTACAAAGTAAAAAAAAAAATAATATTTTTTGGGAAAAACACAAAATAATTGTCCAAGGAAAGAGAACACAAACCTACAATTACTGTAATTTAACAATACTGTAAAGAAGTTTGTATATCATAGTCAAATTGGAAATTTTGTAGAAAGAAGACTGATGGTAGATAGACAGAATCCTATCAATTTTTATGATGACACGCAATTAAGACAATGATATAGGTTCAGCAAGGGAGATTTCCTTGATGTTTTCCGTGATATGGAGCATCCTCTTGACAGACCTGTTGGCTGTGGTTCACCTCCACCTCCCATTCATCACCTGATGATTGCTTTGAGATTCATCACAACGAATAGCTTCCGGGAAGGAAAGATTCTGGTTACTGAAAGAGTTATGGTAACGTGTTACTACACTTTCGTGTTTAGGGTCCATGAAGATCAAGGAGGTAGATGTGAAGAACGCTGACGCTTCTTTATTTTAAGTAATTTTCTTTAGGAAAACTAATTTGATGTAATTTCAATATAATTGGATCAATGCTGAGTGCATCTTGATTTTAATGTATTAATAAAGGAAAGTGTTTTCTTAATCAGGGGAAATGTTGGGTTAAAAGAACAGAAAGAAACCTTACCGAACCTACTCAGGTTCCCACGCCCTGCATTGATTCATCTTGCTTTGGTTATGAATATTGACACCTGTCCCGGATTATATCTACAATTTGTAGGTAATTGTTCTTCCTCTATGAATATCTTTGCTATCATATAACAACACAGCCACGTTGTAACACAGTACCGTGAATCCTTATAATTTGTCGAGTCATAGTTGCCACCATAATCTTATAACATTACTCTCGATGGTGATTGGCTATTGTAATGGTGGAAATTAAACATAATTGGCTGGAATTTTAGTGCTCGAATCCTTGCTCGTAATTGAAGAAAATGAAACAGATTACCTGATCTGGGGTTCAAGCCGATGCTCTGAACATGGGTAATCCACTGCAGGAAATCTCGGATAGAGGAATCCCGATTCGCACGCCTGAGCCTTGCTCAAATCCAAGGCACAAACTACAGTTCAAAATTCGGGCCGTAGAGGCCTCAGAATAAGACCCATCAACCAGCAGCTGCACACCCTGGCCAGCAGAATTTGATAAAATATAGAACGATCAGAACAAGAATTCCTACAAGGGCTCTCACCAGGCAACGACAACAACCATAGATGGTTCCCCAAAATTACCAAATCTCAAAAAGCCAATAACCACCCCCGATCAATACGGCCAGGCAACCAGGGTGTGGGAGTTATTTGTCGTAGCTACTCGTTCACATTATTAAGCGTTAGTTAGAATAAACGACAGTTCCACACACTCTAAGTGTTTTAATTGTTGCACCTTATACCCTCAATATTCTGACGTGAGTCTGCCAATGCGATACAATTACCAAATAATGGACACTCAAACAAAAATGATTTTACTGCATAAGTTCGTGACTATTTCTTGAAATATTGGATATTAACTTGTATTTGTATTTTCATCATAACTGCTTCAACAAAATAAGAAGACAACATTATTCTACTGCGTAAATGGTCTGCAGTGATTCAACGAATCCAGGAAAAAAGTCACAAGAAAAAAAGTCACAGAAAAAAAGGCACGGAAAAAAAACCTAACCTAACCTAACCTAACCTAACCTAACCTAACCTAACTTTATCTAACCTACGTGCAATGCCATCATATATATATATTGTGTTGTCGATGTATAAAAGTCATGTGACTTTTTTCCTGTGATTTTATTTCCGTTCACCGATTCAACTATCAGCAACCCAAAGTAGGAGTTGGGTGGTGGAGGCAGGGAGGATGGGGGAGTGGGGAGTCTAATGTGCACAATATAGAAGAAACATTATTACTTAAGACTTTTAAGCAACAACCATATCGCCTTGCACAATAAATTGCACATTTAGTAATAATGACAAAAATAATAATACATTTTTTCCACATCTACTGTTTGGCACAACTGAATTATGTGATTGGCTGATACCATACCGGGCTGCTGCCAACTGAACCAATTTTGTTTACATAAAGTTTGTATTACAATAAATATGCGGTGCCCATTTCTTGAATGTTTTGAGTGCTAATTAATCCCTTCAGTATGGTGTCTTCTTACATATGTTATTCAGGTTACCGCTAAACGATTTTATTCAGTTGGGGAAGTTCCACTTCGTAGTCAAGGGATTAAACAAAATTTTCCTGCGTCTATAATCTATAGATTTAAACATATCCATAATCCATTTGCTCATAAATGCCCCCTTTTGCAAAGGAACACCTTACTTAGAACATGAATTCATTCCCCTCTCATCCTATTGTAACTTTAGTATTTTCATCTGGCTAGTGCTAGACAATTACACTCAGCTGAGAGACCCCGTCGGTATTGTTAAAGTTATATTGTGTATTGTAATCTTTCACAACTGATATACACGTCGTCGGTCCCAGTATCCCGTCTCCCCCTCCCCCCTTATAGAAAAACACGTCCCCAACAGACCTCTTCCTTCTTCTTCCATCTCACTAGCGAATGGTTCGAATTCACACTTCAGAGTTCGGGGTTCACATCACAAGGAGAGAGAGGATTAGCAACGTTAAGTGGTAAACGCGGAAGTGGAGCACACTATACTGTGCATCTTGACTGTGGTCGATTATGCTACTTGTTATCCTGAGGCTGTCCCATTACCAGGTATCGAGACAGGGCGTGTGGCGGAGGCGCTACTGGATATTTTCTGCCGGGTGGGAGTCCCGGAGGAGATAGTCTCGGACCGAGGGTCCTAGTCCACATCTGGCATGATGAAATCGGCGACTATTGTCCATCAAACACCTGCTTACGACCCCTTACCATGCCATGGGAAATACTCTGGTTGAGAAATTCAATGGGACCCTTAAATCCATGTTTAAACTTAAATGAATATGTTCTGAACAGCCTACCACCTCGAATCGATATCTTCTCGCAGACCTGTTCGCCCACAGAGAAGCTCAACAGGTGAGTTTAGGATTTTCCCCGTTCGTGCTACTGTACAGTCAGAGGGCCACTAACCATTTTGCGCCACCTGCAGATTGGCTCACGAGGAACTAAGAAAATCTCAAGGAGATAACAGATTCTACTATCGTAAAACTTCAGTCGATAGAAAATTTCATGTGGGGATATGGTATTGCTTAATTTGCCTACAGATTCGAACAAATTGCTCCTACAGTGGAAAGGTACTAAAAAGGTTGTTAGGAAGAGAGACCATATGGATTATGAAATCAGATGAATAGGAAAATTAATTTATTTCATGCCAATATGCCAATATGTTAGAGATACATTTCTAGGGTTGACAATACTTACAAGGCTTTTTTTTTAGGTTAAGGTGGGGAAAGGATGGAAGGTTTGCTGAGGCTCTTGGCACGACCATACGTGAAGGATAGAGAGGTCACAACAGATAGTCGTGGGGGGAAAGGTTGGAAAAGAAATTTAATGAGTTAAACAGAGGGGGACGACACCCCTTGTTTTACATATTGCGGAGTGTGTTGGTTAACTAAGCTAACCTTGGATTTAGGATGAGGTTACACAATGGACTCACTAGATTGTGACTTGTTAAATGTGATCTTATATCATCTGAGTTTTAATCTAAGGTGGATCGTTGTGGCGGTCATATAGTAGAAGGGTTGCGGGTTGGGTTGTTGGAGTGCGGGTAGATTCTGGAGTCACCAGGTGTGGGATCGCCCTCCGTTGATGTCTTCCCCGCGTAAGTGGTCTGGGCTGTGAGGGTCTTCCAGGAGCTTTTCCCAAACCTTCTTCCCTAGGCAATGACGCCTGACGTTAAAGGTCTCCGTCTTTTTCCTAAAGTGGGTGGTTTCCACTGTCACCTGGTAGGGTGGCTCTTGGCCTCTGTCTAACCTCAAACACTTGCTTTGGAAGCTCTGTAGTTGGTGTAGTCTGGTCTTCCTGAGCTTCTGTTACCAGAGTGGTTGAAGGCTGTATTGTGGTGGAAGAATACGACGACGAGCAGGAACCGCGGCAGTCTCTACCTTCACTGGTCCAAAAGGAAACTCTCTAGATCGTCAGTGTCAGTGAAGAGCTTCACTCTGACCAACAACAACAACAGGTCAGATAGTTATTACAGAGGTTCAGTAAGATGTTGTCAGATAGTCTGGGAACTTATTGGAAGCACAATGTATTGTCTAATGGTAGACCCTGCTGACATATGGCATCGCAAAAATTGTGGCCAAGTTCCAGGTTGCTCATCTGACTTTCTGCCTCATTTACACACAATTGCAGGGCCTCAATTGTTTCTCTTACTATTGACAACACAACATACATATATTGTTTCTCACTCGAGCTCTTTTTTTCATTTTATATTGCTTTATGGTTCTTTATTATTATTATTATTATTATTATTATTATTATTATTATTATTATTATTATTATTATTATTATTACTACATTTTCGCCCCCCAGGCTCCGATGTGGGTCAGGTCTCCGTACCCGGGTGGGCTAATCCCCCTAAAAAATAAATGTACAACAGGATGTTATCAGGATAAGGCCTTATAAAATGCCTATGCTATCAGAGACGAAGTGAACAAGGAGATAGTAGACGTGCGGAAAGCGGGCACCATCGAACCTTCAAATGGTGGATGTAAAAAAAATGGCAATTTACATAGAATCTGTCTTAATTTCAGAACACTTAATGCCATTACAGTTTGTGATAGTAAACCATATCCTTGCTAGCCCAATTATTTTTCTAAGGTAGACTTGTGTGAATGATATTGGCAAGTACTTCTAAGTGATGATACATTAGTAGGGAGTACATAGCCTTCCAGACAGATTTAGGTTTATTTCATTTTAGGTGTTTATATTTGGCCTAGTCAACGCTCCAGTTACCTTTAATAAGTTTATTCGCATGGTGTTCCAGGGGATAAAGAGAGTGCAACATTTTTTAGATGATCTGATAGTGTACACTCACACCTGGCGAGAACACTTAGATGCGTTACAGGACGTGCTAGAGCTTAAAGCCTTATAAATATTTTGTGGGAATGAATAAATTGGAGTATCTTGAACATATAACCAGTCGAAATAATAAGTGGCCCATGAGGAACAAAGTTGAGAAAATTAGTAATTCAGTTCGTCCTAATATGAAAACAGAACTTCAATCCGTCTCAGGTCGTATCCAGATAATACCAGAAATGTATACCCCATTATGCTACTGTTGCAGCACCATTGACTGAACTGACCAGAAAGAAGAAAGCTAACGTGTTGGAGCTGAGGAGAAGCCTTTCATATGTCGGAAGGCCTATACTTCATCCGACCGTGCATTGATGCTGCCAGACCTTTCTAAGCCCTTCTACCTAATGATCGACGCTTCTAAGACGGGACTTTTGAGCGGTGCTTTTACCCCGGGAAAGAAGATACGCTTATCGAATTGGAATGCCTTGCAATTGTATGAGGATACAGAAGTTTTTAGGATATTTGTACTGAAGATCTATTGTTTTTGAAACTGACCACAAACTATTAGTATATTTATAACATCTGTGTGCTTACTGTTAATTTTATTAAAGGTTCAACGTTGGTGCAGATTATTTAGTGTATGTGTAAAGAAAGTTTACAATTTTCTTTTCTCGGAAGGGGGGTGATGGTGTGACATAGCTGGAACTGTCCAACTAGGCATCGGGTAGTTATAGTATATACTTGTGCTGATTGCTCACTTTCTTTCTCATGGTCGACGTGGGTAAGTGGAGGCAGATGGTAAGCGGCCGTCTTTCTGAGCTGGTCGGAGGTACAGTACACTCTCCCCCAAAAGTATCGGCCCTCCTGGGCCTGATGCATTTGGAAATGATCACAATAACACGTGTACAACAGTCTCGGTTCGGTTGGTATTTCTGATTGTGAGTTGCACCTTTCGTGTTTTCTTCTTGCACCAGTTAATCACCATGGCATCTGCATAATGTAATGAAATAGGATGAATTGTGATACCATATGCAAAACCAATAACTTCATGACTAACCCCGCTGATCTATGCACCTTAGATACTATTTCAGCTCTTGGGGATGGGTTGCCAAATAGGAATATAAAGTACTATATTTTCATGAACCGAGGTTACAGTGGACTCGCTTCGAACGAAATATGAAACACTATGATCTGATATTACAGTCATTTGCAAACATTGTGATTACAGTTGTATAATTACAATGACATTATGATTTGCTGCATTTCGATATTATTTCTACCTCAATTGATGAGGTAACAATTCTGAAAATAACTTATCATCTCATGATTCGTGCTGGCAATGGAACATTATCTGATTCACACTACGAGACGATGTCTGTTGGTGCAAGCTGTGTTTTCCAATGAGTCTCAGGTACTATATAGTGTTGGTCATGGATTTCCAGCAGACAACACCCACTATTTGACTGCCGGTGATATATCTTCGCTACATTAATATCATTATTCTACTAAAGAAGGAGCAAGGTGATTCACCATAATTACAAATTTACAACAAATGCCAGAAAAAAATAACTGGCAACCTCATAGATACTAGGAAGGAAGGCCTACCAACATAATGCAGGAATCACAATTAGTGATCGGAAATATTCGTCCATTGTGACACACTGTATCGATGAGAAAAGGGCCGATACTTTTTGGGGAGAGTGTACAAACGTCATCACTTTCCACTCGTGTTGGTTGATACCGGCTTGGGTGTGTTTGGGCTATGGATAAGGGTGGTCTGAGCCCAGAAGAGGAACTAAGTTCCAGAAACTGAGTGTCAGAGTCTCCAGCTACGACGCAAAATCCAGGGAGTGGAAAATGATCCAGCTGTGTGTGTGTGTGTGTGTGTCCTAGCCAGACAGAAGACAGTGCTCTCAATGGGGAAGATTTTTCTTCTTTCATTAATTTTTCATTGTTATTGCAAGACGACTCGTAATTTCTATTTTCTCATTGTTAATGTAAGGTTGTGGGTATGGGTTAAATTTATTTTATTTCGAGTTGTTTTGATGAAGATCCTTACCTCTTGATTATATGATTACTAGAGAACCTGTACCCCTTATTGATGGGCGTGCATTAATTCAAAGCATGGAAAACCGATTGACTTTGTTATTTGCTAATTTTGGAGAAAATTTTACTGAGGTAATTTTTTTACACTTCAGTCAAGGTGCTACCAAATCAGGTGTCATTTTTGACTGATATACCGGCTCCAATTCCATTAAAACTCACACAAAAATGAAGTGAGGTAAAAAGGCCGAGAGACCAATCGGCAAGGTCATTTGTCATGGCAAAGTTTCACTACTGTACCACAGTTATGGGCACAGTTAGTATCTTTTTTCTAGATTAGAGCAGATCTTGCTACATTCAGATTCAATGACCTTATGAAACGATGCCAGGAAGTACCCAATGACTGTAAACTGATCGTAGATGGAGGCTCCGTCTCTCCCGGGAAAGCTGCATCTACAACCAGAAGTACTGTACCAAGGCCAATCTAACCTGTGATCATGAAGTAGCGGCTCGAGGCTTCAAGGGAGGATGTAAGCGCATAATATAGAATTATAAATATTCAGAGGTCTTTCTCCTCCTCCTCCTCCACTTCTTTCGAGGGACTATTGTGTAGATGAAATAATTCAAACGTTATCAAACACTGTAGAAGATAACCTATTGGGTTTCCATGCAGTGACTGAATCAAGTACAGCATCTTCTTTTCCTGGGTTTGGCAAGAAAGGAATTCAACAAAAATCCGCACCTTATGAAAGGTGTTGAGCGTAATGCCCAGCGGAGGATATGGGAGAGTTTGTCTGCCGCCTTTACTCTGCTCCTAACTGCTTTCCTGGTCTTAACAAAGCAAGGCTCAACTAATTCCGGAAGGGGTAAAATGAGATGGGAAATCTTCCACCCACGAATGATTCTCTTAAGTTACATTACACAAGAGCAGATTACAAGGCAAAGTTGCGTTTGGGAGTTGACAACTGCAACAATTGTGAAAATGCTACACCGCCATCATCAACATCAGGATGAAAGGAAACTAGAGATGGACGCCAAGTACACTTCCTGCCATACCAGCTGTTTGAGTCATGATTGTAGCTTGTGGCAGCAACAAGAAATGCAATACTGCCAACTGGAAATGTTTCAAATCTTAACAGATGCATGTACAAAGTGTGATGCTCAAGGATGCTGCAGTTCTGCTGAAACGCAACTTGGAACATATCAAGTGATAACATTTGTAAATGTAGCCTGTTATATTACACATTCATCTGTTGTGCTTGGTGATTAATACATGGTCAGATTGCACCTTTATTACCATATTCTTACTCCTTGACCCTCAAAATATAGAAATTAACAGACAGATCAACTAAATCGCGCACCTGGTTGCAAATCAATGCCATTTGATGTGATCTGTCTGAGTGACAGCCATCCAGGTGTTAATCCACTGACTACAACCTTGATATCCAGCAAGTTGGTTTGTATGGAACACACAGATGCCATCCAACCAAAATTTCAGCTTCCTTCTGGGGGTTGACTGGCTGACTAGTGGGGGGGGGAGGGGATGAGCGAGCGAGGCGTAGATTGGTTCCTGAGATGGATTTGTTGTTGATGAGTGATGGTGAGTTGTGTGTAGTGACTAATATTAACCAGATGCAGGGTCTTATTGTTGGAAGATGAACATCATAGGATAACACACATTAACAGTAAGATTGATTGAATAATAGCAAAATAAAGGAGGAGTTTGTGTTGATATATAAGTGTCAGGTAGTGGGAAAGGAACACCACAGCAGAACACATAATAGTGAGTGAAGGGAAAGTTTGTGTTGCTCTTGTTTTTGGCCGTTTTGCAACACAGGACAGATGATTTGTAATATTCTGAGTAACGTGAGTTCGCCTATAATGACCTAAGGGGACTCTAATCTTACCTGTGATGACCTGACAGGGCCTAAGCTTACTTGTGATGAAGTGAGAGGATTTAAGCTTACCTGTGATGATCTGACAGGGACTAAGCTTACCTGTGATGACCTAAGATTACCTAAGCTTACCTGACATGAAAAAAATGTTTACTTGTGATGCCTGGCAATACCTAAGTTTAACTGCGATGATCTGAGAGGATCTGCATCTTATGATGACTTAAATTTACAGGTGATGACTTGTGATGGCCTAAATTTGCCAGTAATAAACTATTATGTCTAAAACATATATACCTGACTTAAATATATACGCGTTTTCTTAAGATGTTCTAAAATGACCTGTGACTGATGACCTGGGTGGACACTGACCTGGTACGTTCGGATAGTGAGGCGCTGAATAGTTGGTGTCAAGGCCGTGGGAAAAGTCTGGACTGGTGAAAGCATCGTGGTACCTCGCCCCCCAGCTCTCAGGCTTGGCCATACCCATCTGTCGACACAAGTGAGATTTTAGACACACTACTGTGGTTAATACTTCTTTGTCGACAGGCCTCCTTACATATCTGTCGACATAACAGATTTTTTTTAGAATCATCTGTCGATGCAAGTGAGAATAACACTTATTTGTCGACACAGTTGGGATTAGACAGTGGTGGAGTTGGGTGTTTAAGTTAGTGTGAGGTTGTGAGTTTAAATCTGATTGGGGTTGTGAGCTTAAAGCAGTGTGCAGGTAGCAGGTAGCGGAGCCATTTTCATAGGTCAAGAAGTGAAGACAATTAAAAAAGCTGAAATTCAATAGTTTATTCAATAGATGCACAATTAGCTCGTCGTGTGGAAAACGAGGTAATTAAATAGTGAGTCAGTCCAGAAGGTTGAATTATTGAGACAGAAAGTGCAAGTTAAGTTGTTCACCGTCACACCATAGTCAGTCAAGAGATAAAAACATTCAGCTTACTGGTTACCGGTTACACAAGCAAGGTGTCAATAGTGAGTGAGTCAGGTAAATAAACCATAGTATACTCCCTTAAACTATCCAACCAGGAGCGAACTCGTAGCAATGGTTTTAAATTACACAAATTTAGATTTAGACGCGAGATAGGTAAACACTGGTTTGGAAATAAACTAGTGGATGAGTGGAACTTACCGAATATCTTCATTAACTCGAATGCGCTGGGTAGTTTCAAATATACTCGTATTGTAGGTTGGACGAATATATGATCGATAGGGTTGGGTGTAAACAGGGCTGCCTAGGATAGGCCAATAGGCCACGCTGCAGTTTCCTCCATTCTTAAGTTCTTATGTTCTTATGTTCGTATGTTCACATCAGAGGGCAACGACTCAGTGTTCAGTAATGTGATTAGTGAGTCAGATAACCAGGAAACTATTTAGACTCTTCATGTAGAGGTAGTCAAGTGGTGTGATCTGACTAGTGTGACGCCAAGATAACAAATTAGTCAGGGATAGGGAGTCAGATTACCGAGTCCCAAGCACAAACTGTTTGGTCATCTAGTAGGAAGTCAAGTCAACAGATAAAGAGTCAGGTCAGCAGGTATTCACTAGGGTGACTTGGGTCACCAAGTCAGCACACGGAGGTAAAGCAGTAGTGGACTCACTTGAGAGCCGACGGCTGTGACACCCGGGATCCTGGCCAGGTGAGGCTGGAGGGAGAGGGACGAGTACTGGTGGTAGGGACGTGAGGACGAGGGCACTGACGACATGGCCGCCTGGTACACGTCGTGCGCCATACTCCGGTGACCGTAAGCCTGTTGAGGGTCATGGTTGTCAGTTGTGGCATATTGAGGGTTATACTACTAATACTAATACTACTAATAATAAATCAAATCAGTGAATCCTTGAGCAAATGAAACGGTTACAATTGTAATAGTTCCGGGCCAGGGTTCGGTTGTCAAAGGTTTATAAGTTAATTTTGTAGCATACATGTCATCATTAGGTGACCTGCGAGTTACACCTTGCCATGGCCAGGGGTTTGTCCTGTTTAAGCAGCAGGCTAGACTGGTCTGATAGACCTGTGTAAATTTAGTGGGTCAAAATCCCGAGACTAGTTCGCACTTGTTTCGAACCCCGATGTAGCCATACATACAGTATTTGGTCTCTGTGCTTCGAATCCTCATAGAATATTGCCTCACCCACCCATCTTGATTTCTTCCAAGCACCTCTCTGTCGCTCTCTTTGTGGAGCAACTATTATCTATTTACTTAAGATAGACATCTGGGACGAACAAAAGGACGTTCGTGATTGGTGGACACAACCGTGAGGGAAGGTGTGAGTTGGGAGTGTGGAGAGGTGAGAGTTTAATCCGGTTACATACCATTCGTCGACCGGTTACCACTAGTGAAACACTGTTTCGGGCACAGAGCACGACTATCTTATTCCATCCTTGTCCTCTCGTTATCTCTTGATTCCTTGGGGTTTTTATCACTTACAGTGATTTGCTAATATACATTAGACTAATAGTGTATTCAGTATTTAATAACAAATAATGCAGGTACAAATCGTTACAGTTCATTTACAAACCCTAATTTACAAGGCTAGTTTACGTGAGTGTTTCTTCGCCAGTGGTCCGGTTCCAGACGAAACCTTCTAATTAACTGAATCATTGATAGTGAACACCCCTGTGACCGTCTGGACACCGAGCATCGCTTACCTTTTTATAAGACTGTTTAATCTATTTAAATTTTTCTAGGCCACCAATATATTTTAAAGCCCTTTTTCACCTCTTTGCCTTCAGAAATTATTCCAGATTGAAACTAGTTGCTCATAATAACTTTCGATATTCGTATATACAGAATATTAAGGGAAATCACGAGGAGCTGTACATTTTCTGCGTTCCCAGTCTTTTATCACCCAATCAACAGCTTTCTTCACTACGTCTCTAGGCTCCAGATGTATGTTTAACAGTATTTGGGCTTGTCATACAGTCTTCTTTTTCAAATGTAACGTAATATAGAGTGAGTAACCTATGTTAACTTCGTGGGGGAATTCTGTCCTTTGTATGATATTGCTCATTCGTAAGGAGCCATCAGTTGAAACTGCAGTTGTTCCAGGCGTCTTCTTCTAAAGATGATGACCATGTTTTTGCTGACACAGAGAACGAATCTGCCTTGACTTATGACATTAACAAGGAACGCTTCACACCATGTCCCGTTCAGGTGCTCCGAAAACTCCGTCCCTTCAAGACATATTAAAGTACTGTACCTATTTGACACTTATTCTCGTACTCAGTTACACCTTGTGATTCTCGAGGATTTTGGTCAGTTGATGAATTATGTTTTGGCCAGGACATTTTTCCCTGAGTTCTGATTCCTGGGCTCTCACAAACCACTTTATACCTTAACTTTAGTGAACAATTAAGTAGTATCGTATTATTCTTTCACCTAGTCTTGACTCTACTGATTCTGCTGCTCATTCGTTTATCATCCTCGATCACCTACGGCATAACTTTATTTGTACACAACATAATTTTATTTTTACACAACATAAATTTTATATTTACACAACATAATCATATATTTACACAACATGTTTTATTATACACGCCAGTGGACCTCCAAGTTCCGATTGAGTATTGAAGTCATTGGAATTATTCAGTCGGTTACACAAACTCCATAGTGAAGTATCAGCGCCACCATGTTACCAATGAAAATCATCGTTCACCATCAAGTGGCTGGCTCGTGGATGGAGCAATGTTTAATCTACCTGTTGCTGGCCCAGGAAGTCTGTGTCTCACTCCTGTATTTCTCAACAATGAATATCAGCATTAATTTATGAGCTATTGAAGACCTGCGTTAGCATATATAATAGTGAAGACCAGCATTATTAGAAACAATATTAGGCTGAAAATGAACATTAACATCGGTAACAGCAATATATTTAGAACATTCCTCAGCGATGTAAATATCAATATTGAATATATAACTCGCAATAACATATCTTGTCTGTCTTATTATGGGTTTGACTTTCAAAACATTGTTATAGTAAAGAGAGGAAACAGTATTGACTTCCTTACTCTTGTAGTTAGATCACCCGAAGATAAACCCCAGGTTATATCACCTGATGATTAATCACCTTAACGCTAACCTAATTGAATTTAGGTAGCGTCAGGGTGCTTTCTTAGCAGGTGAAATAAGTTAGGGCTAATCCTCAGGCGATCTCTATAGAAAGTAACATCAGTATATTGTAGGGAATATTGGTGTTAGTGTCAGGTTCTCTTGTGAAATTACAGGGTTTAAGCACCGGCAGGTAAACATGTACACAACCTACCTGCGAGGACAAGGAATAAGCAGCCCAGGGGTCAGGCGCGGGGGGCTGGAGGGGGTGGAGTCCTGCGTGGTAGGGGTCATACAGCTCAGCCGGCGATGCCCCTAAGTGACCCGCCAGACTGGGAGGCCGAGACGATGACGACGAGGAGGACGATGACGGCACCTGGTAGTTACTGTTCCAGAATGACGGAGGGAAGTTTCTGGACGACATGGGAGACGACGCTGTAATGAGAAACACGAAACCTTGATGATTCTGGTACACATTCAGTGAGACTGACATGACAATTGTGATTCAATTATATACTTTTAACCTTCTATATGAATAAGACACTTTTGTATAGTAAAGTATATTGTATTCTGTGTAATGCGTGGTGAAGCATTTTTTGATGTTACCATATTGTCCAGGGTCAACATAGGAGAGAATGTCGGACATGGCCAATGGTACTACAAACCCTTCAAGGACCTTGCTGAAAGTTGGAGTAAGGCAAAAGGGTCTAAGGTCGTGTATAGACTTTTTAGTGTTGGGTTTAGGTTTCTTAGGTACTACCCTCTATTATGTTACCCACTTTCAGATTCTTGAGGCCCACCTGTCCACCACCGCGGACATCGATGAAGAGATTCAACATCGGATCAGATGTGCATCTCAAGCCTTTGGCAGACTCCGTACCCGTGACTTCAGCTGTAGGGAGCTGAAATTATCTACAAAGTTGAACGTACAGGTATATCGAGCAGTGGTCCTCCCCACCCTGCTATATGGCCGTGAGACATGGGTTACATACAGGAGGCACCGCAAAGCACTTGAAAACTTTCACCAGCGAAGTCTACGTTCCATCCTCCGAGTTCGCTGAGAAGACAAAAGAACAAATGCCAGTATTTTCGCTGACTCCAACTGTAGGAACATCGAGGCTACCTTTATCCATGAACGACTACGTTTGACTGGCCATGTTATCTGCATGGACGACAAAGCAGCTACTTTAGAGTCACCTAACGAATGGTAAACGAACACAGCCGGACAACGAAAAGGGTATAAGGATAGTCTTAAGACAAACCTGAAAAAATGCCAAATCACCTGGGAGACAATCACGCCACACCCTAACGCTTAGAGGAGCACCACACGAGGAGTCAATACCTTCGAGTTAGCCCGACTGCATACCGAGGTGGACAAACGCCAGTGCCGGAAAGGCGCTGCCGCCGCCCCTCCCGCACTAGATGTAGCCCTCCACACGTGCAACATCTGTGGACAGCCCTGCCGATCCCGTATCGACCTCTCGAGTCACCTCAGAACTCACCAACGAAGGTGACATATTTAAAACTCATATCATTGTATCATAGCTCGATGATCGTTATATTCGATTCCAAGTGACAGCAAATTAGTAGTACGAGTTGTGTGGTGTGGTGTGATTTAGTTTATGGTGTCATGTGTGTGGTGTGGTGTGTGATGTGGTGTAGTGTCTGGTGTAGTGTGGTATAGTGTGTGGTTGATGCGATAAAACGTTGTGGGGTGTGGTGTTTTTTTTTTTTTTTTGCCGAGGACAACAGCTAAAAGGATTACAGATAGAGGCCACAACGGTGTTTATCAGACCCCAGTGATCAGGATATTATTCAATGTTACAAACAATTTTCTTAGGTACTAGTGATATGAAAAGCCAATATTAAACACTTATTTGGTATTTCTCTTAATCTTGATAAACAAATATATTTTGCTGTAGGGGGATTAAAAATTTCCTTTTACACGTTTGTTGCATTTTCATGTGTAGAAAAACTACTGGCTGTGATTTTTTTCCATATATCAATCATATCTTACAAAGTTATGAGAAATATTCACTTTCTAATTATATGAGCATGCAAGATTATTCTCTCCCCCCTCCTACTCCACATATCAAGAGGCGCTCTCTACACGCTGACCCTCTCGGCTTCCTCCGACCATCACCACGACCTCATTTGGAAATTTGACGAGAAGCTTCTGCACCATCCTCGACACCGGCCCCTGCTTCAACCCGAGATCCCTCGTCCGCGAATTGCTGTTCGACACCACAACCGCAACCAGCCCATTACGAACACTGATCGCTGTACGAACAGCCCAGTCCCAACCATTGTAAAAATTATTCACAACTCGTAATGAACCAGTGTGTTCACTCCCAGTCAATCTTGCCTTTTTGCACTGTCTCTATGTTGAGATGCCCTGTAGTATAACATTCTCCGCACCTAGTTATTATATATCATATTTGTATCACTTATGTTACTTGTATATTATTTGTCAAACAAGGAACCCATTCCCCAATTATATAATGGTATATTTTCAGTCTTATGGCTGCCATTTTCTTTCAATAAACCGTTAATCATCATTATTATTATTACTATTATTATTATTATTATTACTATTGTTATTGTTATTATTACACACACACACACTAGGGAGTGGAATTTTCAACTGTGTATCTGCGTGGAGCAACAGCCCGTGTTGACAGCTTATGGGGTCAAGCCCTGGACCAGCCAACACTGCAACAATCACCACCAACTTCCTCCAACAATGTGTCCGCTAAGTAAACTTGGCCCTGAGATTATCCAGATTACGCCTTCCTCACGCTGTCCCGCACGGATAATTCCATAATCCCTGTGATAATCCGGGAGATAATCGTCCCGAAATTTATGCAGAAACAGTAAATTAAGACGTGAGTAGTGGTTGTTAGCAGGTGTTAAGTCGTCCAAGGATTAAGGAGACAGACACCAGGGACGCTTCCTAGTTGACGCCACACACACACACACTAATATTGTCGACCTCGCTGGCCTGCGTATTGTCATCACTTCTTTCTATAGTTTCATCTCTTTCGATTTTGATTGTATTTCTCTCTCTCTCTCTCTCTCTCTCTCTCTCTCTCTCTCTCTCTCGCTCTCTCTAATCCTTCTACTTCTTCTACTTTAGTTATTTTATTTGATCGTCTTTCTACTTTTCAATACCATTCTATCTTTAACTTTCTCCCTTTCTCTCTGTCTATCCCTGTTTCTCCTAGTCTGATAACGTTTAGAGTGAAGAACTGAGGTCGCCAACCCTCAGATATGATGACGGTACTTTGATTGCTTGAGCATTAATTTCCTCTCTAACTTGTACATCTTCTTTATTTTTATATAACCCCCCCCCCCTCTCTCTCTCATCCTGGTTTTCACACTAAGCTTACCTGATCCATAAGAGTCTAATATTTAGGTAAGTCTACAGTTTGTTGCACTAATACACATCTACTACAACATAAGCAACACCTACTACTACTACTTTTTTTTTAAACGTGGCCTCCAGCCTCCCCCAATAGCCACACCTTCGCCGCCATTTTATTACCTTAACAGTAACTATCTTAATACAAAAGTAGCTACCCTAGGTGTGTTGCCTCAAAGTCGTTATCTGCGACTGTTGTCGGCTTTGCGGCCGATGCTCTCGTTCCCCTGAGGCAAAGCAATGCCGACCTAAGCAGAGAGAAGGACAGTCGTCATCTCAACCAGGCTGTAACATAACTTCTGGGCTGCTGCTTCCGTTCAGATAACACCTCCGCGAGTCTGGCGTAGAAGCATCTTGCACTTGGTCCCATCCGGCAAGAGGTTGCGCAACTCTAGAGGAGTGAAGCTGCCTTGATCATCGTTCAGAATTCTCTCCCCGTATGCCCTAATCTTGTCGTTCTCGTTCGTCCTGTGTGCAGCATCTAGAGCTAGGTTGCGATGACATGCGGCCATGGGATCAAAACTCCTTTTGTCAAAAGAGGCTCGCTGTTGCCGCGTCCAGAATCCTCGACCACTGACGTCCACACGGGCTTCGTTGGATGTGTTTGAAGTCCTCTGATGGAAGTTTTCACCGTCCAATGGAAGGAGGGGCGGTTCCACCATGACGTCGTGGAAGATTTCCCTCAGTAGATTTGCTGTTAGATCCCTTACTTCTTCATGCCTCATGCATACGAAGCCCCCTTTCTTGCACACCATGGCGTGGTCGATGTCATAAGATGAGCCGCACACGCATTGGGAGGGCAAACCTTCTACTGGCCTACCTTACCTTAGAGAAATGGCATCTGTGAATTCTTGTTTATAAAGAATGAAACCTTTTGCCTTTATCGGTAACGTATGTTAACCAGTTTGAGGCGCCCACCTCCTGCGCTATAGCCACTTTTCTTTTCACGTTCTCTGGCACTCGTTGCAACAGTTTTTGCAGTTTATAACTTTGGGTGTGCTGTCACTCTGCTACTACTACCGGCACTACTAACAATAGCAGCAACAACAATAATAATAGTAACACTAGCAATGATAATAATGGTGAAAATAACAATAATAACAACAATAATAATAATAATAATAATAATAATAATATTAATAATAATAACAATAATAATAATAAAAATAATAATAATAACAATAATAATAATAATAATAATATGAATAATAATAATAATAATAATAATAATAATAATAAAAATAAAGATAAAAATAGAAGAAGAAGAAAAAGAAGATGATAAAGAAGATCTTTCCTGTTAAGGTATTGCCACACACTAAAGTGTCGTATCTTTCTTTACTGTCTATTGCAGTAAATAGACATTGAATTAAACAGGGTGATCAGAAAGTCCCTGTGCCTATGTGACAATTAGAAATATATATATATATATATATATATATATATATATATATATATATATATATATATATATATATATATACATGCAAGTAAATCACTGTAGGTGCACGTGATCTAGGTATATGCTGATAACCACAAGGAAAGAAGAAAACACGAAGTTCCCAAGCGCTTTCGTGTAATTCACATCTTCAGGGGTGAATTACACGAAAGCGCTTGGGAACTTCGTGTTTTCTTCTTTCCTTGTGGTTATCAGCATATATATATATATATATATATATATATATATATATATATATATATATATATATATATATATATATATATATGTATATATATATATATATATATATATATATATATATATATATATATATATATTTATATATATATCTTGATAAAATCACACGGGAAAATGGAAACAACGGAGTACCTTAGCTTTCGTCTTTATTCAAGACATCTTCAGAGGCAACTGGATTACATGGACAGAGAGAGGCTTAAATATACAGGGTGACCTTAAAAACATGAGGTCAGGTCATAATGATATCATCCACTAATCCCCACACCAACACACACGTAGAGGAGCTTAAGAGAAGGGGGGTGACGTGACTAGTCAGGTCAGGTCAAAAATAAGGGACCCACAAAATAACTATCATACATCTAGATCAAAGGTTTTCAAAGCATTTTTAACCTTGGGCCACTGACAAATAAATTTATGTAACATATTTATGGTCGCGCCCATAATTGTCAAACACTTACTGGCTGCCACGTCCTTACCCCTCTCTCTTGATTTATTCCCAGCAGATGGAGGAGGAGGGAGAGGGGGGGATAGGAACATGAGAATGGAGGAAACTGCAGCGAGCCTATTGGCCCATACTGGGCAGTCCCGTTTACACCCAACCCTTATTGCTCATATGAGCATCCAACCTATGTTTGAAGCAATTCAGCGTATTCGAGTTAATGATGATATTTGGTAACTTGTTCCATTCATCCACTACTCTGTTTCCAAAACAGTGTTTACCTATTTCACGCCTAAATCTAAATTTGTCTAATTTAAAACCATTGTTACGAGTTCGCTCCTGGTTGGATAGTTTGAGTACCTTTGTAATGTCCCCTTTGTTTAGCCCTGCCTCCAAGGATTCTATATCCATTCTGTAATACGGTGACCAGAACTGAACTGCGTAATCCAGGTGTGGTCTCACAAGAGCAAGATACAGTTTTAGGATGACCTCGCTAGTCTTGTAACTAACACTCCTTTGTATGAACCCAAGTACTTTATTGGCCTTGTTACGAGCAAAAACACATTGTTTACTTGGCTTAAGGTTCCTACTTATCATTACTCCTAAATCTCTCTCGCAGTCCGATTTCTCTATGGCATCGTTGTTCATCTGGTATCTGGTTTCCCTGTTTACATCTCCTATACTGAGCACTTTACATTTGTCGACGTTGAATTTCATCTGCCATTTTTCAGACCATTCGAAAAATTTGTTTAGAACTTCCTGTAGTTTTGCCGAGTCCTCGTCAGATTTGATAACACGTCCTATTTTAGTGTCATCAGCAAATTTACTTATGTTGCTGTCTATGCCGATATCTATGTCGTTTATGTATATAATAAATAATAATGGTCCAAGTACTGAGCCTTGGGGAACTCCACTTGTGACGTTGCTCCAATGGGACTTAGTGCCGTTAATGCTCACTCGTTGTTTCCTGTCCTGTAACCACGCCCTAATCCATTTCAGGATGTCACCTTTGATGCCATGAGCTTCTACCTTTCTATTTGTCTTTCGTGGGGGACTCTGTCGAAGGCTTTGCTAAAGTCGAGATATACCACATCATAATTGTGCCCCTCGTCCACCGATTCGAAAACTGATGAAAAGAATGTTAATAGATTAGTTAGGCAAGAACGTCCGCTTGTGAAGCCATGCTGGGAATCATTGATCAATCCGTGCTTCTCCAGGTGATTTCGAATAGAGTTTGAAATGATTGCTTCCAGTAATTTGCCTACTATTGATGTTAGACTGATTGGGCGGTAGTTAGAGGAGAGTGATCTATCCCCCTTCTTGAAAATCAGTATTACATTCGCTATCCTCCAGGATTCTGGTACTACACCTGTTTTTAAGGACATGTTAAACAACTTTGCTAAGGGCATACTAAGCTCTTCCTTACATTCCTTTAATACTCTGGCAAATATCTCATCGGGACCAGGTGACTTATTAGGCTTTAGTTTGTCTATTTGCTTACTAACATCGTTACTAGTCACTACTATCTCACTTAATTTGTTTTCTTCACTATCTCTGAATAGAGTCGGTGCCTCGGGTATCATATTTAAATTTTCGGTGGTGAAAACTGTTAATAAATATTGATTCAAATTATTGCTCATTTCTCCGTCGTTATCAGTGAGCTCGCCGGAGTCTGACCGTATTGGTCCAATCTTTTCTCGTGTTTTAGTTTGATACATTTGGTAGAATCCTTTGGGGTTTGTCTTCGCCTCCCTTGCTATCCTTACCTCATTATTCCTCTTTGCTTTCCTTATCTCGGGAGAGGGGGAGGGATATGAGGAGGAGGCGGAAAATGAGGAGAAGGAAGGGGAGAGGGAATGAGGGAGAGGAGGAATGGGAGGGGGAGGGATAGGAAGAAGAGGAGGAAGGGGGGAGGGAAGGAGGAGCAGGAGGAGGAAGGGGAGAAGGAGGAGGGACAGGAGGAAGAAAGGGAGAGGGAAGGAAGAAGAGGAGGAACGGGGATAGGGAAGGTGGGAGAGAAGGAGGAGGAAGAGAATGGGGAAGAGAGAAAGGAAAGGAAGGAGACAAAGGAGGGACAGAAGGTTATGGGGGGGGAAGAGGGATAGGTGGGAAGTGGAAAAGGGAAGAAAGTGAGGGAAAGAAGAAAGCAAAGGGAGCGAGAAAGGAAGAAGGTGAAGGTAGACAGAAAGAAAAATATGGGAAAGGAGATTAAACGGGAGGGATAGGGAAGGGCAAATGAAAGAGATTGTGAGACAGAAACACAGACAGCCAGATTAGGAGCCTAATAGTTGGTAAAAAGAGGTGAGGAGGGAAAGGAGAATGGTTGGGGGGGGGGGGGGAGGGACACGAAGATAGGAGGAAAGGATGTTTAGGGGAAGAGGCGGAAGGAACAGGATAAATGGGGATGAGAGAGATCAGGGAGGGAGGGAGAGAAAAGGATGTGGAGATAAGAGAGCTCAGGGAGGAAGGGATGGAGGGAGAGAGAGAGAGGGGGTGGGAGAAGGATGTGGCGATAAGAGAAGCTGTCAAGGGTGGGGGTAAGGGAGGCAGAAGACCTGTGTGGAGGTTCTCAAAGGTTCGTGTGATGACTATTTCTCGAAAGTTGATTTGAGTTGATCCACAAAAATGGCATCAAAATGACTCTAAGACTATATGTCCACTTTCTACCTTGACTAATACGTTCAATGTCAACTATATACGTTTACTTTCTGCCTAAACTGGAAACGCATATTTTCTGTCCTAACTATAACATTCACTTTCTACCTTAACTAGATAAATTAAATGTTGAGGCCATTTCGATACATTTTTGTTTTGGATATGCTAGTTAAGTGTGTAGTTGGTGGAAGGAACTAGGTAGCTATCAAACAAGGAGGTACTGCGGCTTGGGAAGATATTGGAAGCATATGTGTTGACTAATAGTAGACCCTACTGACTCATGGCATCACAAAAATTGTGATCAAGTCCTAGGTTGCTCATCTGACTTTCTGCCACATTTATACACACTTGCAGGGTCTCAATTGTTTCTCTTACTATTGACAACACAACATACGTATATTGTTTCTCACTATTGATTAGTGACCTGTGCCCGGGTGAACTAATCCCCGTAAAAATAAATAAATAAATAAATAAATAAATGAAATGGCTAGGAGAACTTGGGGGCATGTTTGTCAGGGGCGGGAGAAGACGCTGATTTCTACAATATTTACTATATACACACAGCTGAAAGTAGCCAAGATGGTTTTGATAAGGAAAAGTATATTGTGTATGTGCACTGTGTATCTGACCTGTACTGTCTATGCACAATGTTTACATGGCAGCACTGTCTACGTGCATTATATTCCGGACCTGTACTGTCTATCTACGTACAATGTGTATATTGCTACACTATCTACGTGCATTATATACCTGACCTGTACTGTCTATCTACAGTATGTACAATGTTTGCATACCTACACTGCCTTTGTACCTTTATGCCTGTAGTATGTACAGTACATTGTATATCTGCACTGTCTATGTACATTGTATACCTGCATTGTCTATATGAAAATGCTAAATCAATCTGAAATTGAATAACGAATTTATAGACTAAATTTCTATCTATCTATCTATCTAGTCAGTCTGTCTGTCTGTCTGTCTGTCTGTCTGTATGTCTGTCTGTATGTCTGTCTATCCATCTCTTCACTTACCTATTAACAAAACTCAGCGTCGCTCAAGGAAGAAGTTGGTGAGTAAAGCATTTAACACTAAGAGGTGAAAGCAGCGATGACTGTTTTGACACAGCGAGATAAACAAAATCTAGCGCCAACACGGTGAACACAGGAGGAACCGCCCAGTGTTTTGACAGTGTATTATAATTATGATGCAACTTCAGCACGCAAGGAGGCACCAAGACGTGTTGTGACGTGGAGGTATAACCATGATTCTACTTAAACCCGACGAGCTAAGACGACCGACGTTGTTTTGACATCAGCATATAAAGACTGTCTTTAAGTCTCAAGCCACGAGAGGGAGACACACACACACACACACACACACACACACACACACACACACACACACACACACACACACACACACATACACACACAAAAATCTAGGTACATTTTATTAGGGTGAAACAAGGGGTACAGAAAACTTTAATAATATAAGGAAATGAGAAGGAGAAAGGTTGATGAGAAGGGTAGAGAATAAGAAGAAAATGATTAGACAAGAAGATGGAGATATATCCACATGTACTTGTACTTATTCTAAACGTGTACACGATTTATACAATGTGAAACTTAACATTCACACTGACTCATAACACTTATTAATGCACTGTAAAATAGTAAGTTGAGTTGACACACAAGTAAAGAGTCTCATTTTGGAAGTCGCCTGGTGATCGAATTATGGTTGTGAACTTCCTTGGATTTCTTATTGCTATAACTTTCTAGTATATTATAGTTCGGCTAACATTAAACCTTGAAATATAATAAAGATTTCTACAACTCATTAGTTTGGGGTTAAATACAACACTCGCAGGGCCACTTATATCCTGCACTAGAAGGACCAAGTATCAATTTAAGAAAAACAATAAATAATATTATCCAGCGACAAACAGCCATACGCAAAACTTTTGATTATTATCTGTAAGTGTTACCAAGTGGCTCTAAAATCCATTGATCACAAACTTACAGATCAATTTGTTCTAGTTTTCCTTCATTGTTATTGTTATAACTTTTTTAAGTTGTACAAAAGCCTGAAGAAAAAAAAAGAACGATCATGTGAGGATTAACCCCATTTGCTTATTTCACTTGATGATTAAACACCCTAACGCTACTTGGTGAAGCTAAGTTTGGTTACGTTAGGTTTGGTTTAGGTTGGATAGGTTAATCATGAGGTGAAATATGTTGTTGGCTTATTTTCAGGTGATAAGGAAACACTAATACTGACAAATAGTTTTGGCAAACAAATATATTTTAAACCGAGGTGTGTATCATCACTTGCTGTACCCTGTGCTGACGTCAACGGAGAACCTCCTTAATTACTACCGACTCCTACAGTAGTAAACAAGCCAGGAAAGTTACTCCAATAATGTCCTATATCAAAATTTCGTCTCCAAAACTCTATTTGGCGTGACTCTAAACAAAAGTTAATCTATTAAAAAAAAATATTAAACACTAGTCTTGTTTATGTAAAAATTATGAATTGGTGTTTGAAATCATAAAATCAAACATATTTTCCTCTGTAGTTGTGCTGTGATTAAAACTATCCATTTTCTACATACTGTAGCAATGTTCTTTAAATCCTCCCTATTTTCTGCAGATCTGGAATTAAAAACTCTTACAACTGTTTAATGTTCTTCGAGAAACCAATTTACGGAAACTTCCCATTTTGTTTAAACTGTCATTTGTCTTTAACTTCTAACATTCAATAAAATTAATCTGAGAAGTTTAACGATTCTCACTGTCGTCTGAACTACCCACACGTTTTCAATTAATTCATGTAAAACTTTTTACTTTTTCCAAACTTTTACAGTTACCATTCCCGTAAAAAAAATCCACTTTGTTTAAATGTCAGAAAATACTTATTAAAATATTCCCACTTTCTATGAAGCGTCATCAATGTGCTTCAGTATCCGCCTTTCTGTGTAAGTGTTGGGTGGTGTAAACAGCCGGGTGTTGTCAACGGAGGCGGAGGAGGATATGGCGCTGGCTGGCTCCCCGCACCAACTCTCACATATCAGGATTAGCAGTAATTCGCGGGCCTAGGAGGACGATTTCCGGCAAATTTTTGCATGGCAATGATTGGTTGGTCGAGAAGTCAATTACCCCATTCTGATCCAAGTTTACAAATTGCTCTCCATTTTGTTCTGGGTGCAAAATATAAATACATAACATACACGAGTATGGTGATGGGGTTCTTTACTTGAGTGAGGCATGAGCGGCCTCTACACCCCATAGTTCATTCCAAACTTTCTCTCTCCTTTAATTAGTCTTCTGTTGAGATAAGGTCTGGGACATTCATTCTCAATAACTTCACCTCTCGCCCTTGAACAACCATGAACAGACACAATAAACGATTTTCGGGCGTTCCTGTTGGGTCATCGTCACCTAAAGATCCAAACAAATTGCCTCCAGTGCTTACGGGCAATGTGCCACCGAGAGCTAACAAGTACTGTCTGAGCAAAACAAAGCCTTGGAAATTAAACACAAGTATGGAAAGTTTAATAATGAACAAACACAAAATCAAAGTAGGAACATGGAACGTGAGGACATTATATGAATGTGGCAAGTATGCAAATTTTGGAAGGAAATGGAAGGACTGCAGTGGGACATTCTAAGATTAAGTGAAGGACGATGGACAGGTTCTAATAACACCAATGGTGAAGATTTTTACTTCACATAAATATTGGTGGTGAAAAAACATGAGATAGGTGTTGGTATTCCTGTAAATCAGAAGTTGAGCAGTAGTGTAAAGGCATATTGGGCAGTGTCAGACAGGGTTTGCTTATGCACCAACTAATAATAGTGAAGATTAAGGTTTAGAAAAGCTTCATGAATATTTAAAGAAAGAAAAAGACATCGAAAAGTTAAATGAATATCTGATTATAATGAATAATTTTGACGCAAAATTCGGGAAAGGGAAATAATTACCAGAAGTAGAACTACGTGGGATAGGAATATTAATTGAATTTTGAAGGGAAAACAAGAGGATAATTGCAAATACATGGACTGAACATGGACACCCCAGGACAATGTAAATAACATTTTTGGGAATCCAAGAGATTAAATTTTAAATCAGAAAAATTAGAAATTCAGTAACCCCAAGCAACACCTATCAGGGGCTGACTGTGAATAAGATCATGTCCCAGTATTGAGTTTAGTGAAACTAAACCTTCAAAAATTAAAAAGGAAAACATTAAACAAAATCAAATGGGATTTAAGTAAGCTCACAACAGGGGCAGGGACAGAATATGAAATTGAAACCGAAAACAGATTTTCGTTATTGCTCGAGGAAAACCTTGATGAGCAAGAAAAAGGACAAGGATGTAATGATTGCAAGGAAATAATATTAGAGAGAAGGAAAAACTTATGAAACATAGGAGGAATGAAGCTTAAAGTGAGTGAATCACAAATCAAATTTTAAAGAAAATAGATAGACGAAGAGAGGTGATAAGAGGAAGTGAGACTACAAAGAGCTTAACAAAGGAATTTAAACAGACTGTGGACAGGCCACAGAAGACTTTCTAAAAAAGAAATAACTGGGGTAGGGGACTATTAAAAACAAAGATACAGTAATAAGATTGTATTTGAAGCAGTAGAAGTAAAAGAGATGAACAGAGTATGTAGAAGAAATATACAATGATAATGATAGAGTAGAGGTAAGAAACTTAAATATAGACAATGAAGAAATAAAACAAAAATAAGATCAAATTACCATTTACGGAAAGAGAAGTTGAGGCAGCTGTGAGCAACATAAAGAATTATAAGCTTGTGGGGTTGATCAGCTTCCATCAGAATTTAAAAAACA
Organism: Homarus gammarus; assembly: GCA_958450375.1. NCBI lineage: Eukaryota > Metazoa > Arthropoda > Malacostraca > Decapoda > Nephropidae > Homarus > Homarus gammarus. The sequence continues at coordinate 560,353 of CAUDMG010000139.1, forward strand.
AATGGGCAAGAATGGGATAAAATATTTGACCAAAGTATATAATTCTATATACGTCAAAGGCGACCTTCCCAGTGATTAAAAAAAACCAGTGTTTATGTTATTGCCTAAAAAGCCAGGAACCATAAAGTGCACACATTCTAGAATTAATAGCTTAAAAAGTCATGCCTTCAAATTTTGTTAAGCATAAATTTAAGTACAATATAATAAAATTTAAAACAGACAGTGAGTTATCTGAAGATTAAAATGGATTTAGAAAGGGCTAAGGAACTTGAGAAGCTGTATTTGGTTTACGAATTTTGAGTAAAATGGCTTTAGAGGTCCAAAGAAATTTGTAGATCTACGCTCACGATTTTGAAAATGTTTTTGATAAGGTGAGAAAACATTAAACTTATAGAGGTCTTGAAAAAATTTACATCAGTGAAGGAGATATTAGAATTCTTAAAAAAAAAATAATCTTTACTGGCAACATGAGGCTGCAGTGTTAGTATAAAATAATGAAATTACTAATTGGTTCAAAGTAAGACAAGGCTGTGTTCTATCTCCAATATTGTATAATATATATATATATATATATATATATATATATATATATATATATATATATATATATATATATATATATATATATATATATATATATATATATATATATATATACTTCATTTTTAGTCCATTCCTTGCTGGTGAGGTCGTTGATTATATATATATATATATATATATATATGCAGAATTTTTAATGAGAATAGTTCTAAGTAACAATGAAGGAATAAAAGTTAATGGTGGGCAACAGGGAACTTAAACTAGTGGAAAATTTAGTGTATTTGGGAAATATTTGGTATTTGTACGAAATAAATCAAAACAAAACTAGATTAAGCAAAAACAGCAATTAATAATCTAAAAGACGTTTAATAAAAGAGAACAGTAACCTTAATTTGAGAAAAATGCTGCTGGCAAGGACTGTTGTATGGGTCAGAAGCGCGGACACTTTCAACAGACACCAAAAAGAGGCTGGAAGCCTTTGAAATGTGGTATTATAGGTGAATTAATAAGTTACATTGACAGGAAAACAAATTAAGAAGTACTATGACTGACAAAAATGTATAGAAAAAGGAATATGAGATACTATGGTCAAGGATGAGGGAATAATAACAGAAATATGATTGATATTGGCAGAGTTGAGGGTGGGAGGGCCAGGGAAGCGCAGAGACAAGGATGGACGAATGAAATTAAAAAATGGGCCCCCAGAGAGAATCAAAACCTTGTAACATTGGTAAAACACCCGTAAACGTTTAGAGTGGAGGACTGTGGTCGCCAACCCTCAGGTATGAGGACGGCACTTTGATTGAAGTGATTCACTCACCCGGATTATCAGGCAACTTTTACTTAACTGTTAATTTTCTACGTTGAACCAAAAATAGAAATAGTATTTATGCTTAGCCTTAGGCAGGTGAACAAGAACAACCAAGAATGTCTCATAGTGATGCGTTTGTCATAGTCTGGCAGCGAATATAGTGAAGCGAGGTAATTTTCCTCAAAACTTGGGGGTAACATATTGCTTTTACTTTTACTTTTATACTTTTATCCTCTTTACCACTGATCGGCTCGTTAGCCGCTTGGGAGATCGGTTACGTCTCTGTTACGCACTGTTGGCAAGTACTGGGTATGCACCGGCTCCTGAATGTATCTGAACCTGCTCCAGTGCTTATCCAGTATGGTCTTGAAAGAGCTCACACTCGGTACCGTCACAACACTCTCTGGCAGATTGTTTCAAGAGTTCACAACTTTCACTCCGAAAAAGTTACCCCTCACAGTTTCCTGGACTTGCGGTTTCTTCAACCTTGAACTGCGACCCCTTGTGGGGCGAGTGTCCGCCAGCTCCAGGTAAGGACACACGACTGAGTAGTGCCCTTTGAGATGCTTATACACCTTAATTAGATCTCCCCTTGCCTGTCTGTAGTATAAGCTAGGCAAGTTCAGGTGCTCTAATCTCTCAGGGTAGTTGAGTGCCGCAGTGCAGGCATCAGTCTGGTGGCCCTCCTTTGGACATTTTCAATCAACTGACAGTCTCGGGGACCAGACAGGGTGACAGTACTCCACTGGGGAGCAATTCACTCTTGACAATGCCTTTATATTCTTCACCATTATTCCCATTTCCATTGTAGTTTAACACTTTGTCTATTTTTTCTCCATTTCGTTAACTTGACACCTATGGGGGACGGGATTTTACCCCGGGTATACATAGAATCATGATGAAAGTTAATAGCGACACGATAAAACCTCACAGGAAAAGGGAAACAATGGAGCACCTTAGCTTTCGTCTTTATTCAAGACATCTTGCCGGTAATTTTGCGAAATAACTTACATACAGACAACCTAAACTAACCTAAAGTTATGGTAAGGTTAAATGAGAGGTTAGGTTAGGTTAGGTTAGGTTAGGTTAGGTTAGGGTGGCTCGTGTAGATTGATACACAGTTAAGTGGTTATGTTCTTTTTCTTAACTTCGGTTAGCCTGTTTGTAAGCTTTCTTGCAAAATTACCAGTATGCATGCAGGGAACTTTGCAAAATAACCGATTACGCAAAAACACGTAACATATACTGTATAAGCCTCTCTCAGTCCCTGTAAATTCAGTTGCCTCTGAAGATGTCTTGAATAAAGACGAAAGGTAAGGTGCTCCATTGTTTCCCTTTTCCCTGTGTGATTATATATATATATATATATATATATATATATATATATATATATATATATATATATATATATATATATATATATATATATATATAAATGATTTAGTACGTGATTTAATGATACATACATACACTATACAAATTATCAGTGACACACATACACACAGTGACAAATTCGTCGGAGGGGGAGACCAAGTGAGCCGGGAGCAGTTTTCTCCGCATTAGTGGAAACGGAACTGTGATGGGTGACACGAGCAAAGCTGTCTGGTAGGAGAGGGAAGGGGACAGGAGGGGAGGGGGGAGGACGGGGTAGAACGGAGGAAGGGATCAGTGGTGATTTAGAGGGAGAAGGGAGAGAAGGAGTGAAGTAACGGGAGAAGGGAACAAAGTGTTAAAGAAGAAAGGGTGATGGAGGGGAAGGAGGAACAAAAAGTAAAAGGAAACTCTATAGTAAAAATAATAATAATAAACGGTTTATTAATAGAGTTGCAGACGGTGGCTGAAAATATACAGACTTACATTTGATTTGACATAATGACATAATATGCACTGAATACATTTACAGGGCTGTACAGTAAAGGAGAATGAGGGGAAAATAACAAATCTAAGGAGAGAGTAATGGAATGAAGGATGGAAAAGTGGAGGAAAAGAATGATTGAAGGAGGAAGAATGAGAAAGTGGATGGAGAGCGGGAGTAAGAGGGGGGTGAGGAGGGAGGGAGAGGCCACACTTCCCTCATAACTCCTGACCTGGGACGCCCCCACCATTACCAACTCCCTCCACCAGAAAACTCTCCTTCACAACGCTATTCCTCTCATTCCTCTTACCTCATGCCCATTTCCCTCCCTATAAACAGGTAGAGGAGAGAATCGTATATGAAAGAAATGATAAACGGAGAGGACAATAATATTGACGGTAAGAGTGAGGGTGTACGTGGTTCTGGACAGTTGGTAACACTGTTGCCACTTACAACAGGCAGGGTCGCCTTTCTCAATTTTTTCCCCAAACTCAGGAAACAACGTGAAAGAGAGAGAGAGAGAGAGAGAGAGAGAGAGAGAGAGAGAGAGAGAGAGAGAGAGAGAGAGAGCCAACTTCCATTACCATAGGATGCCATATATATTTTACCCACAACAACTGTCGTAGATGCCATTCCTGCCATGGGAACTAAAGGCAAAGCATTAACTATGGCACACGTAACAATGACATAATTGCTGCCATGGCTGTGTTATATAACGGGGGCAGATCAAGAATACAACTCTCTCTCTCTCTCTCTCTCTCTCTCTCTCTCTCTCTCTCTCTCCTGTGCGTCACTAGTTCACGTCCGGGAACCATCTTTGATTCTAGTCCAACAAGTTGTGAAAGGCGGCTAAACTTTACAGATTGGACTATGAAGGGCTTGAAGGCCAGCCACAATGCCTCTTTGCTTATCCTTGAAAAGACTTTGTCTACAGTGTATTGTAACCCCGCTACCCGTAAATGGGTTATAGGACCTATTATAGGAGTTATTTATAGTAGTCATTAATATTCTAGACGGAACCTCTACACCTGTGCATCAGAGTAATTAACAGGAACTGTTGATAGAGGTGGATGACTACAGTAAGTGTGCTACCTGCTTTAAAACATAGACTAGAATGTTGAAGCCAAACATATGACTTTTGGAAATAAGATTCATGTACGTCCGTCCACTGGTGCAAAAATCAATTCTACAGCTTGAAAATTGAATCTGGTAATCCCAGGAACCACATTATGATGCTTGGCAAACTTTCACTGTTAAACGTTGAATACTGTTTTGTATTACTGCTAAGTAACTTGAGGGGGAGAGGGGTAGTAATGCACTGTACGTTGGTAACTGTTGTGTAATACTGTTGGAAATGGGCTATAATAAATATTTATGTTGGACTGAGAACTGTGATGATATTTGATGTAAAGGTTGGAGACAGACAGATAGACAGACAGATAAACAGACAAACAAACTGCCAGACAGACAGACAGACAGATAAACAGACAAACAAACTGACAAACAGACAAATAGATAGCCAGCCCCCACACACACAAGAACAACAACAACATCAGTATCATCAACAACAACAACAACAACAACATCATCATCAACCACATCATCATCATCATCATCATCATCATCATCATCAACAGCAGCAACAACAACAACAACAAAAAACAACAACAACAACAACAACAACATCAACATCATCATCATCATCATCATCATCAACATCATCATCAACAACAACAACAACATCATCATCAACCACATCATCATCATCATCATCATCATCATCATCATCAACAGCAGCAACAACAACAACAACAATAAAAACAACAACAACAACAACAACAACATCAACATCATCATCATCATCATCATCATCATCATCATCAACAGCAACAACATCAGCATCATCATCAACAACAACAACAACAACATCATCATCATCATCATCATCATCATCAACATCATCATCAACAACAACAACAACAACAACAACAACAACAACAACAACATCATCACCATCATCATCATCATCAGAAACATCGTCATCATCATCATCATCATCATCATCATCATCATCATCATCATCAGAAACAACAGCAGCATCATCAACAACAACAACAACAGCAGCAACAACAACAACAACAACAGCTTCATCATCATCATCATCATCATCATCATCATCATCATCATCATCAGAAACAACAGCAGCATCATCAACAACAACAACAACAGCAGCAACAACAACAACAACAGCAACAACAACAACAACAACAGCTTCATCATCATCATCATCATCATCATCATCATCATCACCATCATCAGAAACATCATCATCATCATCATCAACAACAACAACAACAGCATCATCATCAACAACAACAACAGCAACAACAACAACAACAACAACAACAACAACAACAACAACAGCTTCATCATCATCAACAACAACAACAACAACAACAGCATCATCATCAACATCAGCATTATCATCAACAACAACAACAACAACAACAACAACAGCATCATCATCATCAGCATCATCATCATCATCATCATCATCATCAACAACAACAACAACAGCATCATCATCAACAACAACAACAACAGCATCATCATCAACAACAACAACAACAGCAACAACAACAACAACAACAACAACAACAACAACATCAGCATCATCATCAGCAACAACAACAACAACAACAACAGCATCATCATCAACAACAACAACAACAGCATCATCATCAACAACAACAACAACAGCAACAACAACAACAACAGCATCATCATCAACAACATCAGCATCATCATCAACAACAACAACATCAGCATCATCATCAACAACAACAACAACAGCAACAACAACAACAACAGCATCATCATCAACAACATCAGCATCATCATCAGCAACAACAACAACAACAACAACAACAACAACAGCATCATCATCAACAACATCAGCATCATCATCAACAACAACAACAACAACAATAATAACAGCAGCATCATCATCAACAACAACAACAACAACAACAACAACAACAACAACAGCATCATCATCATCAACAACAACAACAACAACAACAACAACAACATCATCATCATCAACAACATCAGCATCATCATCAACAACAACAACAACAACAACAACAACAACAACAGCATCATCATCAACAACATCAGCATCATCATCAACAACAACAACAACAACAACAACAACAACAGCATCATCATCATCATCAGCATCATCATCATCATCAGCATCATCATCATCATCAGCATCATCATCATCAACAACAACAATAATAACAGCAGCATCATCATCAACAACAACAACAACAACAACAACAACAACAACATCAGCATCATCATCAACAACAACAACAACAACAACAACAACAACATCAGCATCATCATCAACAACATCAGCATCATCATCAACAACAACAACAACAACAACAACAACAACAACAGCATCATCATCAACAACAACAACAGCAGCCTCATCATCATCAACAACAACAGCAGCCTCATCATCATCAACAACAACAGTAACAACAAATCAAATTTTCATGTACACCTATACTTATTCAAAGACCCATGCACTTTCACAAACAAACACATACATCCACACACTAACCCACAGCAACACACACACACACACACACACACACACACACACACACGTTATTTGGTATTCTGCGATGCTTCAGTGATTTTACGAGTTTTCTTGAATTCAAGTTTGTAGCTGAAATATGCAGACAAAAACGAGGAGTCTTGTGTCGCCCGAGTTAACAGGCCCGGTGACCGCCTCCTGATCACCCACCCACCCACACACACACACACACACGTAACAGTGAACATTTTTAGAATCGAGAATATTGTTTCATAGCGTAATAATAATAATAATAATAATAATAATAATAATAATAATAATAATAATAATTAGAACGATAAACTTTTATGAAACACAAAAACATTGCTTTCAAATAAGACAATATTAGGAAGAAAAAAAATATTGCAGAAAACATTTACAGCAACTCGTTGTAAATTAATAAGAAAAAAAATGATATACATAATGAAGAAAAATTTTTAAGTGAAAGATATAACCAGGAAAGTATGACGGTAAGTAAGAAAATGTATGAAAACTAACAAAGAAATAACCGTGAGAAATAAAGACACAAGAAAGAAAATATTTACAGCAAATAAAGAACAAGTTTTAGCAAACAAACAAAAAATAATTAAGAAAAATGCGTCACAAGAAAAAAAATAACAAAATTGTTCCATCAGTGTATAACGATGGTGACTTCACTTATGACGTCACCATACAGCAGAGACGAAAGAGAGCAAGAGAAAACATTTAGGACAAGGAAAAAAATATTGCCAGCAAAAGTCCTTACGACATTCAGCTCTGAGTGGCAACTTAAAGGAATCCAGCTTGTGTAATATTTTATATTGGTAACTAATGATGAATGGTGCACAATGATGACTAGTGGCCAGTATATAACACCACAGTTGTGTGTGTGTGTAGGGGGGGGGGGGGGTGTGATACAGAACACGATGTTATGAGGAGATTTCTACAGTTATGTATCCTACACAATAGCATCGCCAGGTCGTTTATTTCTTTTAGTGATATAATTGAGATAAACAAAACAAAATAATGTTAAAAAAAAATTATCTTATTTTTTCTTATTAAAAAAACATAATTCATCAACAAGAAAGAGATCAAGAAGCGTCCAAAACTGTGGTAGTGTGTCTTGGTCGAAGTGGTCTCTCGGTCGGTGAAGCAGTGAGTCAGTCGGTCAGAAGAAGAGGACGAAACTGATTTGTTCCTGAGGTATTGTTGGTGATATGTTTTATTGTATCACGTCTATCTATAACACACTACACCAGGTCTTTATCATGGAATAAGCTGATATTTTTTCAATAAAAATATTCTTAAAAAGTATCAGTATACCACTCCTCCTCCCCACCATAGTCGCCCACTCCTCCTCCCCACCACCACACTCCCTCATCCTACCCACCACCACACTTCCTCCTTCTCCCCACACCACCACCACACTCCCTCATCCTCCCAATCACTACACTTTCTCCTCCTCCCCACCACCACACTCCCTCATCCTACCCACCACCACACTTCCTCCTTCTCCCCACACCACCACCACACTCCCTCATCCTCCCTATCACTACACTCTCTCCTCCTCCCTATCACCACACTCCCTCCTCCTCCCCATCACCACACTCCCTCCTCACCCTTACCACACTCATTCCTACTCCCCACCACACCCATTCTTCCTTCCCACCACCACACTTCCTCCTACTCACCACCACACTCCTTCCTCCTGCCCATCATCACACTCCCTAATCATCAGCACCACACTCCCTCCTCCTTACCACACTTACTCATTCCTCCCCACCACAACTCACTCTTCCCCACCACACTCACTCCTCCCAAGAAGTCACTCCCGCATGTACCTCTTGTATCCAAAAAGACTACCAACTTTCAGTACCACTATCCACTTGGGCAACTCCACACTCAACGTGCTAAACGCCTATGCTCCCTCAGATCAGCTTCACTACACAGATCTCCCAGACTTCGTATATACTGAACCCACTGTCTCGTTTGGTGACCTGAACACTAGACACAAGAAATTAGGTGATCCCACCACTAACAACAATGGTAGGAAACGTATCTCATTACTGAGCGCATATGATGATGTTCAAAATTCATTGGTGATAGTGAGCCAACACACGTCTAAGGCGGGGCTCTAGACAAGTGTATTGGCTTTAATCTGTCATACACAACTCAGAGCTCTGATGTCGTCACTGATCATATATCTGATCACAAACCATTCCAAGCTAGTATACATCTAGCCAATGACACCCCTCTCCACCCTGGTGGAAAACTTAACAGAGGTAGACTTACAGTTAAACAAGAACATGAAAACGAGTTCATAGACTTCATCAATGACTGGTGCAAAGATTACAAGCCTGACAATTAGCAAAGTCTCCATGACGATCTTTTAGCTAGAACTTATGCATTCTACCCCAATAATGCCTCCACCAAAAAGAGGAGGAAACGTGGTCAGCACAAAAGGAACAGAACAAAGCAGTGTTATGATGATACCAGGCAGACTTGTGAAGGTTACAAATACCTCAGAACACCTCAAATGCTCAAACTGTTTCAAGTTTCCCTCGCTTTAGTCCGGAAATGCGTGAATGAACTTAGACAAAGTGCATGGGAAAAATATGCCAACAGCCTAAACCAACACACTCTACTCAGCAATGCCTGGAGGGACAGAAACACAATCAAAGGTAAAAATAGTAGACACGTCTTCCATCCAAACCCGCTCCAAAAATCGAATGAGGTAATAACAAAGTGGGCTCATGTCTCAATCTTATTAACTGTATGCTGGGCAAACAGCACGATGAGTGTGATGTTCCATATACTGAGTGGGAGCTTGACGCCGCCCTCGCCAGAAGTAGGTCCACTGCCCCTGGAGAGGGCGGAGTCACCTACAATATCGTTGGACTACTAAGGCATGTGCTGGGCAATCCATTAATGGGTAAAATATGAGTCATGCTTAAGACCAACGACCCACATCATGGACCAGATGTATTGTTGTACCAATACCAAAGCTGGGACAGCCTGATGCCTTTCTTCCCAAATCACTAACTAGCTGCCTGTGTAAAACCTCTGAGAGGATGGTTCTTGGCAGACTCTTATATATAATCAGAGAACACGTGTCTCCCAACATTAATGGCTTCACCCATGGTTAAGGTGTAAATAATTGCATTACTACATTCCTAACTGCGAATGGGGATGAAAGGCACAGATAAACCACATTTCTTGACCTAAAAGCTGCATTTGATATTGCCAATAGGCAACTTATATTACCTATATTGTACGAACTAGCCAAAAAGAATATAGGAGGTAGGTTGCTACACTTGATAAGTGGTTACCTCACTAACAGAAGGGCTGCTGCACTGTTTCAAGGTTACAAAAGTGAAGTTAAGGATATGCGACTTGGCACCCCCCGTGGTGGAGTACTTAGCCGTATTTTGTTCAATGTTCTTATGAACGCATTATTAAAGTCAACCCCAGACAGCCCCAACAATATTACTGTTAGCTATACTGTACAGATGACATTCTTATTGATACTAAAACTCATCGTGAAATACTAACCACCCTGAACTATGTACAGTCAGCCTGTGAGAACCTTGTCTCATCATCTCCACTGAGAAAACTAAAGTATTCAAGAAACAAGCTGGTAACCGCAAACGTGGACCATCAAAGCTTAAGATCGGTAACAACACTATTGACTATGTCTCTTCTTTTAAATATCTCGGTGTCACTATCCCCTGTACCTCACCTGCCATACACCAGCTAACCCGCCAATGTACTGATAAGTTAAAACCCCTTAAATATGTAGCGAGGTACAACCCACATTATGGCGCTAATATAAGAATTGTCAAAGCAAGGTACCTAGGCTATATAAAATCTCTGATACATTACCATGTACCAGCAGTGGTCCTTCGTGACGGAGAAGGCATTGACAAGCTCGAAAACATTCAAAATAAAACCCTTATAATTATCCAAGGATGTCCCATGAGCACTAAAGTACTTAATATGAGGAAAGAACTAGGTATACCCAGTGTTAAAGAATAATTTAAGTCTCCCTCATGACATATCCCTGAGGCTATTTATAGTTTTGTAGCACTTTTATTCTTTTAGTTTTAATATAACATTGGAAATCATTATAGTTTATATTATCAAGTTGGTAGAAATTACCATTGCAATAATTATATATTTTACCGTGAAGACATGATCCTGACTGTGTCTGTCTGTCCCTCTGTTCACGCAACACTACCCATGTTGTATTGCTTCCACCCACTTATCAGAATACTGTATATCAGCTCTACTGTAAAAATGTCATTATACTTATAATATGAATTTAAAAATCTAATAAAAAATAAAAAATAATAAAATAAAAACAAAATAGTCGTGGCATCATTCTAATATGTATTTGCTAACACCTTGTTACATGTAGTAAACCATATGTACAAAATGTTATTTAATAATTCCTTGAGGTAAATGTGCAGTATATATCAGGTGCCACTAAGAGACCTCAGGCTCTCTGTTGGCTAAGCCATGTCAATATTGTTCTTATTATCCACTCTATATCTGTATTTTTCTGGCTAAATAAACTGTTTCATTATCAGTATCAATATCAACACCCTCATTCACTCACTCCTCCCACCACATTTCCTGCTCATCCCCCACCACACTCACTCACTCCTTCCTAACACCAACTTCCCACCCCCTCAACCCTGCTAACCCAACATTTACAACTCTTCCAATCCTCTCACTCCCCACCACCAGATTCATCCCTCCTACCCTACCACTACACTCACTCTTCCTTCCCATCACCCTCACTTCCCCACCCACTACCTCAACCCTCCTCCCCTTCATACTTACTCAAAATTGTCCAAATCCAAATCTTTCTCTGATCAAACTCTCTTTCACTTTCACTCTCGAGATGAAACTAGAACCTCATAACGACCAAAACAGCAACAACCTCATTCTAACGCCCAGTGCATTGTTTTTCACTACACCTGCCCTGTAGTCAACTCCGGCAACAAATTACCTTTCAGACACCTGGTTCACTGCTCCCAACAAAGCTTCGGATCTCCTCTTCGATTTCTAGGTAATTAAGTGAGCTCCCTATTACTTCAAATTTGATTAATCCCGAACTTTAAATACGACAAAAAGATCTAAATTTCGTGTCATGTTATTTTTTTGCTCGAAACGTGATGTGCTTTTCAAGAGAGAGAGAGAGAGAGAGATGACCTGCTTGTGTAAGGTCAGGGTAGACGACCTCGTCAAACTTGGGTTATTACAACAGTAAGTCAACTGCCTGTAATTTATAGTTTTATTGTGACAAAAACAAACATGTTGCGAGGGCCGCAGAGTACAGTGGCTACACACACACACACACACACTTGTGGGTTCATGTACATGCTAATAGTTACCATTGCAAACATTGTACACACTCACCAGTAGTTACCATTATACACATTGTACACACTCACCACTAGTTACCATTGTAAGCACTGTACACACTCACCACTAGTTACCATTGTAAACATTGTACACACTCACCACTAGTTACCATTGTAAACATTGTAGACACTCACCACTAGTTACCATTGTAAACATTGTATACACTCACCACTAGTTACCATTGTAAACATTGTACACACTCACCACTAGTTACCATTGTAAACATTGCATACACTTACCACTAGATATTTATTTTCATACGAGTGATCAACTCACACCATATATACAGTATATAAGTGAGTTTCTTACACCACTTAACACAAAACATTAAGTGGACATCTCATACCACCTAACCCTTAAGTGAACATAAGTGAACATCGCCTACCTTATAACATTAAGTGAACACCACACACACCACACACCACCACCCCATTACACCCAGAATGGACCCAAATCACCCCATCTTCTCGCCGCCGTCAACACAACATCGTAGTTACTCAAGAACATAACAAATGCCTTATGGACGATGGCACAAAAGGTCGTACAGTAAGATATTCCAGATAGCCTCGAGTGTCGACTGTCTGTGATGAATAGGAAGGGCGTATAAGGTGTGGTATTTTTGGCTGGGTTTAGTCAGTCACAGTGCGAGCGTTACCTGAGCTAGTGGTGGTGGAGGTTAATGCTTGTGGGATTTTTTTTTTTTTTTTTTACGAGAAAGACTTAACGTAATCATTAGTCATATCATTATTGTATTGCTTTGCTTGATGGTTCCCTTGCGCAGTCTGTTATTATGATATTTTGTAGGGACCACCTGATGATTAAGCACCCCAGATTATTTCACTTGATAGGCACTCCAAATTATTTTATCCGATGATTAAACACCGAAAGGTGATCTAACCAAACCCAACTTAACATAAACCTAACTTAATCAAATTGATATCAAATCAAATCGAAATGTAGCCTAACCTTAACCTATCCTACCTTAAAGCTAACCTAAACTAACCTAACCTAACCCCCCAGGTAGCGTTAAGGTGTTTCATCATTAGCTGAAATAATCTGAGTGTTTAAACTTCACGTGACCTACTTTAATTATTTTTTTTTTGCTATTGATTCCTTAAATATTTTCAAATTACAAGAACAAACTCACCTTACAGTACAAAAACATCTCGCAAACATCATCTCACAAACACATCATAAACACATCACAACACATCACAAACACCACATGGCTGGTCAACAACTCTACACGATCACGCTGATGAATCAATATCTAGGGATCAAAAATATATTGGTATTTGTTTCCTATTTATTTGGGATAATATTTTTTGAGCGTTGTTATCGACTGTTTGCAACATATACAGTTATACTCGTTGATACTCTCTAATCTCTTGCAATATCCTCTTCTCATTTCACATCCATCTATCTATTCATCTATGTATTTATGCATCTCGCTGTATATTTATCTCTGTTAATTTTAGTAGGAGATAACTCGTAAGATACCTTAATTGTCGAGTGGATATCATGGTTGCATTTTATTTAGTGGTAAACCTCCTCCTGACGGCAGCGTTCTCTTGCGGTGTTGAGACAGGCGCTATCATTGGTTGCTAGCTCCTGATACTCAGCCACTCACTAGCCCGCACCATAACATGACATCACACAGTAAACAAACCCCCACTTGCTGCCACCTTCACCTGTTGTCCTAACACTCACGATCACAGCAGGATGGTATTGTAGCGGCTGTACTCTATGCTGTTAAGGTTCCTCGCCACCATTACTTTTGTTGTTGTGTTAGTCAGCGCTCCTGCCCATGCTCTTGAGACTACTGTTAACATTCTGCTGTTGATGCTTCGTTAAATAATCCTAGTGCTGTTATTGCTGTTGCAGTTATTTTTGTTGTCAAGGCTGTTGCAGCTATCGTGGTTGTTGTCACTGTTGCCTCCGCTACTGCGGTTGTAGCTAATCCTTCTGAGCTGCTAATGCTGTTGTTACTTAAGTTCGGTAGAGGATTTTCTTGCTGCTACTGTTGGCTCGTTCAACCAGTACTTCTGTTAAATACTTCTGTTAATATAACTGTTATGTATCACTATTACTGCTGTCATCAATACAAATTTTTGTCATGCTATTGATACTATCTCAGCGTGGGCCCCTACACACAGCTGCTGCAGAAGTATAGGGCCCCTACACACAGCGGCTGCAGGATTATAGGTCCCCTACACACAGCTGCTGCAAAAATATAGGGCCCCAACACACAGCTGCTGCAAAAATATAGGGCCCCTACACATAGCTGCTGCAGGAGTATTAGGGCCCCTACACACAGCTTCTGCAGAAGTATAGGGCCCCTACACACAGCTGTTGATGGAGTATTAGGGCCCCTACATACAGCTGCTGCAGGGGTATTAGAGCCCCTACACACAGCTGCTGCAGGAATATTAGAGCCCCTACACACAGCTGCTGCAGAAGTATAGAGCCCCTACACACAGCTGCTGCAGAACTATAGGGACCCTACACACAGCTGCTGCAGAAGTATGGGGCCCCGACACATAGCTGCTGCAGAAATATAGGGCCCCTACACACTGCTGCTACAGAACTATAGGGCCCCTACACACTGCTGCTACAGAAGTATAGGGCCCATACACACAGCTGCTACAGAAGTAAAGGGCCCCAACACACAGCTGCTGCAGAACTATAGGGCCCCTAAACACAGCTGTTGCAGGAATATTAGAGCCTCTACACACAGCTGCTGCAGAACTATAGATCCCCTACACACAGCTGCTGCAGAAGTATAGGGCCCCTACATACAGCTGCTGCAGAACTATAGGGTCCGTGTACACAGCTGCTGCAGAAGTGTATGGCCCCTACACACAACTGCTACAGAACTATAGGACCCCCGCACACAGCTGCTGCAGAAGTATAGGGCCCCCTACACACAGCTGCTGCAGGAATATTAGAGCGCCTACACACAGCTGCTGCAGAACTATAGGACCCCTACACACAGCTGCTGCAGGAATGTTAGAACGCCTACACACAGCTGCTGCAGAACTATAGAGCCCCTACACACAGCTGCTGCAGAAGTATAGAGCCCCTACACACAGCTGCTGCAGAACTATAGGGCCCCTACACACAGCTGCTGCAGGAATATTAGAGCCCCTACACACAGTTGCTGCAGAAGTATAGGGCCCCTACACACAGCTGCTGCAGGGGTATTAGGGGCCCCTACACACAGCTGCTGCAGAAGTCTAGGACCCCTACACACAGCTGCAGATGGAGTATTAGGGCCCTTACATACAGCTGCTGCAGGGGTATTAGCGCCCCTGCACACAGCTGCTACAGAACTATAGGGCCCCTACACACAGCTGCTGCAGGAATATTAGAGCGCCTACACACAGTTGCTGCAGAACTATAGGGACCCTACACACAGCTGCTGCAGAAATATAGGGCCCCTACACACTGCTGCTACAGAACTATAGGGCCCCTACACACTGCTGCTACAGAAGTATAGGGTCCCAACACACAGCTGCTGCAGAACTATAGGGCCCCTACACACAGCTGCTGCAGGAATATTAGAGCCCCTACACACAGCTGCTGCAGTATAGGGCCCCTACATACAGCTGCTGCAGGGGTTTTAGGGCCCCTACACACAGCTGCTGCAGGAATATGAGAGCCCCTGCATACAGCTGCTGCAGAACTATAGGGTCCGTGCACACAGCTGCTGCAGAAGTGTATGGCCCCTACACACAGCTGCTACAGAACTATAGGACCCCGCAGACAGCTGCTGCAGAAGTATAGGGCTCCTACACACAGCTGCTTCAGAACTATAGGGCCCCTACACACAGTTGCTGCAGGAATATTAGAGCCCCTACACACAGCTGCTACAGGGGTATTTGGGCCCCTACACACAGCTGCTGTAGGTGTATGAGAGCCCCTACACACAGCTGCTGTAGATGTAAGAGGGCCCCTACACATAGCTACTGTAGATGCACGAGGGCCCCTATACACAACTGCTGTAAGTGTACGAGAGCCCCTACACAGCTGCTGTAGGTTGTACAAGGGCCCCTACATATAGCAGCTGTAGGTGTACGAGGGCCCCTACACAAAGCTGCTGTAGGTGTACGAGGGCCCCTACACACAGCTGCTGTAGGTGTATGAGAGCCCCTACACACAGCTGCTGTAGATGTAAGAGGGCCCCTACACATAGCTGCTGTAGATGCACGAGGGCCCCTATATACAACTGCTGTAAGTGTACGAGAGCCCCTACACAGCTGCTGTAGGTTGTACAAGGGCCCCTACATATAGCAGCTGTAATGTGTACGAGGGCCCCTACACAAAGCTGCTGTAGGTGTACGAGGGCCCCTACACACAGTTGCCGTAGGTGTACGAGGGCCCCTACACTCAACTGCTGCTCCTACTCACCTCCCAACAGCGCCTGATCTACTCACTCAGTCACCGCCACACAACAGCGCCTGGAGACAGCAGCGGTATGCTAACAGCTCTCTATTACACAAGATGTCGAGGTCCATTGGCTTCTCTCTCCCTCTCGGTCTCTACCTTTCCTGCTCTTTACTTTCTATCTCTTCTGCTTGTTTGTTAAAGTTTGTATTCATATTTGGGTCTAGACGTCACTACATATATTATTATTTGAGTCGAGACGTAAGAGTTGGCCGTCACCATCTGCAGAAAATGTTTCTGGGTTAAAGCGTCTTGTTTGTTGTAAACTGTACAGATCAAGAGGTGTTAGTGAATGGTGTTTAAAGAGTCTTCTTGTTTATGCACCTAAATGCCTTAATATAAACACAACAACAGGAAGAATACCAGAAAAAGTCAACATTATCAAAAACAATAACAACAAGAACGAAAAAAGAAATAAATAACAAGAACGAAATCAGGTGCAATAAAAACGAATATAAAAACAACAACAACAATAAGTATACAAAAAACAAATAACAACAACAACATACCACCAGCAAGAACAGCAACAACAACAACAATAATAAGAAGGAAGCCAGTCAGTCAAACAATCAATCAGTCAAACAACAATCAGTCACCAGACCGATCGGCCAGTTAATCAGTCAACCACGCAACCACTTAATTAACCAGTCAATCAGCCAGTCAGTTAATCAACTAATTAATCAGTCAGTCAGTCAGTTTATCAATCAATCAGTTAATCAGTCAGATTAATCATTCATTCATTCATTCATTCATTCATTCAGTCAGTCAGTCAGTCAGTCTGTCATTAAAGCAATAAACCAGTAAGTCAGACAATCAACTATTCCGTGAGTCAATAAGTCAGTGAGTTATTTAATCAGTAAGTCAGTCAATCCGCCAATCAGTCAACAGAGTGACCATTAATGCCGTCTCCCCCTTACCACTGGCCACAGGTTCCATCAATTACCAAATATATGAAGAACATACAACGACCTGTGGCCCGACAGACACACACACACACACACACACAGAAACAAAATACACCACCAGTTACCAGTGGTGGCTTGTTCTGTGTTGCCGCCGGGCCTGTGTGTTTGTGTGTGTGAGTGTGTGTGTTTTGTTGCAGTGGAGGTGGCGAAGATGGTGGCGGATGTAGTGTTTTAGGCTGTGGTGATGGTGGTGGTGATAGTGTCTGTGATGGTGCTGGTGATGAAGGTGACAGCCGTGTTGGTAGTGGGGTGATAGTGACAGCTGTGTTGGTAGTGGGGTGATAGTGACAGCTGTGTTGGTAGTGAGGTGATGGTAACAGCTGTATTGGTAGTGAGGTGATGATGACAGCTGTGTTGGTAGTGGGGTGATAGTGACAGCTGTGTTGGTAGTGAGGTGATGGTAACAGCTGTATTGGTAGTGAGGTGATGATGACAGCTGTGTTGGTAGTGGTGCGATAGTGACAGCTGTGTTGGTAGTGAGGTGATGGCAACAGCTGTATTGGTAGTGAGGTGATAGTGACAGCTGTGTTGGTAGTGAGGTGATGATGACAGCTGTGTTGGTAGTGGGGTGATAGTGACAGCTGTGTTGTTAGTGAGGTGATGGTAACAGCTGTGTTGGTAGTGAGGTGATAGTGACAGCTGTGTTGGTAGTGAGGTGATAATGACAGCTGTGTTGGTAGTGAGGTGATGGCAACAGCTGTATTGGTAGTGAGGTGATAGTGACAGCTGTGTTGGTAGTGAGGTGATGATGAGAGCTGTGTTGGTAGTGGGGTGATAGTGACAGCTGTGTTGTTAGTGAGGTGATGGTAACAGCTGTGTTGGTAGTGAGGTGATAGTGACAGCTGTGTTGGTAGTGAGGTGATGGTAACAGCTGTGTTGGTAGTGAGGTGATAGTGACAGCTGTGTTGGTAGTGAGGTGATGGTAACAGCTGTATTGGTAGTGAGGTGATAGTGACAGCTGTGTTGGTAGTGAGGTGATGATGACAGCTGTGTTGGTAGTGGGGTGATAGTGACAGCTGTGTTGGTAGTGAGGTGATGGTAACAGCTGTGTTGATAGTGAGGTGATAGTGACAGCTGTGTTGGTAGTGAGGTGATGGTAACAGCTGTATTGGTAGTGAGGTGATAGTGACAGCTGTGTTGGTAGTGAGGTGATGATGACAGCTGTGTTGGTAGTGGGGTGATAGTGACAGCTGTGTTAGTAGTGAGGTGATGGTAACAACTGTGTTGGTAGTGAGGTGATAGTGACAGCTGTGTTGGTAATGAGGTGATGATGACAGTTGTGTTGGTAGTGAGGTGATGATGACAGCTGTGTTCGTAGTGAGGTGATGGTCACAGCTGTGTTGGTAATGAGGTGATAGTGACAGCTGTGTTGGTAGTGAGGTGATGGTGACAGCTGTGTTGGTAGTTGGGTCATGGTAACAGCGGTGTTGGTAGTTGGGTCATGGTGACATCTGTTTTGGTAGTGAGGTGATGGTAACAGCTGTATTGGTAGTGAGGTGATAGTGACAGCTGTGTTGGTAGTGAGGTGATGATGACAGCTGTGTTGGTAGTGAGGTGATAGTGACAGCTGTGTTGGTAGTGAGGTGATGGTAACAGCTGTATTGGTAGTGAGGTGATAGTGACAGCTGTGTTGGTAGTGAGGTGATGATGACAGCTGTGTTGGTAGTGGGGTGATAGTGACAGCTGTGTTAGTAGTGAGGTGATGGTAACAACTGTGTTGGTAGTGAGGTGATAGTGACAGCTGTGTTGGTAATGAGGTGATGATGACAGTTGTGTTGGTAGTGAGGTGATGATGACAGCTGTGTTCGTAATGAGGTGATGGTCACAGCTGTGTTGGTAATGAGGTGATAGTGACAGCTGTGTTGGTAGTGAGGTGATAGTGACAGCTGTGTTGGTAGTTGGGTCATGGTAACAGCTGTGTTGGTAGTTGGGTCATGGTGACATCTGTTTTGGTAGTGAGGTGATGGTAA